>NJRP01000019.1:1340749-1351434 GCA_003063835.1 Aphaenogaster floridana | reverse complement strand
TGTAGAACTATTGTGGGTGCAAATGGAACTGTGGATAAAATTTTGGATTTTTGAAAATGGGGTGCCAACTTCACACCGGCTCTATCTGGGTGGTTAAAGATTAATAAGTCTTCTTTTCGAAGAGACATCGTGCTCGACACGCTGTTTCGAAGTTAAAGAGATAATCGATGTTATCGACAATCCGCGTATTTTCCGACGTATCGTCAGTCAGGATACGTTTTTAAGGTGACACTAGGCTAAATCAAAATCTCTATGCTACTCGCCTCCAAAATATTGGTTTCGCGGTTACGGCTTATCAACCGCGAAACCACATGTCACAACCGGAAGCCATCCGTGACTTCGCGAGTTGCGGTCGATGCCGGCATGCATTGGACCTTGACGTATGTAAAGCCGCATACGCGTATCGACCCATTTTCGATTTAAATGATAGATCTCATTTGTTATGGCGTTTAAAGCCCCGTTTATTTCGCTACCATCCGGCACCCATTAAGCACACGTGTGTTCCTGAAAATACGTTCGTATAACGGCATTCCAAAACCACAGGATGGAGCTTCGAACGCGGTTTGACGATTTTGAATTTGTAATTGTCGTTTCCTTAACGGGAACATCGAAAAGGATTAGTGATTTTTATTCTTTTTCAATATTAAGCGTCGACTAAATCGCAAAATTCCGTTGAAGCAATGATCGTGTGAAAAGGAACACGGGATGAGAATTCATTATGTACTCACATCCTTCAGGATTAATCTTCGGTACGATCCCTAGATCTCCAACCGCTTATGGCTCAGAAAACTGTGGATAAACGCAATATTTTGATCGCGGATTGTTTCCTCGCGACGAACGCGACACATTTCGCGAATAGTGTATGTTTTAGATCAACATTTATGTCTCTCCTCGCGCCGACTGTCGTCGGCGTGATTTACTTGTGTTACGCACACTGGCGCACGCGAAACGGCAAACACGTCACGAACCAATTTTGCGCGTCGACGACTGACGGCTGCTGTTACTCCATGCGCTTACGAAATTCGCCTATGTAAACACGTACGCCGAATACTTTACCTGTACGCATTGTTCAACTAATCAAATGATTGTATCGTTATGTGGGGAAGATTGCTTTGCGATGTTACTATCATTGACAGCGAATCGTAAAGAAACATTTATTAACGATATGAAGAAATTAAAGAAAAGTCTCGCGATATGTTTAATTTTACATTAAAAATGACGAACGTGAAGTTGGAGTGATAATTATCAGAGCAGTCGTTATTGTCGTCTCATTATCGTAAGATAATTTATACAATTAATTATTGAATGATAGCAATGCTATCTAATTTATCTTTTAAAAGTTTGAATGTACTTTTGATGATTCCGTTATTTATTTCGATGATAGCTTCGAATATAGCTACTTTGTGGAAACGTGAATTCCGAAGGGATGAGACGTTAAATTGAAGTGATAATCAGAACGGTCGTTATTGTCGTCTAATTATCGTAAGATAATTTATACAATTAGTTATTGAATGATAGCAATGAGAAGAGATGTATCTAATTATCTTTTAAAAGTTTGAATGTACTTTTGATGATTCCGCTATTTATTTTGATGATAGCTCCGAATATAGCTACTTCGTGGAAACGTGAATCCCGAAGGGACGAGACGTTAACATGTTTCGGAATTGCTGTTTCCGCAAGTCGCAGTGCTTACCGGCTTGTACAAGTAGCCTGAACAGTCACAAGTAGGCGGCAGCTTCGTCCAATTAAGTCGACGTACATTTTACAAGGAAAGGAAAGCGCTAAGGCGTGCCGTGAGGGAGAAACAATGAGAAAAGAGAAGAGGGAAGTTGAGGAGCCCGTGGAGTTTTCCTCGAGACTAGGGAGGAGGATAAGATGACCGAGGCGCGACGAGAAATCGTTGCTTAACGAGACATTTAGTATTAACTGACCTTTACACTCGCATTACATCTGTCTTGCAATTAACACGACACTCCAATATCTCATACTTATCAATTACGCGCGAAAAGCTTTTACAGCTAACAGCGATCTCTCCGCGGTATATATTTTATAATAATCTCTTAGAATTAATTCTTGTAACATGATAAATAAATTTAATAGGTCAAGGCACTCTTTACGAAAGATCGACCGCTTTAATTAAAATTTTGCCATAAGGGATGAGGAGGGCATTAATGAAAGATGAATAGTTTCACGCAAGGAGCGGATGCAGCATAGCGATCAATTTCGTTACGCGTTTTAAATAGATCCACGTAGAAGATTTATATAGCAAATGTTCGAACGCTTTTAACTGTAAAACGGGAATCGGGCAGGAGGATGGAAGGACGTAGAGACGGGTGGAAACTGTCAGAGCAGCTAGGCGTAAAAAACGAGTGAGTGAAATTACCAAGGCGAGATGAAAAGTCGACGACGAAGTATTACTTAATCAAAAGACGCGATGTCGATGTGACGGGTCTCGCGTAATTTGCTTGTACGAGACATTGTAAAATCTTCGCTGAATCCACGGAGCCGTGAGATGAATTATGAGAACGAGTACCCCATCTGTGAGCGTGGGAATATTATAGAATTCTAGAGAAAGTCTAGAGCGCCCGCGCAGGACGCGTATAAGACGACTCGAATTTCGGAGATAAATTAATCTACCTTTTGCATATTCTTCGCGGAGACCAAGGATAAGAAAAAAAAACTTCTTGCATTTTGCATTAAGAGAAGTTTGCTTGAAGCGTATTGAGTTTCTGTAATTCCATCACTTCGTTAACGGGATTGTACTCTACTGTGTTTTAGGAGTTCGAAAGAGAGAAATGCGAGAGATTTGCTTGTGGAATTATTTTAGGCGAATTTTCAAACCGTACGTTTATATTGAACAGTTTCTATCCAATTAAACTTAAACCTCCCGTCGGCGAAGCTAATTCATGGTATCTATTTAAAATAATCCAATACAAATCCACAGTAATCCATAATAACGCAAATCATTAATAGAATACATCTATATAATGCTTAACATTTTATTAACAGTGCGTTTAATAGACGCGTGTCATGAATAAAAATAACTGGTGTATAAGTCAGGCGTATACATATGTGCGGCAATACGAATACCGTATTTAATTTTCGCTCGCGACAGCATCGCGTTTCTAAATGAATAGCAGACTCGCAAATGGCGTCGCGTCAAAATATTACGTAACGTTATTTCAAACATAAAATCACATATTCCGACTGAAAACAATTCCCTTCCCCTGAAAATCGACTGGCAGTTTTAAAATCACTACCATTTCATTGTCGGATTGTTGCGAGGCTATTAACGCCCCGCGCATGTTATTCACACTTGATTAGGCCGTTTGTTCAGAAATATCTGTCAATCGATGCGCCATGAATTGACTATCCATGAGTTCCATAAATCTCCCCGCCGCATATCGATGCAGTTTAAATTGCTTGTAATATCGAGCATAGAAGGGATTGGAAACTGAAATTTTTACTAGGTAACAAGTCGTACAGGATATCCCAGAATAAACCGACCCGCTGATAGAGAAATATTCGAAACAAGACGGAGTATTGTCTCTTTTATTATGGAAACGCATGTATAAAATATTGCCACATATTTCGGGTGAGTGATTCTCTGAGGTTACGAGGAAAGATACGAAGTTGGTTCGGTAGTTTATTCGTCTGAGATTTCCATTACGTTCGGCGTATACGGAGGAAATTGAAGAGTTACGAAAGTTTGTCCAGCCTATAGCGGAGAAATAGGCGGTGTGATTGCTCCAATATCTCCTTCCTTCCCTTCTTCTTGCATTTTGTGTAACTTAATCCTTTTACCTAAGCCGATTAAATTTGAAGGGATTAACAAATAACTCGGAAGAAAGTTTTGCGCGCCTCGAGTTTTATTTATTCCTCGCTGTGCGATGTTTACATAATTTTTCAAGTTAGCTGCTGCCGGGGGTTCATCTAACGTTACGCTATACGATAAAAACTAATTACTTAAGATGAAATTGTTCTTATTTAATTAAGAGCTATACACTTCAATTACAAATATATTTAATTGCTAAATTTTCTTGGTAACTATTTCTCAACAAAATGGCGCAAAATTGCATGTAGATGACAAACTATTTCAACTATTTGTCATTGCAAAGTATCCCTTTGCCCGCGATAAGTAAAAGTGACTTAATTACCAAGTAAGATTCTTTAATTAAACCGTTACATTAGCTCACTGCCGTCCTGGTCGAAAGAAGTGTATCCAGCCGCGAAAATAAATGCATGGAGCGAAATCAGAAGCGTTCAGCAGGGCATAAGACTCCCCACTCTTTTTCTGTTTTCCTTTTTCTGTCTTTTTCTTACTACATAATTCAGTAAATATTTTAAAACGGGATTTCTCTCTCCGCCGTGATCCGATTCACATAAAACAGTCTATTTTAAGATAATTTATCTATTTCGAACGAAAACGACAATTTATACCGCGAGAGGATATAATATCGGGACGGAATAACGAATAATCCAAAATGAGTTGCGCGAAAATCAGTTGGTCTCAAAAGACATAGTTATTACGTTTTTCTTGTTAACATAAAGAGGAATTTTTGCAAGAGATAATCTGCGCTATAGCGCTACGCGGAGCTTTGAGAAACAAACGCAGTGTATCTTGTAACGAAGCGTATCGCGCGGCACACCATGGGCCACGGGGCTAGAGAGAAAGGTACGTAAAACGCGTTACTGCAAAGTGCATTGTTTGTTTCGCGGGGTCTTGTCGTGTCTTGCGGACCGTGCGGAACAGCGTTGGAAGAGCTTTACACGCTGCACAAAACACAACCTTATGACATAACGAAGAAATACTAAATTGTTTATCCCTAAGCGCTCCGTCAAACGTTGTTTTTCATAAGTCTCAGACAATCGCCGATGCAAACCGTCATAGAATTACAACTCGCACATTTCTCTCTCAACATTCAATTGTACTTCCGGTTTTCTACACATTACGTAATTCGGAGTGAGCTTACTTTCATCCCGACCGCGAGAAAAAAACGAGGTCTTGCCGCGCCGCGTAATATAAGAAGCGAAGATATCCGAAGCTGTATCGGATGCCTAAAAGTCTTTTATGCAGCGAATATGCATAATCAACTCCGATATTACATGCGATGTCATCTAGCGAGGCTTTCGTGTACTGTTTAGGCAAAATGGTTCCTATGCTTGAGCAAAGGGTTGTAACTCCCTTTAGGAAATGCCGTATTTTTGGCCTAAAAATTCGGAGAACAAGACTTACGCGAAACCGAATCGCATATCTACATTTTTGTCTCTTTGTATTCTTGTAGAAAAATCTAAATTTATACATATATATATATATATATATAATAATTATGTATATTTCTTCTATATATTAAATCATGTTCTAAATATGAAAATGTATGGGAACAATTTTTGGGGTCATTATCTAGATTGTTCGAAAGAAAAATAACACATCGATATAATTCCTCGTGATATAAAACTAACATACGCACATCCCCGTCGAGAATCATACCGCGCGAAATTATTTCATACGTCAAAAGGGAAGTATAGAGAAAAATGATGAGCCGCGCGCAACTGGATCAAGTTTACCCCCGGGAATGCATTACGGTCATTTTTATGAAGACGGTCACCATCAATTCGTGCGGCGAGCTGGTCACGGCTGGGCACGGCACGAGAGGGATAGGATTTAAGTACGGAAAGATGAAGGGGTTGAAAATCTCGCCACCGCAGAGCGTGGCACGGATAGATCATACATCATTCCTTTGCGCGAACGAAGCTTCTTTCGTATCCTTCTGCCTACCTATCCACCATCCGCTCTCTGTCCTACCCTCCCTCGCCCTACCCTCCCCCTCCCCCTCCCCTCCACCCTCCTTATCCTTCCTCATACTCCTGCTTCACCGAGCTTCCCCGTCGTCCATTTACCCTTACAAGCATCTCAGGCCGGTTCGCGCAACATGCCATTCTTCAAGCAGCCCGTCCGCCGCGCCGCGCGCGGTGTACGTGCGTGCTTTCTCGTCGGTTTGCGGGCCGCCCTGGAAACGTGGCATTTACGAGATTCTCGTGAAAACTCTGTTAAGCGGCTTGAGCGTCAGACTCCGGCGTGTTCCCCGGGCGTACTGGTACGTGTAAACGTTTCCGCCCCGTTAGGAAAGGATGACGCCTCCTAGACACCGCGGGCTCTGCTTGAAACGGAAAAATCGTTCATTGGATCGCACAATAAGGGAGGAGTCGTTGTGCCTCCGCGAGAGGCAATCTCGCTTCATCATCCGGACAGCTTCAGTGAGCTGTAACTGCGAAAAAAACAATTTGTCCCTCCGTTATTAATAGTCCCGGTGAAAAAGAAACTGCTTTTAAACGCTTTTATGTAGCCCATTGTGAATATGCATAAAAATTTCTTCTTCACGTATTCCCGTGGCACCTTTCGTGACACGTCACACGCGACCACGTGTAATCGTTTGATCTCGCTATAGAGATGCAGGACGGTATAACACACACGACGCGATTAATGGTGTACTACATAAAGGAGGTGTCAAGACGACCAGTTATAGTTTCTCTATAATTGTTAGTATTGCGTTTTTATATATACATACATACATATATATATATATATATATATATATATACACACATACATATATATGTAACGTATATATCGATCTCTTTCGCAAGGTCGTATCTTGATTTTACGCAATTTAATTTTTTGAAGATTATCTGCTTATTACTGTTAAGATACGAGGAAATTTCGACAACTATAATTCATTTTTGGTAAACTATTTCAAGATACGATGTAGACACTTGGCTTCTTGGCGTTGTCAGAATGAGCGTTTAAGCAGAAAAACCGGAAATAGCGTAAAATCGAGATACGACCTCGCGAAAGAGATCAGTCGATATCTATATATATATATATATGTAGCCGACTTATCATGTAGCCGACTCAAACAATAGAATTAATTATAAAGCCTGCTTCGGGTAACCGCATCGTAACCACTACTTGGAGTTTCCTAGCTTTGGCTACGCTCTTTAAGCAAAGCGCTTTGAGCACAGAGAAGTTGGTTTCCTTCAAAACCAGCACGACATGAGGAAGTCATAACGTTGGTATCAAAGTAGGTAGCTAATTACAGTATAGCTGTAGGGCATCGTAGACATGGTAAATGTGTTCATGAGTTTTTTTTGTAACGAATTATTTCTAAAACAGTTTTCCTATGCATACAGGAGCTGTTCTAGAAATAATTTATAGCAAAAGTAACCCGTATATAAATTATAGTGTCATTACTTCTTCATAACTCTTTAAGATAACAATTCTAATTATTATATTTATTAAAATATCTGACTACTTTGTAGTATAATAAGGACAAATAATATTCTTGCTGGAAAAATATAATAAAAACATCCACATCTATATTATAGTGAGGGTACAATTAATTATAAAACTTGACAATCAGTATGCACTAACATAAAATTGTGAGATTTATTTATGAATATTATAGCATTACCTAATTTGCACGGTTTTGCAAAATCTAATGTTAAAAACATGTCGGCGATGTCGGAGTTCCGCGATCATACCAGTATTTATGCGCGCTTAATAACAATTATTCGATGTTGCGACTAAAATTACGATATGTCACTGAGCGCCAGCCAAACGGATTTAATGATTTGCAATAGCTATAATAATTATGCTCGTATTACGTTTTGACATTTAAATATTCAAAATAACGAACGGTTCGGTGATATAATATTAGCCGCTTCGAGCGTTTGTTAAATAGCGTAAAACAATCGTTGCATAGGTGCTTCAATGCGTACATCCTTGTAAAAACACGATTTAGATGAGTTTCGTTTGATATTTTAGATCTCTTGATATCTTCAAAGAATGTCATTCTTTTTCTTCTAATTCACCAAAATTTTGAAAAAAGAAACTTTCAAAAATTTGACGACTTTTGACGTAGAACTACGTCTTTTTGTTATATCGTTTTTAGCATCAATTTTAAAAGGAAGTAACATAATTTTAACACATGCACTATTCGATATGTATAATAATATATAATTAAAGTATTAAACTTCCAAAGTATTAAATTCTCAGTGGTATTATTTATGCGTCAGTAGTTATATGTAGTAAATTAATCTTCTGCACGCAAATATGCTTCAATCTTGCAAATATATACTTCAATCTTGTCTTACATCGCGACATATTTCTCATACGTGTCTATCTTTTATTTGCATTGATTAAATATAAACGTAAATGAATTATTAATTTCTAACGGAGGCACACACAATTTCAAGCTTAACGCACTTAAAAACTCCTCCATAATGAATCCAGAAATACAGTTTCATATTACACGTATTAAGAACTGCAATCGCGAAACTATTTTTAAAAAGAGCTTTTTAAAGTTTCAAGACTCTAGCTTCAAACCTCAAGTTTCTTTTTTTGTCAATTTTGCACGGTCGACTTAGATATGACACCACTTGGCGCAGAAACACCGCCAAGGAAAAAGCTGGATGAGGTTTGAAAGCATTTAGGTTCTAAAATACTTTTGCGAAAAGCGTAGAACGATTTTCGCAAAGTTACATAAATTTGTGCCTTATCTTTTTTTGCCACCGATTCGAGATAGCCCTTTAATTTCGCTGAGGAGCGTATATTCGTTATAACGTCGCTGAACCTAATTCTTCCCGAACAATTTTCCTATCTTCAAAGAGTGCACTACCAGCCGACGTCCCCATATATCTCGTCGCTGGCAGATCTGGCTTCTCTCGCGCCGCATAGATACAAAGGACAAAACTCGGCTGGATCGAAACGCGCTAAAGTTAAATCGTCGGAGCCGGGGGCAGAAACGAGCGATAAATCCTCCAACACCGAAAGTGCCGTGTGTACGAGCGAAACTTTTCGAAAGGGTGGAAAGGAAAACGCGAGCACGAGTATGCCAATAACGGGGAATTTTGTTCGTGGAACGACACCGCCGTCTTAAATCGGCTAGTAATCCGCGAGAGTACGTGAGCCACTCTTACAAGAGGGATCAAAATCGCGCGATCCCGCTTGTTGCGATTAGGGGTTACGAGATGAGAATGTCTCCCAAAGATGGGCGACGGCGCGGGCTTTAAGGAAGTTATAATGTGAGGTCGCAAACAAGATTGGGGTAGTGTTGCAGGAGAGGGTGAGATATGTCCCTCTGGAATCGCTTTCGCCCTAATCGTTCGCGTCTTTAACCTCGATCATGTGGTATCCCACACGTTTCTTCCCTCCCGTTGGCACAGACGTTTACACAACATTTCATAATGGCCACAAAGAATCGAAAAAAGGAAGTAAAAAATTTCCAACTTGCGGTACATCGATAGCGTTCGATTAAAAGCAAAAATTTAGTTAATCTACACATCTTAGAGAAAGATATGTGCAATACACTTTCCGCACTAATAAATAAATTAATAGAGAAAAAAATCAGATGAAATCTATCTTACACGGAAAGAACGGTTTTGCTGAAGTATCTAAAAATTTAGTCAGATACAGATCAGAAGTTAATTATGTTGGACCATCCAAAATAATTATGTAGGACGCTCAAGCTGTTTGCTAGGATGTCAAAATTTTTTGCAGCATTGTCATTATGTTTGAGCGTCCTACATAATTATTTTGGATGGTTTAACATAATTATTTTCAGATCCGTATCTGGCTAAATTTTTAGATATTTCAGCAAAATCGTTTTTTAGGTGCTATTTACTTTATAAAAATTTCTTTCTATTTTAAATATTAGGTAATCCACGAGAAATATTGTTATTAATTGTTATTAGAAAATCGATACAAAGAAAGTCGGCGGTATCGTGTCCAAAAAGAAATCTGATCGAATAGCGGTGGCTGACATAAGGAGTACAGGGCCATGAGTTACGAGGACTCGGCGAGAGAAAGAGCAAAGTGGAAGGGTGAGGTGGCGTTGTTTACCCTTTATTTATGACGAAAGTTTGGCCAGATTTCACGAAAGCACAACCCCGAGGTCGGTTAAAGCGTGCAGCTTCGGTCACGAGGGTCGCGTGGGGAGACCGGCGGAGAAATTGTAGGGTCGTGGAAGTGGGACGGTGGGTCTGGTGGCTGCGGGAAGCGAGACGGAGTGCTGCGAGGCCTCTCATGTGCGGTTATTCGTTAATGTCATTCCGCTGTCCGTGCCTTCTCTGTTTGCGCGCGATAACAAGCTGTATAATTTGAAGACGCTAAATTTTCGCCGTTTAGAAGCAGTGTCGTAATCGCGCGACCATCACTTTTATCACCTTTGACATTTCGGTTCTTTCTAATCTTTTTTTATCTAACTTTATTTTTTATTCGACCTACATTTTGTGTCGTTATTTTAATGACGATATTATTATTATGTCGTTTTACATTTTGACTGTGAACAGTGAGGTCCACTATTTTTTTCACTTAGTACTTCATTTTATTAATTTTTAATTCTGGCTACCTATGTACTGACTCTAATTTATTTATTTTATTTCCACTTTTGTGTTTTTAACTTAGGACTACATTTCTTATGTAATTTATCAATTTTAACCACTGGACCTGACAAATTGTACTAATTTATTTGCGGTGTTGAGTTTTTGCTGTGATTTTGAGGTGAGTTGACTCATACATATACATTATTATTATCTTATTAGGTGCGCAACTAAGTTCCCGCTGTTTGTCAATAGATGGCTCCATCAGTAAGTGCTGGTCGATTTAGACATATCCAAAACGTCAT
>NJRP01000019.1:1309783-1330057 GCA_003063835.1 Aphaenogaster floridana | reverse complement strand
AATTTTTCTCTCAATGTATGAATAGGACTTTCTCTAGTAATGATTATTATTAAGACAGGCGTTATAACGGATATTGTAAAGCAAGTGGTCATCGGTCATGTATATTTAAAGTGGACAAAAATAACGCAACCATGGCGTTATAACATTAGAGCCTTTTGTAGCTCGCATCAGTCCTATCTTTCTTGATCATCTCTTCAGCTCGCGTCAGTAATAAGATATATCGCTCGTAGCAATTAAGATATACTGTTGAATAATTCCGTAGCTTGCACCAAATACCAGGGAATAAAAAGCTAAAATACCATGCTTTGTACGAAACAGTTTACTGAGCAAATAGTTAAAATTGAAGAATATTAGATATCTTCAAAACGGGACATCAGAAGAAGCGATCTTTAATTCTTTCGAGCCGCATATCTTGCTATTATTTTCGATGATCTATTTTTTTTATTTGCATGAAATTATTGAAGTTTAGATAATAAGTTTCAAATGTTGCTTTTAGATACATCGAGTGTTAATTTACGACTTTAAAAAGGAATGTACATATATACATACATAACTTTTGATATATGATGTAATAATGAAGGTATTGCGTACAATCTCTGCGCTAGCACTAAAAAAATACGCGCCGTCGTATCTTCTTTAAGACATCTTCGCGGGCCTTTAAAGTACCTCAACTTTTTTATTTTCTTCAATAACTTTATGTCATCATCCTTTAACCCTTTGAAGCACACATTTTTTCTTTCGAACGAATTTTATAAAACTTGGTATTCAGGAGTTTTATGGGACGTTGATACTAAATCTGAGGTAAAAAATTCAAAATTCAAAATAGTGGATCCAACATGGGGGTTAAAATTTAAAAAAATTTAGAATCGTGAAATTTTGTCATTACGGGTTTTTATTTCGAAATTCAAATTGGTCTATACAATGGCTGCGTTCAGCAGAAAAAGCAGCTTTGCAACTGTTGTAAGATTTTTTAATATGATTGGTTCTTGCTCTTGGTTCCTCCCGGATCTAAGTGTATAAACCAATCATGTTAAAGAATTTTACAACTGTTGCAAAGCTGCTTTTTCTGCTGAACGCAGCCAATATAATGAGCTCGAATTGAAAGAAATCGATCGATTTTCACAGAAATTTTAACGAGATTTTTTACAAAATATTTGATGTCCTAGTAACCGAAAAATTTATTTACAATCGTCATAATACATTAGAAAGTATGTAAAAAAGGTAAAAAGAGCGAATATAAAACGGTGGCATTGTACAATGCCACCGTGCCGCAAAGGGTTGAAATAATCATAAAAAAAATAATTACAATCCGTGCAAAAGAGCCATTTTAATAGAACTAATCTCACGTAAAAGTATTCTATTTCCACAAGGATTTTACAATTGTTACGCAGAACAATGGGGTCCTCGGGGGATCTCGCGGAAGAGGGCGCGAAGAAACCGAGTTAAGCTAATGGATAACGAGTGAGATTCTTATTCGCCGCGACGCTGATCAAGAAAAGATCATCGGACTGTTCTTCGCGGAACCCTTTCTACCGGCAGCTGCGTCCCTGGGGACCGAGACAGCCGGTCATCCTGGTTGCGGCGTTGGGCCGCCGGGTCGGCCGGACCCCGACGTCGACGGCGTAGCCTGCGCGTGCACTTGCCGCGAGGGAAAGGTGGATGGCCGCGACCTTGATGCGCGTGGTTCTCGCGTGCCCGAACCTTCACGAGCCTCCGCGAGGACGGCCGAAGCGGGCACGACCGGCCGACCACGACCGACGCCTGTACACGGTTGTTAAATTATCTCTCCGCGCTCTCCCGGCCCCTCTCACTCTTTCTCTCTTTTCCCTCTTCGGACCGTTCCTTCAACGTCCCGGCCCCTCAGCTTCCTATCCCCTTCCCTACGCGTCGCGCGCCTCATCTCCTTTTTCTTGGCTCTTCACGCACTCGCGCGCGCGCGCACACACACGCACTCGCGTGCACGAGATCTCACGGAAGCTGGAATGACTATCGCTACACTGGGCTCTCGAGCCCCGGCTAGTTCTACGATGGGACCGGTATCTTGACTTAACCGACCAGTCATCCGAGGCAGCCAGTGTCTCTCAACGCGTCACCGATACGTCCGAATGTTATTACGAATCACGGCTGCGGTTTGCCCCGAGGATTACCCGAAAACGCGACGCTTCTCGAGGTCCCTTAGTCGCTACGCTGGTTCAATCCACTTTCTGCGATCAAGACACTTTCCATGAAACCCGCCTCACGTTGCACGAGATTGTCGGATGCTTTGCGTCCTCGAGAAGAATAATCGCGAACATTTTGCACGCATTATGAAATAATCTCGAATATCTTCCAGTTATCAGAAGAGCATTTCAAAAAATGTATCTAGAAATGAAGATCGTTTTAGGAACGGGAAGACAGTTATAACGCTTAGGGCCATTTAATATATGCATATGTATTCAAGCTACAAAAAGCTTTAAAATATCACAGAATATTATGTAAGCGCCGATATATAGTCTGTCGTCTTTCATATACAATGCTGGACAAAAGTATTGGCACACTGGTGCGATTGCTACTAGAAAATAGTAAATATTTTCAAAGAAAATAGCAGTAAACTGTTTATTTTTGTGTTTATTTTATGCTTTATATTTAATATAGCACATTATATAAATTGACATAAATCAACGTAGTCACAAAAGAAAAATAACAACCTTTTTTAAAGGCGTTCTATCTTTGAACAAAAATATTGGCACATTTAACTGTAATAATGAAGAAAGGCTATATAAAAAAGCAACTAGTATTTAGTTGATAATCTTTTTTTATAATTACTTCTT
This sequence comes from Aphaenogaster floridana, assembly GCA_003063835.1. Lineage (NCBI taxonomy): Eukaryota > Metazoa > Arthropoda > Insecta > Hymenoptera > Formicidae > Aphaenogaster > Aphaenogaster floridana. The sequence continues at coordinate 1,327,247 of NJRP01000019.1, read as the reverse complement.
TTACGTTTGTTACCAAGGATGAAACGTTCTCGGGAGACGTTTTTAATTTCTTGGGTAACTGCATTTATATTAATTTTTATAACACGTAATTATATGTAAACCAAAAAATAAAAATTAACATTTTATTGTCATTTTCTTTAGAGATATAAGCCGTTTTATAGTAGCAACTGCGCTGTGCCAATACTTTTGTCTAGCACTGTATTCAACATAACTGCTTCTATAATTTATTATGAAAATACAATGACAGAATATTGGGTGCTAATATAAAATTAATTTTTTTTATTTCTACAGAAAATTTTAAATTATTTTGATGAAATGCCGCGGCTTGATGTCATTGGTGTCTTATTGTTCCCTAATGAAATTTTCCTTCCAGAAAGATAAATGAATCCAGCCAGCGTAGCTGGTTGTATTGTGGGTTGCCAGGGAGCAAGGGGCCCATAAAACTTTTCTGATGCTTTATAGCATGTGGAAACAAAACCTCTCCGATCGTAGATTCCTATTCGAAATAAACTAGACCGAAATAGGTTGTTCGAATGAACGACATAGTTAAAAGAAAATGAAATAAACAAAAATTCAGACGCTTGATTTAAATAATTCTTAGCGATTTTAAAAGCCAAGTACAAAAGCACAAAATGTTTGCGTATAAAATGGCTGAAATCGAAGTAGCGTATCAGGTATATTTTTAGAAGCAACTATTCTGCAGACGCGCTAGAGCAAAGGACGGTACAAAAACTTGGCGTCCTTGAATTCCATCAGGACGCATATGCATTTCTGCAGTTGTACCATATTTTGATGTAGGATCGACATATTGATAGATGAAGTATCTCTAAAATAGTATCAAATAACGTATGGTTTAAATTATAAATACACGTGTAGAAAATAAGAAAATATATTTTTCCATCTCAATAATATCTTCCTTCCCTTATTAATTCTAGATAATTATAAATTACTTATAATTAACCATTTGTATAAAATGTATTTTTGTATTACACAGACTAACCATGTTTCTAAGCGTAATAAATTATTTAGCCAACGCGCTACTCGATGACTCAGCAATTAACGTGGAAATTTCCTGGATATAACTCGGTTCTCCCTTAACAAGTTTTTCTCCTTCTATACCCTTCTCTTCACTTTTAAGGTCTCTTATAGATAATGTATCTTCTTGAGATGATGTATCTGACACTTTAAAGGATGATTCTCTCTTTTAATAATCCTGATCAAATCATGTAAAAATAAATTTAACATATTATAAAATAACTTACAATTGCTCTTAAGATCATTATCATCCTCTGTCTCGCCTTTTTCATAACTGAAATTTTCGTCCATATTTTCCTCTTCCTCAGTCCCAAAGTGTATGTATGACAATGTACATACGAGCATTATGAAAAACAAATTTGTACCAATGCCAACACAGGCTGATAGAATTGGCCAATAAAACATCCAGTAACGTAATCCTGATAAGTGAGCATTTATCATAAGATTAGCAGAATAGAATTCTATGTGCCGTGATTGAATCTCGATAAAAATAATTGTTACTGGATGGCTCTGGAACATTTAAAATTACATCTCAATATTAGATATCTCTTATAAAATTATAATCTAAATCGAATTTAAAAAATCCTGCTATCAATGAGACTTACCTGGTCCTCTTCAAAGTTACCAAACAATTCAAGAACAACGTCCTGCTTCTCTTCAACGTTTCCAAAAATCATCATAGGTGAAAACGTGAGAGTTGTAAGCGTGTGTAATAGTGTACTGCGGTAATGTAACATAGCTGATTTGCACGTATGGTCCACGAGGTATCCATCACGGCTCCGCAATTGCGCGCAAACCATAAACATACCTTGAGAGGGAATTAACTTCCTATAGAACATGACATTCTTACACAGAATCAGTGATACGATTAGAAACTTTACCAAGTTCTTTGTTCACAGGCGATTCTGGCATTTCCAGATGTAAATTTACTTTGTACGGCTGCCCAACCATCAGAAGCTGCTGCTTTTTGGTCAATTGCACATGAGCTTGCGGAAAGCTACAAATCCCTTTCTTCTCGTCACAAGATCTAAATAAATATTAATAATAAATTTAATTTCTATTAAATTCAACAAATATTAAATATAATTCAATTTAATAGTTATCTTTATCTCTTATAGACAAACTTCTATAGATATTACTAGATGCTCTACTATTATTTTAATATCATTATCACCAGAATTTAATAGTGAACTTTGCCCATTCCTTAGACTTTGACATCTTTGAAAAGTATGACGCATCTAAGCATTATCATTGTCATGATCGTATTTTTGAATTAATACATAAAACATAAAATCATAAGTAGAACTTACTTGAATTGTAAATGTACGGGACGTACATACGACATGCTAGGCATATAGGAGTAGTAAAAAACTGTATAAAGGAATACGGATAGCCAGATTATGAAGATAGTGCTGATGACAATAACACCACCGCGGAAAACCGAATCTCTGGCAGACTGCACGCTCTGCCTGGTGGTTTTCCGCACGTTGAACCATTTTCTACTAATCTCATGGAGTAATCTCGAAATCAACATTTTGCAGTATTCCCAAAACTGCACGGCGAGATTTACGTTCGGAAGACAACGTGTGTTCGATAGCCGATGTTACATAACGACGGATTAAACACCTATTGACTTGCCAAATTCTTTTCCCTCATATTTTCACTGTTTTAACGCGCGCGTCAACCGATGTTGTTTAAAATTGAAAATTTTTCAGGTGCGACGACGAGAGACCAGACCGAGGAGAGCGAGTGGCGTCGACTCATGTATCCGGCATCGCCAGATGATAACGGGCCGAGTATTTCCGAAGCTACGTGGATCAACAAGGTGTTTTTGCATCTCCACGGTCCTCACGAGATCTGGAAGGTTAGGTATAAATGAATGTAAACATGATGCGAGTGCGTGAACCACATCCGCACACGGTGTGATCCTGAGAGTATAGATGTCGAGGATTCCCAGTTCCCACCAAGTTTTTTGATTCTTCCTTTTTGGAGAGGAACGGTCTCTATAGATGGCGTGAGTACTTTGTGTCTCGGTAGTTATGCTGACTGAAATAGAAAAGAAAGAAACTTGCAACACATATAACTTGTGAAATTACGACATTTGGAGTTTTGGTTCATGCCACGTTTTATCGCATTGTATTCTACTTTTATTAATTTATAATTCTTTGCAATTCATGAAATTATTAAGCATAAAATTTTGAGAATTTCTAGAGCCACCAATTTTTTCAAGATTTTAATAGTGTTACCGATTATTTGATTATATTCTACTGATACTTTGTTGATTTTTGAGAATTTAAATTTTGCCGAAGTGTTTTTTAATGTCGGTAATTATAGAATATTGCCGATAATTTATGTATAATCGATAATGTTCTTGTCAACTTTATCGACCGTAGATAATTATCGACAGTGCTTATAGTTACCGACGTTAAGAAATTTTCCAGCAAAATATAATGTGTTGGTTTCTGTGGCATAAGTGCTTTTTACATTAACTTATTGTTTTCATGTATTTTTTTTTTAAATACATGTCACTTGGGTTTTAATCAGTTAGGTAACGCAAATTTATATCATAATTTTTTTAAGAATACAAAGATACGTACCACTTGGATTTTATTTTTTAAAAATTAAACATATTCTACCATTTGGGTTTTAATTTCAAAAAATAGTTGTACAACAGTTGTTTTTCGAGGTAACATACGTGTACTGTGTAGCTATATAGTATTATAATGTTATGCAATAGTTACTTTTCGAGAAGCGCGTTCACTTTGCACCTTTTTTTTTACCTTTTTGAAAAAGGTTATTTTTTATGTTCAGTTTATACTATCGTCTCGTACGATTCTATTTAATGTGTTTATTTAACTGAGTGACAGCAATGTTAATCTTTTTACTACGACATCTTTTTACTATAGTCACATTGTTAATGCACAGTGAGCACTCAACGGCAAGTGATTATATTCACTGTTAATAGCGCATGAATTAAAATGAATAGAAATTTATGTTGCCATTTTTGCGCTCCTTTAAATTTTTTACATGAGGCATGTGCCTCGTTCGCCACACCCTAGTCTCGACACACACACACACAAACTTGAAGTTCAAGACAAATTAATCCTTTTAAGTACGCAGTTTCAAAACGAAATAACTCGCCTTGAAAATCTTTTGCAATCTTATTCCTAAGAAATTTTGTATTTAAATTTCTTAAGAAACCTTGAAAAAAATCCTTCGTTTTTTTAATATATGCATTTAATTTCAGACAAGGATGTACAGAGGAATACAGAGAATGAGAAGCAATCTCCATGAGGACGACATCTTCTTTAGAGTCAAGGACGCAATTATCTGCGAGAAGTCATGCATAAGAGTTAGAAAGCAGTAAATGACGTCACGCGATGCATCTTTATTTAACTGTACATTTATGCTGTAAGTGATTTATGTTATTTGTTACACCTGTACATTACACATCAACTAAGTAGCGCTATTTATTTTTGCAATCTGGCGAAGATCTTGCATCAGCTATCATCGTCATTGCGATGATCTTTTGAATCTTCGATAGCGTCTGGCATAATTTTTTGACTTCCCGTTTTCACGTTGTCAGGCGAATAATTGCGAAATAGAGCTTCCTCCTCCCGGAAATAATTATGCAATTGATCTAACTTCATGCAGTGCGCTTCTGCAAATTAAAATGTTAATAGCTCGCCAACAAAATTACTCTAATAAGACAAATTCTTGTATAAAATGCAATATTTATCTTAAAACATGTCATATATCTCGAAATTATTTGCTATTGCGTAATATGCAACGGCATATACTTACTATGAAGGCTTGCGACGCAGTCCAATTCCCCGCCAAAGTCTTTTGGCAGACATTCGGGTGGTATATGAGGATACACGTTGGAGACGTCACCGGTGTAAAGGTGAAGCTATAGAGTGATGAAAGTTTAAAGTCAACTTGCAAACCGCTGGCGTGACCGCTCGCCGGATGCATGAGACCAGAAATGTCAATGTATCTTTGTAATGTCGATGCGCATATTTACAGCGCATATATGTATAAATGCATGTATAAATCTAATAGTGTTTTCGATTTGATACAATCCTGATTCCGAGTTTAATTAAGACTAACGTACAAAGTTAAATTAATAAAAACTAGCAGCCAGAGAATGCAGAACTTAGCGATTATTTTTCGTGAAAGATATGTTCATAATTAATAAAGATAATTCTCGGTTGCATTCGTACCGGTCGGCAATTGGAAGTCAACTTACCATTTCGTAAAGCTCTCGCTTCATGAACGGTCTGATGAGGGCAAGCACCTTGTCCATAAACCAGACCGCGTTTAGCACATGGATGGCTTTGAGCCTCACCGGCATGCCTTCTTGAAGGTACTCGAAGAACCTGCGGATATTGTTTATCGACAGTCTGGTCAAGTGACCGAGTCGCACGCCGACCATGTCGAATAAGAATATGTATCCCGCCGAACAACCATCCGTGTAGAGGCTCGCGTCGATGGACATCAGGAACAGCTTGACGCCGTCGTTGAACACATACTGCGACGGTCGTGAATCCGCCAGTCGATGAAAAAGTATCCGGTTACCGTTTTGATCGGGCTTGGGAAGCATCACGAATTCCCTATAGCATAGTTAAGTTAAACTTTCTTTATAGTTTAATATATTAATAAATTTAATATATTATATAAAAAGAGAAAACAAGAGAAACGGAGTACATAAAGTCGTAGACTTAGATAGATGAAATATTAAAATTTCTTTGCTCTCTTGTAAGAACAGAATTTTTAAAACGGAGGAGATGAGAAATGAAAATTAATTAAGTTAAGATAATATTAATTTGTTATTAGGATTTGTGTTTCGCAAACTCTGCGATTTCTGCGGAATTGAGGAAAGGCAAGGAAGCAAAAGGAAAAGGATCTTTCTCGGTTATATCAGAACGCGCTCGTCGGTACCAGATGGGATGCGCCACAGTTGCGCGACGCGGAAAAATTACAGCGATAAAGATATCTAATGCGGCCGTATTAAGCACAAAGTACTATTGGCAGGCGTACAATTTGTATGCACAATGTTGAATAAAAGGCGAGACAGATGGAAAGAGAAGAAGAAGGCTCGATCGAGGCAGAAATCGCTCTACGTCCATGTTGCTATTATTGCATCGAAGTAAAGGCATATCGAATAATATATTTTCGTTAAGATAGTCGTGCTCGAATCGTATAAATGAATGTTAAGATTTTTTTCAAATTACTGCCGCGATTTCCCGTATCCGCAATACAAGAACTGATATGCGCAACGCGAGAGATAAAATCGAATAATATATTTTAGTTAAGATAGTCGTGCTCGAATCGCATAAATGAATGTTAAGATTTTTTTTTAATTACTGCCGCGATTTCCCGTATCCGCGATACAAGAACTGATATGCTCAACGCGAGAGATAAAATCGAATAATATATTTTAGGTAAGATAGTCGTGCTCGAATCGCATAAATTTATATTAAAGATTTTTGTTTAATTACTGCCGCGATTTCTCGTCTTCGCGATGCGAGGACTGTGCATGCGCAACGCGAGAGATAAAATCCCCTTTTACTTGCGAAACAAAGCTTTCCTTTCACGTTACTTAAGTTTAGTTAAAGTACAAAGATTAATTAAGAGGTACTGATAAATGCGTACAAGGCTTTCAAAGAATGTTGTAGATAGTCGAGGCTGGAATCCCTGTCGCTAAAAAATTCCGGGACTGTGGTTCGCATTCGGTAATAAACGTTCATGCATCGTTTCGTGGCCTCCATGTCGAAATAACAACTGTGTGCGAATAACGCCAATTGCTCCTCGGGAATGCTGGGAAGGCCTCGATCTTTCGCCCATCTTTGCAAATTCTTCAAAAGCTCGTCCGTGATCTCCGGATATCTCTTCCGCGAATCTTCGATCGCGTGGCCGAACTTCATCCTGTGAAAAATCATGATAATATAATAACTGTATAATAATCCCGTTAAATATTTTGTTGACAGGAGCGATCTATCAAGATTAAAAGTGCCTTCTTCTCGACATAGACACGCGAGATAGCAAAACGAAGAAAAGTTCGTGAAATCCAGAGTGAAGTCAAACGGTTGAAATACGGTCCATAGGTTTCCCGCGTAATGAAACTTTCACCGCAAACGTAAGAACCGTCGCTTACGAATAGCTGGTATGTAATCTCGCTCACGAGTGGCGTCACAGTAATTGTTGTTGCGCGTTCTCGGCGTTCGGATTAGAATGAAGATTGTTTCTACCACTCTCAAAATTGTATCTCTTATTCCAAAAAGCATTGTAGAGTATACTGAATTCAGCATGTTATTTGCATAATTTGTACACACATAATAACGATATTTTTAATTGCACGGTTTCGGATTACAAGAATAGAAATCTCATGAATGGAAATTTAAAAATGCAAACATGAGACACTTTTATGCCTCGAGTAAAATGATTTTAATGTACTTTAATATACTTTTATGATTTTAATTCTGATCACGAGTTGAAAAAATGATTTTTTTAATTCTTGAAGAAAATCAAGAGTAGAAATTTCATGAATAGAAATTTAAAAATGCAAACACATGAGACATTTTTATGCGTCGAGTAAGATGATTTTAATGTACTTCAATATACTTTTATGATTTTAATTCCGATCACGAGTTATAAATATTATTTTTTTAATACCTGAAAAAATCAAGAAATGTTGAAAATCAAAATGCTTGAAATTGGTTTCTCCTCCAGAATATTGATTGATTTAATCACGATCTATCGTCATAGAATTTTCTTTTTATTTTTTAAAAAAGCGATACTGATATTTGATAGCATTTTATGTACGCTTCTATAGTTAGTTTTCTGGTTTTCTAATGTATACTATTATATAAATCGCGTTTAAAAATATACTCTTAGCATATTTATATACATAAAAACATATAAGGTAATTAGGGCGAAGACGCTAAACATTTTGTATTTAATTTATAAAAGAAATAATATATATATTTCGATTAATTCAAATAAATGTATTTGTTATTTAAAGAATACAGTATTAGAAAACACTATAAAATGAATATAAAGTAAAGTAGTAGTTAACTTATAAACGAATTTACTATTTGGCATCTTCTCCCCTTTATGTTATTAATTACCTTATGTTTTTAAGATAATATACGTTTTATTTGTAATTAAATAATCGCACTCGACAGAAATACGCGCGTCACCGCACTGCACGTTCGACGTTTGAATACACTGTGCGCGATTGCAGTTCGCGCTTTAACTCGCGCCGACGGTTGCATCGGATATCGCAGTGGCCCGCACATGGTAAAGAAAAATACCTCCACTTATATATGTACGTACTAGAACCGGTTGCGATGTTACGTAATGAAGAAGTAAAGCGGTGTCAACATAGGCGGTCGCTGCAAAGAAAGATCTTGAGAGTCACGTGGCGAGATATAGAAATAATAGATTAATATTTCTTTTTAATTTAATTTAATAATAGAATAATATTCCTTCAATTAATTAAAAATAGAAATATTTTAGAGAAAAGATTCACAATCTTATTTATAAAATATTTATTTTTAAAAAATAATAGAAGAGAAGCAGTTGAGACTTATACTTAAAAAATTTCTTTCCAGACAGAACAGAAAGTTACGATAAAATGACGTTACAATGATACCAAAATTATCTCGAAATGACTGTCAAAGGTGTCATTTGGCGTCATTTTGACTTTCTGCTTGGGTTAGATAAAAAATAGCTTTATTTCACACAAATGAATATTTTAAAAGTTTTATTTACAGGGGCTGTGGTTCAGGAAATTCGTGTAATGCAGCTCGTGTGCTGGAATCTGCGGCTATGACAACTGGTATGATCACCGAGAAACGTTTCGCGGAGAGTGAAAAATGTGAAAGGGAAAGCGTATATCGAGATTGGCGGCGGATATCCTCGAACTTTTCTTCCGCTAAACTCGCACGGTAGGCACAAAGCGGGGCACGAGTTTTTTTGCCAGTAAACTGCAAGTAATTTCTTTGTTTCACTCAATCATTTATATTTACATTTACAAATCATTTTCGCAAGAATCACTATGGAAATATTAATTTGGAATCATATTATTAAATTTGGAAGGACTTCTTCTTTTCTTCATTAGAGTATCTTCTTCATCTTCATTAAGGATATAACATACAGCCTTGGCCAAAAGTATAAGGCATCTATATTTCTTTCATTTATCTGAAATTTTTTTACCTGTATTGTTTCCTATTGGTAACCGGCATTATACATAATTTTAAAGGGTTCTTGAAACAAAAAATAATTCACAGCAAGTGCCATAAATCAACTTTTTAGCTTTCATATAAATAAAGAAAATATAGGTGCCTTATACTTTTGGCAAAGGCTGTATGTTATGCGACATTTCTAACTATTATCAGTAAAATTGACCATGTAAATTGATGCTGATCGTTTGATTGAGGGCGAACCGCGCGGTCCGGCGATCGATTCGAGCTTCAAATTACTCAATGGGGGAAATGCAGATATGCATCGAGCGGCGACCACTAGAAATAAGAGTTTCGCTGTGTGTCAGTTGCGCAATCTTGTAAGAGAAATACATGCTAATGTAAGACTAACGTTCAACTCTGTACAGAAATCTCGACATTGGTAATACTATTATATAATTTCAAAAAAGAAATCAGGGCCGGTGTTCATAGTCCGTTCTTATTTTAAAACTGTTTCAAGTAATGTTTTAAGATGCTAATACGGTTCTGTGATTATTTATGACATCTTTTAAGATTGTACTTAAGACGATCTTAAACATAAGAACCGATTATGAATACCGACCCAAAAGAGCATCTTTAGAATTTAAAGACAATATTTCCTGGATATTTTAATTTCAAGGCGAGATTCTAATTTGCAACAATTATAATTCTTATTAAGATAGAATAGAGGAGCGAAAACTAAAATAAATTTTTTATTTATATCTCTTAATAATTTAAAAAAGGCTGTATAAAAAAGAATGTACAAGGGTGATTGTAAGGATGTCTAACAATAAGAAATATCATTTTAATATCTTTCAATTTGGAACGGTAATAGAAATGGTTCGGAGTTTCTATTCATTCTTCTATTCTATCTAATTAAAAAGTTGAGAGAAACGGGCGAGATGTTTCTGTCCGTTTACACTCCGTCCCGATTTCGTATTGTGCGTTCGTGAGGAAATAGATCGTGGGATATCGCAGCATCCGCTTTCATCCCTCGCTCTCGTACACCTGGCCGATGAACGGCGATCAGGTAGCGCAAGGCTACCGACGAGAATGAGCACGTAGGGCACGCGGTCGCAAGGACGGTGAGTAAGGGAGGATCGGCGGAGGGTGTGTTCGCCGGTGCTGCGCTGGCTGGAGAACAGGTACTCGCCGTAGACGTCGTACGTTCATTGATAAGCGTATAACACCCCGTGCCTTAGACCCGATGACGTCAACGGACGCCTGCGCAGCGTCGCGTCGAGTCCTGAATCGCAGTGGCGACCATCAGCGTCGCGACGCGTCCGATTTCTTCACTGTATCGTGCACACAGCGGGACTCTTTTTCTCGTACAGCTCACACGTGAATGTATCTAATCGCGATATCTGCGGTCGAGAGCATAACTGTTGAATGTAGACCATTATTTACTTGAGTACACATAATTCTTTAACAATGCAGTAACGTAACTCGAGGAAATTGCATTCTAATTAGTCTACGTGGCAATATGCCAAGGCTCCCAACAATGCCTCATTATTTCTCCACCATTAACTGCATGCCATTCGTTTTATTAATAGTGATATTTTTTTATGAATTAATTAAAATATTTTTTATGAATTAATTGAAACATCTAAAATGTCTATTGTGTCTGTTGTAGATTATTGAAATTAAACGAGCCGTAACGCAGAATCTTCGCATTTATGTGCTGATTGATGTAATCGGCGGTCGCGTGATCATCTTGTGGAGTTGACAGCTAACATGAAGAACACTTGGAACTTCTGCGGGGGCGAAGTTGGTACGTTCCTGATGATACGGCAAGATCGTTTTAGACCGCGAGGGAGGTACTACCGTCTCTCCCACACCGGGAAATTTCGGATAGGCGTGCGTGCGTGCGACGCCGCGTTAAAATTAGACTATTTCTCCGGATCTTCGCGGATCCCCCCTCCTTTCTCTCCGTGCCATTCTATATTGGCTATTCGTCCACGAGAGAAAAATCGCGCGAGAGGAGAAAGCGCGACGGGTTAGAATGAAACGGATAGAAGGGAGTCGAGGAACAGAGCTAGATAAATGAAATAGATGTAGGCGGTGGAAAGGGTGGTGAAGGAGAGAGGGAGAGCAGACGGGGATGGAGAGCCGGTGGTGGGAGAAATTGGCAAAGCGAGAGTGAGAGAGAGTGAAACAGAGAGAGGAGAGAGAAGGACTGACAATGAGAGGGAGAGAGAGTAGAGATATCGTAGGATCACCTCTTGCGTATTGATTGGTCTTTTGTGAAAGCTACACCCCCATGTAGCCGCGACGCGAACCATTTCGCCAAGTCACTAGACTTCCAGGGTATCGGCCACCGGGGTAGCGGCGCCGCCATGTTTGGCACGGTCGATCGAACCCCTTTAACGCCGCACGCGAATCATCGCGGCCGGTCGCCCCCCGTCGCCGATGATAATGTCGCGAGCGAGCGAACGCGCCGGTGAGCGGTCGAGCCAACGCGCGGCGTCCGACGTCCTCGCGACGAGGACAAGGGGGTGGGGGGATCACTTTCCATTCCCCCAGATCATCGAGAGCGAGCGAGAAGTGATGTAAGGGAAGATCGTGCGACGGACTCCGGCGATACAGCGACTCTATATCGGCATCGATCGCCGAGTGACCCATATCTGGCCGTGACGGGAGCCCCTGCTCTTGCTCCCCAGTCCCCTCAGCCCCCCCCCCGTCGCCTTTCCAGCCGCCCCTTCGACGCTTCTCGCGTCCTGGCGCGCGCGTCTTCCCTCTCCTCGACCACCCCCGTCTGCCTGCCATCCCTTGCACACTGTACGGGGGTATACCTCCGCCCCACACGGGCCGTTGTACCCCCACCCGTCACCCCCCCCCGACAGTGGCGAGCGACCACCACCATCACCCCCTACCCCCGACTCCAGCAGCCCTGCCTGCCTTCCACGGCCGAGCAGATCTTGGGGGTTGTACGGGATGATAGCCGAGTGAAAAAGCTTGGCGAGTACCGAGGAGAGTTCGCTCATCAGCAGCAGCAGCCCTGGCCTGCCACAATCCCTTCGACTCGGTCATCGTAAGTGTCGCGTCGACGAGGAGGTAGAGTGGAAGCTGGTGCGAGTCGGGTGTGAGGGTTGCGAGGGTGAGCGCAAGAGAGAGAGAGAAAGAGAGTGAGAGCGAGAGAACGAGCGACAGAGAGGAGTGCCTGATGGAGAGTGCGGACGGGAATGAAACCCGATCAATCGTTCGACATCGTCCGATGATTGAGGCACCGAGGAGGCGATGAGCGAGTGTGTGTCACGAACGCAAGCGGAACGTCAAACGTATAATCCGCGCGAGACGTATCTCCGGGAGTGAACCTTTTGTCTGTCCGATCCGGCCGACCCACAAGCTCACCGTGTCGAGGCTCACAGTGACAGTCCATCGCGGAAGAGTGTCAGTGATGGGAACGAGGGTGGCAGCGACGACGACGGCAGCGGCGGCAGCGGCACCGGGACGGCAGACCAGTATGGCGGACGATAATCGTGGAGTGTCGGTGGTGTCGCCGCCGCCGCCACCGCCGCCGCCACCACCACCGCCGTCGCTGCCGTCACCGCCGCTGCTCGCGACAGTGGTTGCACTACGTGCCCGCCGTGCAGTGGTGTCCGGTGCGCACCGGGTGCACATGTACGCTACGTACCTTTCGCCCTTTAGTGAGATCAATAAGCAGTGCCGTGGCCACTCAAGTCGTGCCCCCGCCGGGAAAGTCGTTCCGAGTCTGCTCCTCTGTTCCCCGTTCTGATTGCACGTCTTTCCTCCAACCCTCTCACGCTACCGCCGCTCCCCTCGACGTCGTCTTGACTGCCGATTCGGTTGCACGAGGCTCGGTTCCGAGCCGCACGTCGAGCGTCAAAGTGCCAAAGTGCTCCGGAGGTGAATCGCCTTCCGAATCATCGCCGAGGGCTGGCTTTCAGTGACCGGAAGTGCAGTGTTTCATCGGAACCTCTCTTTCTGTCTCTGTTTCTCCCTGCCTCTCCCTCGAAGGGCGATCAAACGGGACTTCTTCAGACTCCTCCACTCTCGGGTTCGGCGAGAGTGCCCCTTTCCGGTTTATCTTCGTGTATCAGTCGCTATCTCGTCCGCCATCGAGCTGTTCCTCGCTATCGCCCGATATCCGTCTGCTCACGTAGCACTTCTCGTCCTCATCTTGGATCGAATCGTTGCCAGCCAGCACCCGGTAGGACTTCTTGCCGTCTCCTTATCGCTGCCTCCGTCTCTCTCCATCTATCTCGCTCTGTGCTTCTTCGTCCGTTCTTCTTCTTCCACTGTCCTCACATTTCTTTCCATTCGCATCTTCAGTTGTCTCATCGCAACGAGATTGCCTTTATCTATTTCCATAGCTTCGTTCCGCTCGATTCGTATCGTTATCAAACCTGTGAAATTTTATGATATCGATTTCTCGCGACGACGTACTTTTCATAGTTAAATTAAGCATCCGAAAATATCAAAGAACTTCCGTGAAAGAAATTCTCGTCTCAACTCGGAATGGTCCGAGATCGCTGTATAATTGATTGCACGTTTTATCCTGCAAAAGAGTCGTGTAAGAACTTTTTACGTCTTCGAAACAAATTCTCTTACGAATCTGAAAAATGATTATCCGTTTATGTCAGATTCAGGAATGTTAGATCTTTTAACACATACACTGAAAAAAAAAATTCTTGGTAAACTTATGTGAGATGCATTTAGTATACTTTCTTTTGAACTATTTGATTATTATTACCGATTATAATAATAACAAAACATTTTGTAATAATTATAAACATTTGTAATAATTATAAACATTTGTAATAATTATAAACATTTGTAATAATTATAAACATTTGTAATAATTATAAAAGAGCAAATTTTGTTTAGTTGAGCCAACTAAATTATGTAATACTTATTATACGTTTAGTTGAAACTATTTCACCTAAGCACCTTGGTTATTATTAGAAAATGTTTTGTTATTATTATTATAATCGATAATAATAATCAAATACTTGAAAAGAAAGTATACTAAATGCATCTCACAAGTTTACCAAGAATTTTTTTCAGTGTATAAATGACAAACAATACCAGATTATTATTTTTGTCTCGCTAATGAAAACTCTAAAGTCTTTTCAAAGATGTTTTTTCTATTGCTGATGTATTGTTTACGTAATTCCGTTATTTAGACTCAGCGTGAGCATGCTCTCGATAGTTCAATCAAACGTAAATCTCAATCGATCCACGTTCGCTTCGAAGTATATCGGCAATCAAAGGGTTAACGAGCGAGAAAAGTTCCCGCGCCGCGAAGAACAAAGTAGCCACGAAGTAACGGCGATAAGATGTATTTACCTAAGCCGCGAGAGCTGAACCGCGTGCGGCGGAATAAAATCGATAATTCGGCGCTAATATAGGAGTCTGGTATTAACTTGCGATGCGTGGATAGAAGGGTCGAGAGTGATTTTTCTATCGGAGAAAAAATTGATATTTCCTCTCGCTGAACTATACACTCGGTCGTAACAACAAATATCAATATTTGTATTTATAAATACACACGAACTTATTCTTATCCTGTTTTTGTAAACAATCTTATCTTGTTTTTTCCGCATGCACGCGTCAGAAAGTTCTCTTTTTACTACTCAGTTATTTCGGGATACTATATCGATTGATTCTTCGACTCGTATCGCGGTCTGTTTTATCGCGTTTTGTTCCTCTGTGTACATTGTAACAGCAACAGCGCTGATTGTTCGTCAACGCGTTCATGAACTTGCGTGGCAGAAAAGCGGATAATTTCCTGATCGTCGCTTTCACTGTGTTCGTTAGTGTCGGGAGAAAGAGGAACAAAGAGCGGGAGCATGCACAGCAATTAAATAGCATCAGGGGATGGAGGCGTATACGAGAGAGAGTTGCCATTAAATCACATTAATAGAAAGGTGATGAAAGAAAAGGAAAATGAAAGGCTGCGCCTAGCGTGATGTTTTCTCTTTGCGCTTCAATGTCAATTATACAGAATGTACGAGTGAGATTTTTACAACACATTACACACGCTCTTACATTAATTATCACATTTCATTCAGTCGATAACAAATGTCTGAGCTTGCAGTACAGATTAAACTTTTTTCACAAACTAAGTTATTTTATATAGATTTAGTATATCTTTGCTTGATATACATTTCTCTAACTACACGACTTTGATTAAAAATGTACGTAAGAAGTTCTTGCTCTATTCTTTTGCAGGGTAAAACGGGTTGATCGTACTTTTTTCTTCCGCGTTCGCGCGTCAAACGCAATGCTGGGAAAATAGTTAGTTGAAATAGAAAATGGTAATAGAGAGATATTTTCAGAGTGCCGAGAAGAAATTGAAAAGATTCAATAGAAATATTTATTTAAAGCTTGTATCTGTAAACAATATTATTTGAGAAATAAGTATTTTGTATATATAAGAGGAAATAGTATTTTATACATTTATACCTATATTCACTTGAAATATGATATTTATAAGAAAATGATAATGACAGCTCGTTTTTAAAATAAAATAAGGAAAATAGGCCAATGTAACGAGCAAAAAAGATGTTTATTTAATAAAAGTTTGTTCCAACAAATACGTTAGGACGGAACGTTTCGACTTAATCTTCCTTAGCCGTCATAATAAAAAACTAAAATTAATAAATTAATACATTAAAAAATAAAGGGAACTCATCGTTAAGTTAACAAAAACTGTTGAAAATATGTCTACAGAATCACATCTAGATTTGCATCCAAGTTTACAAGTCATTGATGTTAAAAGTTAATAAAGTACTTGAAAAAACTATATTAAAAGATGATATAAAGTCCAAAAATAAAATGTAGAAGTCTGTGAATAAGAGTTGCATGACTTATTCATCGTTGTCAATTGAGAATAGGTTGAGTCCAAAGATATTTATTTTACATTTCGATATATCATTTCATATTTCTTCAAATACTTGGTTACTACGTAATCAATGATAAATGAATTTATTTTGAAATATGTTTATAGAAGAAAATAAGTTACATCTACATATCTATGAAATATGTGCTGTTTTTTTATTTTTCATTTTGTACCTTTAAGAAGTAGAAAATAGCAAATAAACAATAGAGAATAGAAACAGCTTATTTATCCATGACATATCGAAATGTAAAATATCCTATTTCATGTGAATGTAGATATAAATGTTAAATACTATATATTTCCTTTTTTATACGTACTACCCAAAATACTTATTCAAATAGTATTTTTTATAGATACACGTTTTTAAATAAATATTTCTGTTGAATCTACTTCAATTTTTTCCCGGCACTGGTCAAACGATCTGATGACTGATGACAATTGAATATCGCAGTAGAAAAAGGTCACGTTTGATCTCTGATGATTGGAGATGGGAGGCGAGGAAGAAAGGGGAAAGTTAACTGCATGCACTTTTATCTCGGTGCATAGGCGCAGAGATAACGGGACGAGGGTGTGAAGCTCCGCGATGCGCGTAAATCGCTAACTGAAGCTTCGAATAAGGCACGTGTCGCTCGTCGTGACGTACACGTTAACGAGACACGGTGACAAGTGCGGCGTGCGTACATGTGTATGCGTGCGTGCGTGCGTGTGCGTGCGCGTGTGTATGTGTGGGTCTCAATCGCGGCAAGTTTTTCGCGTGAAAACCGAGCACTTGGCCGCACGCGACGCATTTAACACGAAATATCGCACGAGTCAACTATACAACTCGCGCGCTGTAGTTAAATACTCCCTGGCTGTGCCGCCGGTGTTAAAGTACGTGTTCGCGGTCGGTTGGGCGCATTGTGGGCGCCGAGCGACGAGCGATCGTCGACCATGAAGTCGCAAACCGGAGCGAGGATTTCTACAGGCGGATTACAAACTCGATCGAATTCCTCGCGCGAGTACCTGTTGCCAATAATCGCGCCGATTGACTTTCTCAATTAACAAGGAACTCTCGCGGTGAATTTAGCGGCCAGGATAACCCTTAAAGAGGTTCTCGCGCGACTTCTTAATCAATAAACAGTCTATTCTTAAAATTTTGATAAAACGATAAAAATAATAATATAGAAACATTATCAACAATATTTAATTCGCTAATGTCATTATAAATTCGCATACACTAAAAAAAAAAGTTTATTGAAAAACTAAAATATTTAGTCCGATACGTTCAACTAAAATATTAGTTGGTTTAACTGAACATATTAGTTGAATTAATTAATTCTTGATTAAAAAATGAACTATA
>NJRP01000019.1:1294795-1307542 GCA_003063835.1 Aphaenogaster floridana | reverse complement strand
ACAAATATCATAAATTTTTCTCTCAGTGTAGATTTAATTTATTTTCTTCATATCTATTTTGGAAAATATTACTATTAATTGTTTGCGCGTTATTGATAATTACTTAATTTTTGATTAAATACAATAAGGCCGGTATTCACACATAGTCGGTTCTTATATTTAAGATCATATTAAGTACATCTAAAGATGTTATAAACCAATCACAGAACCGTATTAGCATCTTAAAATATTACTTAAGACAAGTCTCAAAATAAGAATGGATTATGAATACCGGCCTTAGAGATTGTATAATGTTGAATCAGAATTTAAATAATTATCAATAACGCGCAAACAATTAGTAGTAATATTTTCCAAAATATGATATGAAGAAATTAAAAATTAAATCCAGATATTAAATTCTTAAAGTAAAATTTCAAAAATAGATAAAAACAATGGAAAATATTTGAAAGACAGTTTTTATTTTTTCTTTTTTAATTTTTTCAGGTAAGACTTCTGCGTTTCGCTTTTTATATTAAGGAAGACTGAGCTATTTTAAATTTGCGGAAAAGTATCTTCGGTGAAGCAGGGATTATCTTGCAGTTGCCAAAAATTAAAGGTCCTGCGTGGCGATATTAACGAATTCGCGAAATGCGTGCGTGCGCTTTGTCGCGAATCGAAAGTCCTTGAAATTAAACAGATTACGTGGAAAGGTAATATGCATGTAATCAATACGCACGCGCACACACACACACACACACACACACACACGTGTGTGTGCGCGCGAAAGTTACGTGTAAATTATCGACAATGAACAACGGCCCGTGAAAAGCTCTCTTTCACTCTCGACGCGGCGCTCGCCGGCACTTGATAAAGCGCACATAATATGAAAAACAAAAGTTTTTATTAATGCGTTCCGGTAATGATTGCTCGTTCTCGAGGGAACTTTAATTCGCGGCTTCGCCGCGCGTAAAATAAACCGCTTAAACTTTGTTAACGACTGAAATTTATGTCGTTTGCACGCCGCGACCGTGCTTCGATATGGACCCCGGAAATCTGTACGCGGAAAATTAATACTGACCCGACAGAAGTTCAATTTACCGCAATCGAGCTAATTGAGCAATTAATTTCGCGAAGTGGTAAGCAATTTTGCAGATTATAAAGCGATCGGCATTGCATCATAATTGCTTGCTAATTATAAAGAAGCTATTAAAGCGATGATGTCGAACTGAACTGTCGAACTGATTGTCAGTATTGTCTCATTTTTTTAATACCGTTTCTTTTACAAAGGATTTTAACTCAGTTAGATTACATATAGGACGATCAGTTGCACGTACCTTCGGGCAATCGGAGCACAAAAATCCTCCTTCATTACAAACGTGACATTCTTTTCGCGTATCCAACTACACGTCGCTTCGGGTTATTAAAAACGAAGCCTCGCAGCTGCAAAAATCGAACCAATTTTGTTCTTTATCCGTTACTTCCGCTCTGTCAGAAACATTAGATAAATGAAATTATATTAATTGTTATTATGTAAAACTTCCTCACATGTTGAACTTTAAAGTATCACATTTTAAACACGTTAATGACTTCTGCACCATAATATGGAGCCACTTCATATTTATCTCAGTATACAATATAATGAAATTATACGTTGCAATTAAATTTTATTTTGAGTATCAAGCATTTGTAAAAAAATACATCGTAAATACATCTATCTTATATAAAATTTTACTGCATGATTTGAAACAATAAACCTTCTGTATAAATAGCCATTATTAATCGAAATGTCGGCGCAACCTTAACAAACTGCTGTCGTGTCATGTACCCTGGTGAAAAAAATTCTCATAATATTTCATAATATTTTCAAGAATTTGTCATATTTTAAATTTATGAAGATTTCTGAAAAAATACCTTGAACTTTTTCAGATTTTATAAGTTTTCTTCAGAAATTATAGAATGAGAAATCTTAGAATATTTCAGAATTCACATGTATGAAGAATTCTAGAAAAGATGTTGACTTTCTCAGTATCGGATATTGACGAATTTATTTACGATCGATTCTTTCAGCAAATGCGGGAGACGGAAGCCCGGCGAGCGGAGCTGGAGAGGCAGCATGCGGACGCACAGAACCAGCTGCGGGAGAAGATAGCAGGACGCTATCAGGGCCCGGAATCGGTCGAGGCGTTGCAATCGAAGATCCGGGAGCTCGAGAAGAAGACCGAGCTGCAGATGGTGAAGCACGAGGAGCTGTCGCTTGAGCTGACCAGTCTGAGACGTGCGCGCAGCAGGGGACCGGTCGTGGGGCATATCACGTCCACGAACGTCCCGACGTCCACCTGGCCGCCAACCGGCTCCGAGATCGATAGAATCATCGCCAAGATCGAGCAGGACAATAGGTATGCGGATCGACAAAGCGGATCTTTTTAATCGTAAAGAAATCGGCTTCGCGGATTCGTCAAAGCATACACTGTATATATAAGTGTAAAGGCGTTAGTTGTTTGTAAAAACGTTAATTGTTTTAACTATGTGTGATTTGTAAGTGAATCGCGCATGGATTTTTTATTAATCAAAATAAATTCAGTGCCGGCAGAATGTTGCATGAATTGGACCACACGCGGGGCGCAATAACTACGCAACAACCCTCGGTCACGCAGAGCATCCTTAGGTCCAGCTCGGAGAATCTTCCCAACCTCGGCCAGCATCAGCACCCACCTCATCCGCACGCCCTCAATCTCGGGATGCCTCCTCAGATGGGCCACGTACGTAATCCGTTTACATAATATTACACAATACATGTACATAATATTATACAATGTTACACAATCTCTAATCTTCATTAATACGGAAGATCGAGAGAAACATCAATTTTAACAAGAATAATTCTTTAAATAACTACCTTTCTTCGCAATCTGTGCTAGTACTCTCTTTGAAGTGTTTGTTGATTATTGATAAGACCTATTCGAACAGTACGCAGGTTCACCAATGCCATTAACGCCGATGATGCCTGGTTGTCCTCCACTGACGCCGAATGGACCACCATATCACTACAGCGAGCCAATACCGCCGGCCCCGTCTCTTTCCAGCAGTCAGTCGCAGCCCGCTTTCCAGCAGAAAATTCAACAATACCAGCAACAGTCGCAGCACGAGATGTCGAGTTCCCATTCTCAAAGCGCTCTACCATCCCAACAGAAGCAACCAACGCACACCTCACACTTCACAAGCAATCAGTATCAGGAGAGTTATCCACATACGCAAACGTATCAGCAGCCTCTTCAGCAACAGCAACAACCGCAACAACCGCAGCAACAGCAGCAGCATCCGGCCTCGACCACGTACCTGACATCGGCCAGCCAGAGCGTGATACCTCACTATACACAGCCTGCCCAGACCGCCCAGAATTATCAGTTGAATGGGAGTCAACAGGTGTGTTGTCAATTATTCAATCATGATTACTTTCTTATAAGCAGATAAACGAATGGATTTTTGGAGGCCTATGGATAGAACGAATGACACTGTTTTTAATGTCCGATTTACGAAATATCTATCTAAAATAGATTCCAACAGTTATAAATTAATGTTGAGTCAAGCATCGTTTTTTTATAATGAGTGCATCTCTAATTTTAGTCCTATCGTAATATCGTTGATATTAAATGTTACGAAGAAGTTTAATTTGGCTATAAATTTCATAATTCATTTGTCTCGCGCACAGGCAACGACATATCCTAGTTTGTCCATGGCCTCGCATCCAAACGGGACTTACAGCACAGGCGCGACCAGCTACAACACCCAGTTGCCGCATCACAACTATACTGTGCCGCAGACGAATATTCCGCAAACAACGCTGTCGTCGCTGCCGCTGTATTCCACCACGTCCTTTCATTCCACCCTCGGGGGACTCACAAGCGTACCCCAGTCCGTTCTTCCTTACTCCACCGGTCAGAGCACCTTTGCCACCAGTGGATCGACATACTCCACTACCGTCGGGACCAACGCTTTCGGGACATCGGGCGTAAGCTCAGGTCAGAATCGCAATTAACACGCAATATTAAAAAATTTAATTTCCACTGTTTCAGTGCAATATTGTTAAGAGGATAAACAACGACTTAAATTTTATTTTTTTAACTTCAGAAAAATGCATGAAAATTGTAGCATTATTAAGCTGAATTTCCATCTCAGTGTTTTCAGTGCGAAATATTTATATAGATAGCACGATTAATTGGCAGTATTAGTTGACCGTTTTGATAACAAAGCGTGCCTGTGCAGGTACTAGTTCGGGAGGCCTGTTACAAGCAATAGGCGATCCTCTACAAGCGATGCAGCAACTCTCCGCCCAGTCGCAGGCAAATCAGCTTCAGCAGCAGGCGATTATCCACCAGATCCAGCAGAGCTTGCGCGCCAGTTCGCCGACCGCGCCCGGTACCGCGACCGGCCACCATTTTCTGGGTCCTAGGCAAATGCCAAAGATCCCCACGAGTATACTGACGAATCCTCTGGACCGACTGACCAACCCCGAGGACATTGTAACCGAGGGTCAAGTGGATATGCTAGACGTGCCCGGCAAGGGCAGATGTTACGTTTACATAGCTCGCTTCAGCTACGAGCCGTTCCAACACTCACCGAACGCGAATCCAGAAGCGGAACTACCGGTCCAGGGTGGCGATTACCTCTTGGTCTGGAGCCAGCCCGACGAGGATGGTTTCCTGGACGCGGAGACGCTCGACGGTAGACGCGGTCTGGTGCCAGCAAACTTCGTGCAGAAGTTGATCGGCGACGATCTGCTGGAATTTCATCAAGCCGTTCTCGGCCTCAGGGACGTAGACGATTCCGTCTCGACGAATATCCCTCAAGTGAGCAATATGAAAGCTAATGAGGTATCTAACGAGCCGATGCGTTTATATTTGTGTTCTACTTGCATTTATATCTCTGTAATAAACAAGATTGACGTTATGATATTATCAATATATGAGAGTAACAAGAATATTATCAAAACTTTATTTCGAGAATATTGATAGAATAATAATATTAATTCTAATTTGATCTATTTTAGTGCTATCTGCAAGATATTGATTTAGAATTAGCCGCGTTGGAAGAAGGAAACCGGAATCGTCAAGCAGAACTATCCGCGTACGCGGAACTCGACAATATCGCGGAGGAGGATGAGCAGGAACCACCAGGTTAGTACTCTTTGTCAATTCGTTATGACATTCTGCGAAACGTTGCATGACGCATATCCTTAATGCTAAAAATTAGACGATATAATATATATCAAAATTACGCCCGCAATCCAGTAAATATGTAGATATATATGGTACTTGGATCATCTCTAGAAAAATTTATCCGCTTTTAGAGATGTGTTTAAAACGTTTTTCCGACAACTGTACATATTTCCAAAATAACGCGATCCATGACGCAACTATAAAAATTATTCTATGGAGAAAATCTTGCTTCCGCAACGTCGATCCTGTTTAATGTAGCTCTGTGCATGTATGTTCAATTCGATGTAGAATATCCCAAGAGACAATACTAAATTATCCTTAGTGTATTCCTACGGCTTCTTCCTTTGCCTTATTTGTTGCATGTTGATAACTCGGAACAAGAAGTCTATATACACAATAAACATCCACGCCTGAATCTTGAGCCGGTTTTCACGGAGTGAATAGTCACAAAATGAAATGGGGAACACAGAAAACCGAATCGTTGCACTGTGTTAAGTGTTGGCTGGATTTAGGCTGGCTTAGAGAGATAGACAATAGTGAGAGATCCTTAGCTACAGCTAGGCTTTGTCTTTGTCTTTTCCTCCTGAAGAAGTCTACATGTTTTCGGACCTAGTTCCGGCGCCGCAGCACCTCACGCTCGAGCGGCAACTCAACAAGAGTGTGCTGATCGGATGGACCGCGCCCGACAACACACACCAACTCGAGTCTTACCACGTCTACGTGGACGGCGTGCTGAAAGTCACAGTGAAGGCCACCGAGAGGACCAGAGCCTTGGTGGAGGGAGTCGACTCTACACGGGTTCGTAATAAAAACCTTTATTTATTAGACTCCAAGGAATTTACAAACATAATACGAAGTAGAACTCTAAATTTTAATTATATATAATTATTAATACGATTTATACATTAATTACCTATAATGTAATAGGAGAAAGAATTATCTATAATATGTTATAATATAAAATTCTTTATAGAAAAAAATAATCATCTTAAATTTTTTAGATTGGCACACGAAGTTTAAATAGCTCTAATTGTAAGATTTCAGAGCATATAACGAAATGAGGGATTAACTTGTAAAAATATCAGATGTATCTCTGCTTATGTATCCCATTTTAATTGTCTTGAAATTGTTCTTTTGCTGATATAGCCGCACAGGATAAGCGTGCGCTCGGTTACACACTCAAGAAGGACGTCGCGGGACGCCGCTTGCACGATGGTAATTGGTAAAGACGTCGCGCTGGGCCCGACCGCCGTTAAAGCGTCGAACGTCACGGCGACTAGTGCCGTGATATCCTGGCTACCCAGTAACAGCAACCATCAGCACGTCGTATGCGTGAACAACGTGGAAGTGAGAACCGTGAAGCCAGGCGTCTACAGACACACTATTACCGGCCTGGCCCCATCGACGATATACAGGGTGACCGTCAAGGCGAAGAACCTGCGGGCGACGCATTTTGAAGACCAAAATGCCCAGGCGGCAAACAACCTAGCCTGTCACGTCCACTTTAAGACGTTGCCCAAAGGACTACCGGATCCTCCGGTCGATATCCAGGTTGATATAAATACAACCATCTTTTACATCTGTATTTGAATCTTACAGGTCTTACAAAATTTTCTAGAATCAGAATGAAAATTCTGAAGGCAATGTTAAATCCCAAAAATGAAATTTTGGCCAGAGTTAGATCCCAGTTAGCCAAGTCTGTCGAGAATAGATTTCGTAAAGTACCTACTACAAATTTTGACGACAAAAAGACTACCGATTTGACACAGGACCTGACATATACAATGCTGCTGGTAGAATAATGGCAAAAATATGGCAAAGTTTGTTCAATAAAATATAATAGCAGATTGATAACAGAAATTAAGCAAATCTTGGCATACTTGTTGCACAATTTGACTCAGATTGGCAGCAGAAATACAACAGAATCTGCGCTCGACAGATTTTGTTCGGTTTCTGCTGAAAATTTGCTGTTAGATTTTGTCAGCAAGACCTGCCGGCAAAACACGAGCTTAATGCGGACACAGATGACAACTGGATTTGTTGCATTTTTCTGATCGAATCTGCTGCAGTCTACTGGCATACTGCAGATAGTTTGCTTACTGGGATGCTAGATTTTCCGGAATTTTTATCAGCGATACAATCTAAGAAAGAAAATTTCTAGGTACTAACAGCACATAATGTTGTCCAATTTCTAGGTGGAGGCTGGACCGCAGGACGGCACTTTGCTAGTGACCTGGCAGCCTGTTGCCCTAAACGGTTCGGCCGTCACCGGTTACGCGGTGTACGCCGATGGTAAGAAGGTCACCGACGTTGACAGCCCCACCGGGGATCACGCACTCGTCGACATACACAAACTCATGGGTCTCAACCCGAAGCACATTACCGTCAGGACTAAGAGCAGGGAGAGTCAGTCGGGCGATAGTTGCGCAACAGCGATACCTTGCAGCGTGCTTCGGGGTGGTGCCGCCGGTCACATGCCGCCGTCTCATGTTGGACTTCCGCACATGGTGGATCAACGGCAGCCGCAACAGTCCACTATGGGTCCCCAGCAGGATGATCCCAATCGCCATGGTCGTATGGCCGGCGGCGTGGCTCAGCGATACCCGAACCCGCCCGTGCCGTCACACATGCGACGACACGGCAACAGGGTAGACGCCCACGGACAGGTTATCATCGAGACGGACGAGAATCTCTCCGACAAGGAGATTTATCCTGGACAGAGCATTCCTCAGATGGGTAAATATCCAGAAATATAAAGCAGCAAGGGAATCTGGGTTCGACAATGAATAACTTCCGTACAACCCAAGCTCCCCTGCTTGATCAATGCTTTTGCTTAATTGCGATTTTCAATTATCTCGTCTAGGAATTCCCGAAATCACAAAAGATTCTGCGAGCGAAGCGAATTATAGCGAGGAGGACGATCCCACGCGAAGATCGCGGGGAATGCCACCACAGCATCACGGGCCGCATCATCGATATGGCCCGCAAATGGATCCTCAGGGCCCGCCTGGAGCACATAGGTCTCCTAGCATGGGCGGTCCCAGCAGTAGACCACAAGATCCTTATTATGATCAAACGGGTAGATATTATGGCCGTTGTGTTGCTGTGATGGAATTCTTTGCACTCTTTGCATCAATTTCTAATTTGACAATTTCTTTTTTATTTTAATTAATTATTTCGAAAAATTGCTGTTTGTGTTACAACTTGGAAGATAAGCCCTTGATATGTATTGTGTGTGTGACACTTTCCTCTCCTTTCGGACTCTTTCGCTGCAGTATTGACATGAAATAAGAATCATGCTGTCTAATTGTCTATCAACTTTAAATGTGTAAAATAAATCCACGAGAATCATATGTTATTATGTCCACTTTTTTAAATATTGTCCAGGATCTCAAAGGGGAAGAGGACCAGTTTATCGTGGTGGTGGACGAGTAACGCAGGCTCAAGGTGGAGCGAGTCATCCACCGAATGTAGCTCAACAAATGAACAAGAGACAACGGTGGTTCGTGGCGCTATTCGACTACGATCCTACGACCATGTCACCGAATCCAGATGCGTGTGAGGAGGAATTACCATTTTCCGAAGGCGATACCATCAAGGTTCTATCTTATCCTATACCGTTTTAATATTTAGCTTAATATTTATGATTATTGAAATTATTTTAATTAAGTTTAAGTTAAATTTAAAATATTTTCAAATTATTGTACTTAAATTTAAATTAAATATTTAAAAAAATATGCATATTAGCTTTCTTACAGAATTTTAGATGAACTTGAAGTACATTCACAATTCCAATCTTGATTCATATTTATATTTATAAATTCTGTAAATTATAACTATTGCATATGAAAAAAAAATCTTATACGATGTCTTTATCCCATAGGTATACGGCGAAAAAGATGCTGATGGTTTTTACTGGGGCGAGTGTCGCAATAGGCGAGGATACGTTCCTTACAACATGGTAGAGGAGCTTAAAGATCCACCGGGTCAAGCTCAGCCTGGCAGAAGGGGACCTGCACAGAGCGAGAGATGGGGGGACATTTATGCGAGCATGCCCGTGAAGAAGATGATAGCCCTCTACGATTACGATCCTCATGAATTATCTCCTAACGTTGATGCTGTAAGATTTTTATCATAATACTCCGAATTACCAAATTCACCCGTATTATTTAGATACATGTTCAATTGGAATCTTAAGAATTTGATAACACTATTCACAGTTAATTGATCGTCACATTTATACATTCATGTAATGATTTACATAATAATTTACGCGTTTTCATTATTTCCTATTGATTGTCCTAAATTTGCAGCAAGTCGAATTAACGTTCCAAACCGGAAACGAAATATACGTCTACGGCGATATGGACGATGACGGATTTTACATGGGCGAGCTGAACGGCGTGCGCGGTTTGGTGCCGAGTAATTTCCTCACCGAGGCACCCGGACAGAATCAGGGGCAACCGCCGCAGGGTAGCAGGCGACCCGGCGGCCAGAGCCAAGGACCGGGCGCGAGGGGGCCACCGCCTCCTCCTCGGGAACCACCCCCGGCCGGTCACCGACGTGGCAAAGGTAAAACACGCAATCAGATATCATTCATATACATCGAATCCCCCTTACAGTGCCGATTATCAGGGCATGAATAGCTCCTCAAGCCAAGACGACATCGAAATTAACTATGTGTTCTGCACGGAGAAAAAAGTTTGCTAGCTTAGCGTATTTTACGTTGTCACAGCAAATCCGGTTATTATTGAAAAGGATGAAAAAATTCGTTAAAAATACTAATTTTATTTGCTGCATTTATTCGTATTTTTCTTTGCAGCGAAAATTCGTGTTTTCGTAAACAAATTAATATTTAACGAGATTTTTCCATTTTATCAAGAAAATAGATTTCGCTGTAATGTCAATTATCAAAGCGATAACTGCTTTTGATAATGAAACTCGTGCATTCTTGCATCAGATATGCAGTAACAATAACGGTTTTACTTTGACAGCAAAATTCTTTTCCTCTGTGTATATTAATATCGTTTTGATGTTCCCAATCACCGCGAGTGTTTTGATGTAAGCATCCGCAGCGCAATGCAAGAAGCGCAAACCGCCAAATTGTCAAAAGCCAGAAGCAATTGGTTTCCGCTTTGAGTTAGAGATTGCCGTGTGTCGTGTAAGACTCGATTCTCCTTGCGATCCGAAGCAACGGGGATGTTGGAACTGGCTCGAGGGGTTGTTGACGTACGTTTTCACACCGACGCGACGCATCGTTTCTTCAGTGCCTTGGTCGAGCACGTGGTCGGATCGAAGACGCGTGTATTCATATTGTTCCGCAAATGAAATACAAAAGACTGCGATAATAGCGTCGCGTCGGTGTGCGCAAAAACGGAAATGCAAGCGTCAAGCAACACAAGACACGAAACCAGATGTGTGCCAGACGACAGGCAGAAGGGCCACACTGATCTTATTGTTTAGCGTTGCGCAATCTGGCGAGTTCGAATCGATATGCAATTCGAGCCGAATGAGCATGCGGCGTATAATTAGATGGAATTATTTTGGAGCAAAGTGCGCAAACCGCGTGTTCGACACACGCCCCTACACGCGCCTCTCGACGAGAGGCGCTCGTTGTGTCGCTTCACACGCACGCCGGTCGACACCGGTTCTCCAGCAATGTGCATCGATACCCACGCTCTCTTTGTAGGCATTTAACAACGTCATCTTATTCTGTTAACTGTTGCCACTGATCAAGTATTACACCGATAGAAATTTTCCGCGTCACATGTATATAAAGAGAATTTGGTGAACGTCCGAAAAAACACGTGCTGTCATACACACGACGATAGATTATATATATATAAAACACCAAGCTGCTTTCAGTGTCTTCTATTATATAAGTATATATCTAACATATATATATGTTTATGTACGTATACATGATTTTGTATACGTGTATACGTATATTTATATATATATATATTATTTTTTTTCTCTCCGGGCACTATCTGCCTCTGTTACTACTACTCTACGTATCTGTCCTATTCTCTCTGTCTATATTATATACATACGTATATATTATATATTTACACTATATATATATTTATCGACTGATTATATACACACGATCATGTCGCTGTGATATATAACAGTTTACTTTATACCGACATGATCTGTTTCTGTGTGCCTGAACTGATCGATGGTCGTCGTGTCACATGATTGTCGTTCGTGTCGTGTTGTCATGCTGGCCATTTACGATTACGTTGATTTCCCGTTTGTTCGAACCAACGGTAGACGTTGGCGACGGTCGCGACTTTCATCCGGGAATACCCGAGAGAACGCACGGCTACGTCGTGCCCGTTGAAACTCGCGTGACTTGCCAAGACCTCACCGAGGTAATTCCGGGACACTTCGTGCGATCATTCGAATGATCTATCGATCTCGTCGGGGCGATCCGTTTCGCTGCTCGCGGCTCTTCGGAATCTCGATAGCATATACCCCGGCATGCTCGATCGACTCGAAGGAAAAGAGAAAAAGAAAATAGAGAAAAAATAAAAGAACGAAAGAAAAGTAAAGACAAAAAAAGAAAAGACAAGAAAAGTAAGAGATAAATGCGCCATAAATGACAACACGGTTCTGTTCTCTTCTCTGTTGCTAGATGCCTGCATTGTGCCTGTGTCTGTCCCTGTCTGTCACTTAGACTCTAGACAACTACAACAACAACCACCACCATCACTAATGAACAACCAACAACATCAACTACAACATCAAAACAATCCACCGCATCTAGCCTATCAACAAGCGAATCACCACAGCTACACGACCGTAACCACGTCCAATCAGCATGGGCCCAGTCACTTGCCACCCGGCGGCGGTGTCATGGGTGCCCATCAGCAAGGTCCCGTACTGCCCCACCTTCAGCAACAGGTGAGCCCGCTCCTCTTCCGAGAATTTCTTCGTGCGCTTACTCTTTCTCTCTCTTTCTCTCTCTTTCTCGTGTGCTTTTTGTCGAACGTATGTGCTTTTTATCCACACTTTTTGTGCGCTTGTTCTTCAGGTACATTTTGAGGCTTCCACGACCGACGACTGTCCGCGATCGGCAAGTCGTTGTTCCACGCGTGACCATAATTTGCCAATTTCCTTTCGAAGAGAAATGGAGAGAGGAAAACTTGAATTTATTGCTACTAAGATTGCGAAATTCTAGAGCGAATTAATATCTTCTTATTACGTTTGGCATTTCATTATCTGTTCAGGACGTGACCAATCGACGGATATTCTTTCAAGTTTCTTGTTTGGTTTAATATATTTTGCGTATAGGTAAAATACAGATATCAGTTGAGTTAGTTCTAGTCTCTCATAGAGATTAGAAGTTTACAAGAAATTACATGGTCTCGTATTTCTAGGCATTCTTCATTACATGTCGCTCCCTGTGCTTTGCTGCCAACTCTAACTCGCGATTCTATCTTTGCTACAAATATTGAATGATGTTCGATTCTTTTGCATGAATGCAAAATATATTGCAAGGTATAGATATACATATATTAGGTGCGCAACTAAGTTCTCGTTGTTT
>NJRP01000019.1:1272013-1294294 GCA_003063835.1 Aphaenogaster floridana | reverse complement strand
AGCACTTACTGCTGGAGCCATCTATTGACAAACAGCGGGAACTTAGTTGCGCACCTAATATATACGATAAAAAGGAGGCATTTTAATTATCTTATAAGTGAATTTTTTGAAATACCAAATTTTCAAACGCAATATGGACTAAGAAGAAATCGCATAATCATTTTTGACTAGAAAGATCTAAGCCAGTATTTTTACATTTTATTCGCGTGTCTTTCTTTTTGCAAGTATGAGTCGCGCTTTATTGCGAAACACGCGTGCCGAACGTGGCACGTGAACTATATGTGTCTCGTGTCAATGTATTTTCGTACATATATGGCATGTGAAACGCTTGAAATCGTGCAGCATGCCGTAGCATCGTCTTATTTGATCTTTCGTCATTTTAATAAAGATGATCGCAATCATAAAAGAAGAAAGAAAAATATGCTTCGCGCTTTGATAAATCATCGTGACATGATTGTCCTACACTGATACATATTTTACAAGACGACGATTCGGAGAAATACAACACGAAGATCTTTATAAAAAGTTTCGTCCATCCTTCTGTTATCTTCTGTCTTTTATCTCAAGACACTCACAGCATTTCTTTCTCTCAATTCTTCTCTCCTAAATTATTTTTTTACCATTACATAAAGCAGAAATCGTCACATATCTCTTTCGAATCGCCGACAATTTATTTGCGTTAGCGAACCGTAGAATCTTCGGAATGATAGAAGAATAGCCTCGCAGAAGTGACACACTAGCGGATGTAACGATAGAACGCGCGCGATAGAGTTAGGCGAAAAACTAGATACAGTACGGTTTATTCATCTGTTAGCGAATGGACATCATTAGCAAAAAAACAAGAAAGCGAGACAAATTATTTTCAATGGAAAGAAAAAACCGAGCTAACCACGTCTCTTTGTTTTTAGGGGAAGGGGAGGGGCGGCGTGGTCAATCGGGTCGCTGGTAGTAACATGCCGGGTATGCAAGGCCCAGGCCAGCATCTTCAGCAGCAGCAGGACTATCAGGGCCAGCAGCAGATGAACCAGCCATACCAACAGCAGCCGAATCAACCATACCAGCAACAGCAGCAGCCGAATCAAGGGTATCCGCAGCAATCGACGCAACAGTTTCAACAGCCGCAACAACAACAGCAACTGGGCCAGCCGTTTTCGCAGCAAAACCCACCGGGCGGCCTCGGAATGCAAATGGGCGGTCCTCAGAGCACCAGCAAACCCATGAGAGGGATACCGGCGGTGCTGCCGACGGCGCAGTCCAAGACGCAACCTAACACGCAGGGCCAACAGCAGCAACAACCGCAGCAACAGAGCACTGGCCCGAATCTGATGCAGAAATTCACCGAAATGGCGGGCGCGAGCGCAGGCGGCGATATACTCTCCAAAGGGAAGGAGCTGATCTTTATGAAATTCGGATTGGGCAAGTGAGGAGGAGCGATCGCTGACGACGTGACGGTGACGATGATAACGATGATAATGACGACGCGTTGTCGCGATCGTTTCCGTTTCGTCCTGTTTGCGCTCGACGTCCGCGTGCGCGCAAGTCAATCTCATCAATCACGAGCTGTGTAAATCAGTATTACGACGAAGGTCGTTTGACAGCGGAAGATACGTAACGAGGAGCGGCGATCCTGCCGGACGTTGTTGCCGAAAACAAAGAGGACAAGGCGAGGGAGAGTGCGCCGCCATTGCTGCTGCTGCTGTTGCTGCTATTGTTGCTACTCGCTATTAATAATCGTTAACTACTGCAAAATAAAGGAGAACTGTCGCTGGACAAATATAAATCGAGGACGAGCTTCGTGATACAGGAAGGGAGAAAGAACGTTCGGTGGAGACTGCTCGAGATGAGAAAGAGGTGACCCACGCCGAGAATCGATTCCACTGATCGAGAAGAGACAAGAGATACGTACAAGATTCATCGAACTTCTTCTTAATCCTTCTTTTCCGAAAATCTTCTTCTGCTACTTCGTCTTCTTCTTCGCGCGACGATGGAATTCTCGATCGGTGCTGCGAGGTCCGTTGAAGAGATACTTGTCGATTGCTCGTCCGCCGAATCGTCGCGGAATCTCCTAACATACACGAGATAATCAATGTCACGGAATATTATCTGCGAAATATACTTCGAGCGACGACGCGCCAAGTTATGTAAATCGCGTATCTGCGTGACTGTTTCTCCAATCTCTCCTCGTCCTCTTTGCGTTATTCGGAGCGCCGTTCAGTTCTGAGAGTAAAAACGAAATCTTCGTTGCGATGCGGATTGTATCGAGCGTACGAAAGAGAGGGAGCGAGAGAGAGAGAAAGAGAGAGAGAGAGAGAGAGAGAAAAGCATCCCGCGTTAACATAAATTCCGTATACGTAAAAATTGGCGAAGCGAAGCTAGATGAGCCAAAGTCGGATTTTTCGTCATGTGGGCGGAATAGACAGGTAGGGGCGGATTTACAAAGGGATAATCATATCGCCGTATAGAAGTGAGGACGCGACAACAACGTGGGTGTGCCTTGGGAGAACCGTCTCACCCAGCAGCAACCAATAATCATATCTCTAATCGATAATTCTCTAGCTATTTTTTCTTTTTCTCGTGGAAATCAAGCGCGCTATATCGAGAACCGTAGCGGCGCGTACACGAATAAACAATGACGATCTCTCGTCTTGACAATTTTATCTTGTTCCCGTGTGTGTGAGATTGGAAGTCCCCTTTACCCCTTTTCCTTCTCCTCTTCGCATATTCCCTTGCATTTATCCCATGTCCTTTGCTTTTATTCCCGAATGGACCTGCGCGCGGATAGAGTCGTCGCGTCCGAACCGCGAAAGAGAGAGAGAGAGAGAGAGAGAGAGAGAGAGAGAGAGAGAGAGAGAGAGATGAAGAGAGAAAGAAAGATCCTCGAGTCTCGTGTTTTCGGCCGTTCGGATGAATTTCGGAATCGGGATCGCCTGTTCGGATCGGGAAAAAATCGATTCCAAGACGACGCCCGAGGATGAACGGCGACGTGGTCATTTGTCGTGGGGCCCGTCTTGAATAGCGCACAAAAATCAGAGGCGAAATGGAGTACGAAGCGACGTTAGACACCAATGAAACGCAGACACGAAACGCTACGATCCTTCGATCGGGGCGGGCGAATCGGCCGCGTATCAAACGATAACTATATCATAATTGTGCGTGCGTGCGTGCGTGCGTGCGTGCGTTACCTGTCTCTTATACACATCTAGATGTGTATAAGAGACAGGTGCGTGCGTGCGTGCGTGCGAGAGAGAGAGAGAGAGAGAGAGAGAGAGAGCCACAGGCGAGATGGAACGGGAGATCATAGCGTATTAAAATGGTAACGGGATATACATATATACATATGCATATACAGATATACATATATATACATATATACATATATTATATTTAACTATTGCAAAAAGTGTTGTTACATCGCTACTTGTATCGTATTTTGTACAAAGTATCTTTATCTTCAATTGTTTTCTTTCGCCAAGATATCTTTAGCGAAAAAAATATGGCGGAGGAAGAGCGACAAATCCTTTCCGGATGCATCATCAAGTCATCATCATCGCCATCATCGTTATCATCATGATCATCAACATCATTAATATCATCTTCATCGTTATCATTGTCATTATTATCATCATTATTGTCATCGTAATCACCATCATCGTTATCATCATCATCATCATCGTTATCATCATCATCATCATTATCATCATCATCATCATCATCATCATCATCATCATCATCATCATCATCATCATCATCATCATCACCACGCCGGTATTAACGTAAAGCCATTGACGCAATCTTGTACTTAATTGTTATCACTCGCGCCTGTCCTGTGTGTGTACTCGCTTCTCGTATGTTTTTCGGCGACGGTGAATATACATATATAGCAAGACAAGTTCGAGATTTTGAGAAGAAGGGAGCATCGCGTAGGTAGATATCATTTCCGTCGAGAAGCGAAGCAATTCCTAGAAAATTAAAGATCGCGATTCAGTCCTTTCATCCCCATCGGGGCATGCATGTCCCACTGCAGCTTTAATGATTTCTTTGGGAAGGAGGACAATATATCTTGTAATGATGCTGCAATTGCACTTTGTTAAAGTTTAGAATATTACGTATCCTAAGGTGGGAGTGAAAGGGCTAGTATTACGATGTTCAGAAAAATAATGCGACATGAAAGTTGACTTTCTGACATAAAACGCGAAACGCGATACTAATGAGACGCATAATAGAAACATCATGTATACGTCATTATGGACCAAAACGAAATCTCTAACATTAGAGAAAAGTCGGAATTCACTATCTAAATAAAATAACCGAATAGCTCGTTTTTCGTTTATCGTGTAATCAGTCCGCGATAGATATCTTACGACTTACGGTGATTTGTTGTCGATCAAAGTTTTCCACGCGCAAACTGTTAAGACTGGAGAGAAATGATTATCGCAAAGTTATCATTTAATTGATAATGAGATTTATTGCAAGCGCTGTAAATATTAAGATACTTATATAGAAATTAATTGCGAGAGATGGACGTATCTCCCTAACGCGGTGCTTCCGTTACACAAGCTTACAAGCATGAACGATTAACACTTGCATGGAGTGAGTCTGTCTGAATCAAAAGTAGACAGAGCAACGGTACTCAAATGTCGAAGCATTTCCTGCTTTTATTTTTCATTTTATTATCGCCTTGTCGCGTGATAGTATAACGATAGGACGATAGTACTCGGCTTCGAACGTGCGCGTCCGACGAATCTGACGATCGACCGATCAGATCCGGTCGCGTAGCATCGGACGATCGCACGAGAGACGCGTGAGAATTCGTCGCGTTCTCTGCGACTATTCGCGTGATAAATCCGCGAGAATATCGATGCACTATATACGTAATGATTCGCAACGGCGGGGCTTCGCAAACGTTATTTTCGCCACGTTGTATTTTTCAATTAGAGATTGTACATAAACACGTATTCTGAAGCGAAAGAGAGAGAGAGAGAGAGAGAATATCAATGCTCGTTTACAGAACTGCACGACTGGACGACTCGAATAGTAATCGAGTGGAAAGTGATATCGATATTATTTACTGGAGCACGTGTCCCCTTTCGCAGCTTCTTCTGCGGTTTTTCATTTCATTGTTCCTCCCTCCCGCCCTCCATCCCTTCTTCCCCCCACCCCTCACGATTGACAATTTTCGCATTGTATTACGACGACACCGAACTCATATCCGACTAGTAGATCTTGATTCAGGCGATGTGAAGAAAAAAGACTGATACCGAAGTTTCCGATGCCGCGGGTGATTATAACGAGTACCAAGACGCTAATAGCGAGTGTGTGTAATCTCTCGACGTATGTCGTGGTCGTTACGTGTCTTTCTTCGATTGTTTTCTGCGTTATCCCACGTATCTCTATAATATAGACCTGTATAGTTCTCTTTCGCGCGAGCGAGAAAGTATACATATTTGTTACGGAGATTGATTATAGGAGAGTGAAGAGAGGATAAAAGAGAGAGAATTATGGGAGCACCGACGAGCGTGATGTCGAGCGGGTTCCGGCAGGAAGCGGGTCTTCGAAGGAAAATATTGCGAGAGACGAGAGAAAAGGGGAGGAGAGACTAATCGTCGATGCGGCGCGCACACATTAGTGCTTTTACTTACGGTACAAAGTCGAAGAGAGAGAGAGAGAAAGAAAGCGAGAGATAAAGCGAAAGAGTGGAGTAAGCATTTTTACTTATCATCGTTAGACTTTTAGATATGATCACCCTAAAAAACGCACCTATATGACTTTCACGCGAACGGACTCATTGTATCTCGCGTTAGAACGTTCGAGCGGGTCATCTCCGCGACGCTCATCCTCTTCGCGCGGTCCAGACCAAGCGCCCAGCGATTCGATAGCGATTCGATCGTTTAACGAGAACAATAAAATAGCGGGACGCGACAAGACGATCGAGCGCGGGTAGGATCACGCGGCGGTACCGCTCCTTGAGGCACCCAATCCGTCATTGCGTTCGAATACCATCATTGGATTCACGAGTTACAATTATGTGCAAAATAATAGCACCGGCTTACAAAAGGAACCCCAAATTTTTATGTTTCCTCTATCATGCTTAACTGTTTCGGCCTGTATATCTAGGGTTAAATTCTAACTTTTATGGCCATATACAAATAAAAAATATATATACATATATATACACATATATATATACATCTTTCAAATATTTAAAATATTTCTGCGCGGTGCTGGTATTTTGCACATAATATGGGATCTGTTCTTCATAGCTAAACTGGCTGCACTAGTTCAGAGTTTATCTTTTTTTACTCCACATTAGAAGGAAAAAGATAAACTCTGAATTAGTGCAGCCAGTTCAGCTATAAAGAACAGACCCATGTATATCTTCTCGCAAGCCGTGATATTCGTGTACAGCTAAAAGTCTGAATTTCCTATTGATCCGCGTCCAATGTGTGATTGAATGGTCGATCCTGATCCACGCCTAATCTCATAGCTAGGGCTGCATCTTACAATACCCTATCGAATGTGAATTGCTGTCTGTAACGTTCCATATCCGACAGTTTCTTCATTGTAAGTTCCACCGGACATGAATGTTAATCTTTTCTCTCTGCGATGACGGATGGTCGGCCTTAACTCGGCGATACCAGTCGCGATACCAGGTCTACCGAGTACCTCTCGGGATCGTTTATCGAGCCTCACGCCTCTGTATATCTCATTGTACATTCTCATCGTTACCGACTTTTAGACTCTGAATGGGACGATCCGTGTAGCTCTTTTGATATCGTGGCGAACGGTGTCGAGGATGAAATCGACCGGCGAGCGAGCGAGCGAGCGAGCTAGCTCTCGAATGCTGAAAGGAACGCAGGTGCGCCCAACAATCCTCCACAATTTTCCGGACGTTTCTTTCGGTCTTCGTAGATACCTTTAGGCGTAAGGCACTGGGTTGATTTCACCTACTAGGTGTCGAATAGAATAAATATAACGCCCGCCCTCCGCGCATTCACACACAAACACGTACACACGAACACACATCCCAGGCCGACACGCGTCGATAGCGACCTGCGAGTGTCCGTTTGAGAGTCTTACGTCTATTTCCACAAATGTAGATTAACTTTAATCTCGGTTTAACTTACTCTTCATCTTTTTCTAGTGCTAAGAATTAGAAAGAGATAAAGAGTAAGTTAAACCGAGATTAAAGTTAATCTACATTGGTGGAAATGGACATTACTGTCCGAGAGCGGTTCTTCGACAGTAAAGCGTTCTCCGTCTTCCTCGCGAGTACCGAAAAACTGTACTCGCGAGAGTTAAACGCGAGCTAAATTTAATTAATTGTATTTGACACCGAGTATGATTTATTTTAGGAGTTTGTCTCGAGATCGAAATTGGAAAAAATTACGGGCCTTCCGGTACGATCTTAAACGGACACCGGCGCTCCAGCGAGATCGACGACGATCGTTCTGGGATCCGCGGACTTTCGTTCCGCTAGGAAAGCTTCACTGACGGAGGGAGAGAGCGCTATAACGAATCAAAGTGACTGACAAAGGGGCGGTATGAGGAGGAGGCTACGAAGCTATCCGGATGGTGTTAATTAGTCGCCAATTATTGTCATTCTTTCTCTCGTGTCGACATTAAGGACGTATGAAGCGGGAGCAGGAGGTAGCGCAAATCGACTATATAACACGTTTCAATATAAACGAAAAAAAGGAAATATATCGCGTCGTCTCTTAAGCATGCCAAGAGAGAGAAACGCCAGCTACGTTTGTCATTCAGTAATCTTGCGCTTTGTTTTTTCTATGAATCGGTGCGTGACGATCTTACTCCTTGTTAGATCGAGGTGAAGTAAGAGAAACAGGAGAAAAAAAAGAAGCTGCTCTATATATATATATAGTATATGTATAAAGTATATGTAGTATATATATATATAAAGAGAAAAAGGGGAGATTTAAGAGAGCCCTCAAAAAACACACAATGTTATTATAAACGATTAATTAATAAAAAACGAATCTTGTTTGTTGTTACTTCTGGTATACCTCGTTGTGGACCACCGCACCGATTTGTCGCACCGCTAGTTGGTTCGTTTTTCGAGTTTTCCCTCAAGCTACGCTATTTTTTCGTTTTGTAGATATCGTTGATCGATATGCCTGAGATATTGAATAACGATAGAAGACGGGAGAGTAATTGGTCCAGCCGGAAACCAGAATGCTCAATCTTTATTCAGTATGTATCATAATGGGGCATGAGTATACAATATATCGAATTGATATATAGCTGTCACGTCAAAGAGTATTGCGGACTAGGGGTATTTTGCGTAGCGATGAGACGATCTTCTCGGGGATGACGATGTTTTCGGTAAATCTACGTGTCTTCCTCCCAGACGGTTTCCGTGAGTATGGCGATGTTGTCCAGGCCGCGCATCGGTGCGTATTCGAGCGTCCACATCAAGTTCGTAAAAACGACTGCGGCAATGTTATGAATGATTTATCAATATCGTCACGAACGATATGTCGTTATCGCGTAGGTCTGATACACGAGATCATAAAATCTTAATGGGATTCGCTAAATTATCGCTAATTTTATCATCCGGCTTTAGATAGGTCCTCAATAAGTAAATATTTTATCTGATTCCCAAGAGGCATGTAAAATTAAACGTATTCGGCTAATTCAAATTGAATTTCTATCGTGGAAACAATAGAATTGTGTAGCATGCATCACGAATGAAATGCAGTTAATTCGGAAATATCGATTCCGCAGCAACGTTTGACAATATACAGACAATACTGAAGATTTATGAGATTTAGATTAAGACTGAGAAATATATATATATATATATATATATATATATATATATATATATATATTGATCCTCGTTTTGCGAGATTAATTATCCGATAAATGGATAATTAATATAATAACCGAGTTTTCAATTAGAAATTCGATTCATTCACAGCCCAATTCCCTGTTCGCCCGCCGTCACTATGCAATTTTGGCCGAAAATACGGAACACCTTTTAGCCAGCGAGTAGAACTAAGAGGCAAAATTTTTAGTCATATTATTATTACATATATAAATAATTCAACAATTGTACAACTCACTAGAAATATTTTAGCGTGGCCTGCAAAGAACGCCAGCCACGTCCGGGCTTATCGCGGGCCGCTAAAGGTGCTCCGTACCTCAGCCCAATTTCAGTCGCGGCACTTACGCATCTCGCCCTGATGCAGATCGGCGATCAGCTCAGGGCACGAACTGTTGCAGGGATTTATAGGGGTGAGACGCAGTTGGGTCGCGCCGCGGAGCTGGGCGAGAGCGATCAGACCGGAGTCGAGCTCAACCTTCTTGTAGCTCGGGCTGTTGTAATCCGAAGACATGAGCACCCAGTTGAAATGCGCTGGCGAGACCGTGCTGGAGAGGAAGTACGGTCGTTGATAGTACTTTCTGAGGACCTTCACGGCATTGATGTCACAGTTCTGCCAGTGGACAAACCACTTGGCCACCTCGGGCGCGTGCACGCGTCGTAGAAACGCTGCAAGATCGGATGAGCCAGTACGCAAATTCGAGGTCAGGGCGCAGGGTACCGTCTCCATCAGCCGCTCATTCTCCAAGTAGAGCTGTTTGCGCCGAAAAATAGCGTTTCTTCACACAGGTTCATTCGTTTTTGCGAAGTTCTTTGCTATGACGATTTTGTCTTCGAAGGTAATTCAACTTTCAACAAGTGAATTATCATTAATTATATGATAAGTGAAGTCTACATTTTTTTCTTCAATTCAAACCTTGAAGAGGTTGAATAGTTTATAGTTATAATAAGACAGCAAAACTCGTCTACTACTCACGTGAGTAATATTATCGAAC
The DNA here is from genome assembly GCA_003063835.1 of Aphaenogaster floridana. Classification (NCBI taxonomy): domain Eukaryota; kingdom Metazoa; phylum Arthropoda; class Insecta; order Hymenoptera; family Formicidae; genus Aphaenogaster; species Aphaenogaster floridana. The sequence goes on along the minus strand of NJRP01000019.1, from coordinate 1,284,457 downwards.
CAGAAGTAGTCGGTATTCATGACTGCCCATGAGTCCATCGCGTCGGTGATAATGGCCGGTGCGTCGCGGTTCAGATAATTGTCGACCAGATTGCGATATCGCACATCCGACAGACGATCGATCGTCTCCAACGCCTCGCAGGTCTGCAAGAAAGTCCTCTGTTAATTATTCCAGCGTAAATCTCAGAGGTATGACCTTAGATACTTCCTCTTAAAATATTATATCTCAAAAGTTCGACAAAATCTTTTACCCAAGCGCAATGATTGATTTCTTTTATCCTGAAAATACGGTGCATACCACGCAATCCTCTTCCGTGATGGTGTAATCGTTGTAGAAGGGGTTGTTGATCATGCAGTTTTCGTAATAGAGCGGCTGCCAGTTCCAGATCGGCAAAACTTTGATCAGCAGCAGACGGCTGAGGGCGGTAAAATGAGTACCAACGAAGTCCAGCTGAGCCGCGAGACACGCCAGTGTACCCAGTACTATCAGCACCAGGGTGCCACGAAAGACGAGCTGCAACCATGAGCGACGCATCGCCGCTACGAGCGGCTGGCAAATAATGTCCATTTCCTCTTCGGTGAAGCCCGCCTGCTGACAATACCTACGAAGAAATTTTGGCTATACTAACACCGCTACACGGAAAGAACGGTTTTGCTGAAGTACCTAAAAATTTAGCCAGATACAGATCTGAAAATAATTATGTTGAACCATCCAAAATATTTATGTAGAACGCTCAAGCATAATTACAACCCAGATAGCACAGGTGATCGTTATGAATTCATAAAGGATTTATTTTTTTAAATTCTTTATGAATTAGCGTAATCTGGGCAGCGTAATCTGCCTTGTTCGAAATGAACTCAAAAAGAATTCCTTTTCAATAGTATTCTTATAGAGTATAAAAAGAATTCTCCTATTGTATCTGGAAAAGGGCTCAGAATTGGTGACATAAAAATGAATTGTTTTTGAACTCTTAAGAGTGTTTTTAGAGCATAAATGGGATGGAAAAAGAATTCATTTCATAATTCGGGAATTCAAAAAGAATTAAATTCCTTTTGGATTCTCTTTGCTATCTGGGAATGCTGCAAAAAGTTTTTGACATCTTCAAGGTTGGGAAAGTTACTTTATAAAAGTAACGAGTTACTTTTCAGAATCGATAACTTGTAACTGTAACTAGTTACAGTTACAGTTTTTTCATTGAAAATGTAACTAGTTACAGTTACAAGTTATCGATTCTGAAAAGTAACTCGTTACAGTTACAAGTTATCGATTCTGAAAAGTAACTCGTTACTTTTATAAAGTAACTTTCCCAACCTTGGACATCTTAGCAAACAGTTTGAGCAGAGTTTCCTACATAATTATTTTGAATGGTCCAACAATTATTTTCTGATCTGTATCTGACTAAATTTTTAGATACTTCAGCAAAACCGTTCTTTCCGTAACAATGAAGAAACAAGGTAATAATCATCACCGTAACTCTGGAAATAATTTTTCTTCATAAAAAAATCTACTTTTCTCAAAAACGATTATAATACCGATTTGGAAAAATATCTCAAAGATCAGCAAAATGTTATCTTTGCTTACTTATAGCTTTGGGATTATCATTATTGACGTAAATCTTTTTATTTCTTTGTTGACTTAGGTGATAAAGGCACAGTGGAATTGTGTACAAAGCGAAAATCTGCTACGACTCCATGAAGGATTTCGTTTGTGAAAGTGGCTTGTTACTTGTAAAAGGAGTTCAGCTCATCGTCGATCAGCCTCAGCTTCTCGGAGTGCGTCATCTCATGCTGCTCCTTGGTGTACGCCTTACGCGGTTGCTTCACACACTTGCTGCTCGACATCGTGACAGATTCCTGCTATTTTCCAACGGTGTGCAAGGGTGGTGCGGTATCGCTCTCCTCTCTCGCAGAAGTGCAGAATTCCAGGATCCGCGGCGGGATAGGAACGAGCTCGTCGCTATCGAACCGCGACCGTGCATGCGCGCTTGTATCTGCCCACACGATATATTGATCGGCACCATCGGCGCATGGACGGCGCGAAAACCGAGATAGGTTTTCGGAATTTTTTATCGAATCTCCGATCCATCCCTCTTGCTTTGATAAGCGACGGATTTCTAGGCGGACGCTTTTTACGTAAAAACCGATTAAAGCTTTTACAAAACACTCAGAGAAACGTGGATGTCATAAAAAATTGATATGAAAATTGATTTTAAAATGTTATTTCATCGGAGCTTAAATTGCTAAACAATTTAAATGATTATGTTTGCCATCGTAATTATATGTACATATTTCAAGAATCCTTTTTTAATATTAAAACGTTGAATTATATAGAATCCAACATTTGGGTCAACTAAAATGTATCGATAAATATGCTTTTAACGTACATATATTATTATATCTCCGGTTTCGTTTGTCGACAATCCTAATGACATTGTTCGTAATTATACATATCTTTTTTTAATATTAAAACGTTGGATTATATAGAATCCAACATTTTAGGTCAACTAAAATGTATCGATAAATGTGCTTTTACAAGTATTATTGTATCTCCAGCTTTGTTTGTTGACAATCCTAATGGCATTGTTCACCATCGTTCGCAATTATTTTAAGAATTCTTTTTTTATTAAGACGTTGAATTATATAGAATCCAACATTTAGGCCAACTAAAATGCATCGATAGATGTGCTTTTAATGTACATATCAGTACATATATTATTATATCTCCGATTTTATTTGCCGACAATCCTAACGACGTTGTTCGCTCATTCATAATCTCGAAGTTCTTTGTCTCGAATACATAGCTGCTTTCTCAGATACTCTGTCTTCTAAATTCTGTATGTCAACTTTATCGGCCGGCGATAGGTAGATTCCCACAGCGATCAGCAACTGGTCTACAGACTTACGACTGGCTTGTCACGTAAACAGACAGAAACACTGCTGCATAATTATAACATTGGCAGTTATTAATAGTATTCTATATAATTTAGCGTAAATATATATATGCGTGTAGAACATATCGCACCGTGTGATTGATTGTACTCTCGGGTCAAAGTACAAAAGTTCCGTTCATATGACAGTTCCATAATTTCCATTTCACAAGAACGTCAACGACAGTACAGACAACAATAGCAATGCAGTGTTTGAAATTACTTGGTGGGTATTTTCCAATTGTAATTGTTTATTTTCTAATTGCAATGTTATGAGCATATGGATTAATATTGAATATCGGTTACATTCACAGCGAATAATGTGTCCAGAGGTGTATGCACTGTCAGTAGTGTCAGACACATTGCCTCACTTTCTATGCTGCCAGACACGCATCAAATGCTGCAAAAAACATGCAGGTAACAAATTATATTATGTACTTTGCATAGATATGATTAATCACTACTCAGTTAAATGAAGTTTATCATTGCCATTAAAAATGTGTAATTGCAGAGACTTCGCCGAGGAGGAATTAAAGCCTATCGCAGCAGAGGTTGATAAGAAGCATCTTTTTCCAAAGGAGCAAATTAAGAAGATGGGCGAGCTGGGTCTCATGGGTTTATGCATCCCTGAAGCACTGGGTGGAACAGGATTGGATTACCTGGCTTATGCTATAGCCATGGAGGAAATCTCCAGAGGTTGTGCAAGCGCTGGAGTGATAATGAGTGTGCAAAATTCTCTCTACTTGGGACCTATAGACGCGTTCGGGACTGATAAGCAGAAGGAAAAATATATCGTTCCCTTTTTAAGCGGGGAGAAGATCGGTTGTTTTGCTCTTAGTGAACCGGGTAATGGATCTGATGCTGGTGCTGCGTCTACCAATGCCAAGACGGATGGCAGCGTTTATACGGTTAATGGCACCAAGTCCTGGATAACGAACGGGTATGAAGCCAATGCGATAGTTCTCTTTGCGACGACTGATAAGTCCAAGAAGCACAAAGGTATAAGTGCTCTTGTAGTGAACAGTCCGACAGCGGGCTTGAGTCTAGGCAAAAAGGAGGACAAATTGGGTATACGAGGCAGCAGCACTTGCTCCTTGATCTTCGAGGACTGTCAAGTGCCACAAGAAAACACTCTAGGCAAACCAGGAATGGGCTTTAAGATTGCGATGATGACTCTAGGTGCGTGACAATTGTGAATTTTAACAGATAATAGTTATTCGATGATAATTTGATAATTCTCTCTGCAGATGCTGGCAGAATAGGAATTGCCGGACAAGCGTTGGGTATAGCTCAAGCATCCCTGGATTGCGCGATGGATTATGCAACCAAACGCCAAGCCTTCGGCCAGTCGATCATCAAACTGCAGGCAATCCAACAAAAAATCGCTGACATGGCTCTGAAACTGGAAAGCTCAAGACTGTTGACGTGGCGAGCGGCTCAGCTCAAGGATAACGGTAAACCGTACACGAAGGTGCGTTATGAATATTTAGATCTAATATAAATATTAATTAATATAATATTTAGATCTAATATAAATATTAATTAATTCATTCTACTGGGATATTTAGTCTGGATATGACCTTCCTTAATCTTATCCCATATATAATATTTATGATTTTAATCTTATCCCATATATATTTTTCTATTGATTACATTTTGTATATCTTATCGGATAACGTAAACTTCGCGCTTCCATGAATGCACAGAAATCTTCAAGTAGTCGCGATAGCTTAAGCTTTAATCGGTTTAATCATTAGCGAGATCAGCAGAAAAATAAGTTTAAACGAAAGATGGGCTAATTTCCTCAAGGAATGAACAGACCTTTCGGATATAAGACCTCGAGTAGGAGGTCTAATGAGGGCCAGATTGCAGATGTCAAAATTTATATCGATGTACGATTGCTTTATCGAACTTGTGTCCGTCTGTTTTACGTTTTCGTCAGTTGCAGACTAAGGAGAGTCCGAAATGGATATCAATGCAAGTAAATTTTTGCACAACTGCGATCTGGCTCTCGTTGGTTCTTCCAATCATGATCAAGAATTTCTTATTCGCTAGGAAGCCGCTATGGCCAAATTGTCGGCATCGGAAACCGCCACGTTCTGCGCTCATCAGTGCTTACAGATTTTGGGAGGGATGGGATACGTGTCGGATATGCCGGCGGAACGTCATTACAGGGACGCGCGTATCACGGAGATCTACGAAGGCACGTCGGAGATCCAGAGACTCGTGATCACCGCGAATCTCATCAAAGAGTACGGTCTCAATTGAGATCGCACGACTCACGCACGTAAGATAATCCTCCAGTATCTTTCTTTTATATCCAAAGAGAGAGCAAAATATAATTTTGTACGTATTGCATCTATATTAAATATATTAGTTTGTATATATATATATATATTAATTATATTTTTATACGGAGAGAAAAGTCGAAATAAATTTCATATGCTATGCCTTCTAATTTTATTAACTCTTGATTGACTAAATACTTGACTGGATCGAGAGACATACGCACATACGCGCACACACATACACATACACGTACGTATATATGTATGTATGCAGGAAAAGGAAACGCATATACACGTGCATATATACATATATACACATACACATCTGGTATTTCACCGTCAGCCCTTTGGCAGCGATACGGAATTTTTTTCTCTATATCCACGACTCTTCTCTACCCTGCTTGTCGTACGTCTAGGAACAGCTAGAGCCTATCTATTTAAGTAACTATTATCGTAGGATAACAGGTGTAGTGTGAACCCGCGTACATGTGTGAGACTCTCACGTCTCAACAAAACGAACGACGCAGTCGTGGAACAAAGGCGGATTCCATTAAAGTTACGAGCTTGTTTGAACGACACAGATGTGCCTTATTTCGATCGGTTTTCCCTCGTCGATAAATCGGCGAATAAATACGTGCCCAGTTTTCTCTGTTTCTCGTATGTGTCTGGTACAAATACTATGTGCACCGTCGTGGCTACCACTGTTCGTATGTGAATACGAAGATAAAAGCTACCTTAGGCTACATGTCTTCCAACGAGAAAATACAGAGAATACATTTACTTTGTGCAAATGACAGTTAAATTATATACTTCGTTACTGTTTGCAATCTTTAATCGTATATTTAATTAGAGATCCTATCGCTAGGTGAGAACACTGCTGCAATTGCACATTAGTGTCCAACCCATTAAAAGACTTTTTACTCTTATTTCGTTTTAGGATTCGATTTAGCGAAAATAAGTAATCATTTTCAAAATAAATTTTAAAATATCTTGTGTATAGCGGAGCTTTGTTCTTCTTATGACGGGAATGAGATAATTATTTTTTGCCACGATATTTTTTTCTGAATAGAATATAACTCACCGAAGAAAGCTTTAAGATCTAAAGATGATTGTAATAGCCTGTAATGGGTTACGAGCAGCGTTCCAAAATACTTTGTCGGTTGTACTCAGAGATCCATTGGAATGCAAAGAAACATTATATATATAATTTGAATTTGAATTTCATTGTGTATGCCTCATTTTCTTTCTTTTTTTATATATATATACAATAACGCACCCTTTCGCCGTTCACCCGCTGTCACCAATATTGAAATAGCCTAAACTCTGCTTCTCTACATATGTGTGTATATGTATATCGGTGTGAGCACTTTACATAGAATACATCACCTTCCCCGTTCTCAGTAAACAATTTAGAGTGTAATACGTTAATACATTACTGTTAGCATCGCAGTATAATTAAAAAATCCATCAGTTTGGTCCTAACTTTTTAGGAGATAGGTACATATACACGTCTCGCGCTCGTCGACAACGAACGGAACGAAAGAATAGAGGAACATTATAGGTTGAAATCTATCGTAGTACCTTGCCTCGTGAGATCAAGATCCCACGAAATAACTATAGATATACATTTAAGATCCTTAGAACTTTTTCGAATCGAGCTTCCTGATCACATATACACTTTCGTAGAATTGAGAAAATACTCTCGAGCTTTCTTCCGAAAATACACGATCTAATACATCACACTTTCGATTGAAATAATAGTTTGAAATACAGATCATTAATATGCAACATTTAGATTTTCAATTGTACATTAATATGTTAAACTGTGGAATTTTTAACTATTTAACTACGATCAAACTCGCGATGTTAAATCACATATTTCCTTTGTTTTTTTATGTACTTTACAGCAAGCATTTTGTCATTAATTTTGTTCGTTAATTGAACTTCAATATCTATTATTATCGAACTACGAACTGCTGTTAAGTAATCATAACTCTTTCTATAAATGGTTTTCACGAAACCAGATTCTCTCCATAATTATGCATTAAACAAGAGAACCAGATGATTCTGATTCTTTCCATTTTTGCCTCCTTTTTCTTTTATAATAATAACTACATTATAATAATCTTTGACTGTAGATACATTTATCTAAAACGCTTGTAAATGTAAAATAAATTAAAATTGTAAGTAATTTGTAATAGACACTGAATCTAGACACGTAAATTCCAGAAATCGCCCGAATCCTGTGGAATCGTCTATGACAGAGCGTAACAGGGTGTACATCTGTAGGTATGCGTCTGTATTTGTGTTGACATGTATAAGGAAATTGATTTAACCGTTCATAATAGAAGCTATCGAAGCCTCAATCGTCAGCTCGCATACCCCGTACTTCACCTTGATGTCTTTGCTGCAATTGAACATATAAAGAACATTTCAAAAAATTGAAATTTCAGACTTTTAACAAACGAATTTAGGAGACTCGCACAAAGCTAATCAAAGATAATCAAATAAATTTGAAACAGAAGAGTCGAAGAAAGTGAAATTCCTTACCCTGTCTAATTCTTCTTTCGTATTGTCTTCGATTGCTCTAATATCCTCCATGGTTAAACCATACCAACGATCTATCCAGCAGAACACTTGCCTATGGAAATTGGTAAACAGGCGCCGTTCCGCCTTCTGAATGAATCCTTCGACGCGGGTCTGCAGACCAAACCATTTGAATTCACAAGTGACTAGCTTGTAGCACGTCATTACAGGTTGAACATTATGCTTCCAGTCTTTCCCAACGAGAGGGCCCCGTCCCGTCTTCTGGGACTTGAATTTAGCCGGATCCTCGTCTTCCTTATAATCGGCACTAGCGACCGGATCATTGGCAATATCTATATGCACTATCTCTCTGATCTTAAGCTTATCGGGCGGCAATTCATGAACCTGTTTATAAGAAAGAAACACATAAATGACTAAAAAAACTCGTCAAACCTCATGACACTTACATTATGCTGATTGCCAACATCGCCAATATGAAAGGATTCTATCATGATCACAAAATTGTCCTTCATATACCCTGGATTCTACGGAAAGATCAAAGTAACATTTACGAATATATTTATATTTAATATATTGTATTACATATGTGCATACATGTGCAACACTTACAGTTATGACTGTCTTACAATAGGGGTAAGCGTTCCAAGCCTCTTCATGGATCTCCAACGAGTTCTTTGGCAGTAAAATGCGAATGAAAGCAGGCACTTTACTAGCTAAGTGATAAATCTTATATGTATATTGGCCTGATGAGTACTTTCCACCGAGTAACGGATAATCCGTAAACGGCTCATTCTTCAATACTTCAATGCCTTCTCCACCGCCTGTATTATTTTTACTAGCCTCCGCTACAGAATACAGTTGAGCTACTTGATACTGTTAAGAGAAAAGAAAAGAATATAAAGAATATATAAATTCTTAATAGTTTTCAAGATAGGTTAAGACATTATATAATTTAGACCACGAGCGTGTCTCGCAGGCATAACTTTATATGCGTACTTTGACTTATTTCTTTGACAACTATCATATATTATAATTCTTTTTGTTTAAACTTATTTATTATTACGATTCATCAATGTAAGAGATATACAAAAAAAAGGTTAAAGTCCATCATAGAGTTTATATCTGTTCTTAAGAATTGATATTGCATGCAACGATAATCATACTACTAAAAGATATCTCTTTTGGACATCATTTTATTATTCCAGAGAGGCAAACAGATAACGAATGGAAAAATAGAACTATAATCTAGACAGTAATAGATAATAATGAAAAAATTTATGTGTTTATGCGACAAAAAAGTTTCTAATTACAAATGCATCATTGTTTATGCAAGATAATTCTACATAAGTACTCAGATAGGAACATATGCTGTGTGAAGGATAATTAGATGATTGGCGAATTTTCTTAATTGCACGGCAACGCCAAGAGATTAAGTTCAACTGTCTTTTTTTGCAATCTAACATCCAGACGGGTCTCAAACCGAGTCATTATGAGAAATGGGACTACCGTGACAGATGAGACACGTACCTCTTCCACTGTGAGGGGCAGAGTGACACGGCTGTAACAAACAAACAACGAATTATGTCAGCGTTACATATCAAAGAGACAAGAAGGAGGCGAAGGAAATCACGGGTAACGCAACCGTGTCCTTGAGTCACAGGATGGAGGGGACGGACACGCGTCGCCGCAAGGTGCACGTATTGTCCGGCCGATCTTAATTACATCAGAAATCGAAGCTGATCGATACAGTTAGAGATTCATGATTGATTTGTATGTTGATCCGCATCATGTGCAGACAGTCGGCGCCGAGGAAATCTCTTAGGTCGGCTTCTTGGAAAGCTACACTTTTCTCGCACTTCCCGCTACTGGTCAGGAACCATCGTGTACTTGAAGCTTCGGCGAGGAGAGAGAGAGAGAGAGAGAGAGAGAGAGAGGGGGGGAGGGGGGAAAAAGAGGTGCAGAAAGTGCAACCAACGCGAGCAGACCTCTGGAATCATGCGGTAAGGGATGAGAGGGCCACCATCCCTTCTCCCTCTCGCTCCGTCTCCCTTTCTTCAACCCTCTCCCTCCTCCACCGTCAGCCGCCGTTAAAGATCAACAGTCATCGCGGCTCGTGTCGATCGGTTTTGAATTTCGCTGCGCTGGCCCTTCGTTGGCCGAGGCGACGGGGCGAATTTCGGAAATTCGTAGCCGCGGCGCGCACCTTGACAGCCCCCGCTCCGTGCGATCCTCGTCTCCGTTACCGTCCTTCTCCTCCTTCTCCCTCCGCCTCCTCCCTCCCCGCGCCGCACTTACAATTCCTTGATGAGCATTTTAGTCAGCAGAGCACATGGACCAGTAGCGCGCGATCAGCAGACTCGCCGCCACCGAAGACGACGGGATGGAGCAGCAGATACCGCACTGCACCGACACCGCACCCTCTCTCTCCTCGTCGGCCACCGATCTGACTCACGGCTTGCGCTATCGGCTCGCTATCGGCTCGCCGCCGCCGCCGCAGTGTCATACACTCGCAAACCCGCGTACCGGAGCAACGCCGACAGGACTCGCCAACCGACTGACACTGACACACTCCGGCCAGACCGCTCCACGGTCCGCACCACCAGCAGCAGCAGCAGCACCAGCAGCACCGCACACCAGCAACCGCACCGCCACGGCCGCGCCGAAAGAGCCACACACACTTGCGCGCGCCCGCGCACACGTGTACGACTCCGCGGGATACCCCGCCCCGCCCCTCGCCGCCCGCTTCGTCGTCGTGCCGCTCCTCGGCCGCCCTCGGCCGCCGCCGCCGTCGCCGACGATCGTCCGATACCCCCTCCTTCGCCCCCTCATCTTCCGGCCGAACTTTGCCGCTGACGTCATTCCGCGAGAGGTTAGGCGCGCGTGCGCACGCCGCCGGCTGTCGTGAGCAGTCGTGAGCGGGAGCGCGTGTCGCCTTTCTCAGCTAGCTTCACGCAATTCGCGGGGAGAATGAGACGTTTAAAATTTATATTCACGATTACGATATCGTTGCGCAATCACGCGCGACGGGAAACATCCTTATTTTTTTTTCATCCGTTGGCGTCTACGTGACGCGAGACGGAGATCTTCAAACGTAGGCGCATACGTCGTAACGGATTTCCATGCCCCTTGGGCGTTGGGGGAATTACGTTGGACGACCTGACGCGCATTAAGGGCGAATTCTCAGAACGTTTTGGTTTCGAAAATCTCGCTTCCAAGGCTGCGTTCGGAAACATCACCCGAGGTCTCTCATGTGTCATTTTATCCTTGTTTAACATTCAGTAAACAACAAGGATAAAATGGGTGATGTTTCCGAACGCGGCCCAAGGGAGGGCGGACGATAATAGGGATATGGATATGAAAAGCAAAGAAAAGCATATCTTTTGAATCTATCGAAGAAGCTCGATTGGAGAGGTGTTTAATATTATCCTTGTCGTTTCTTTATTCGATTACGCTGACGTGGAATTCCCGTTTTAAACCAACAATTACCTGGCGCATTTAAAATTCACGTCTCTGCTTTAAACCATATATAAACAGATATAAACATATATAATTATGTATTAAATATGTCCATACATAAAATTTTTCATATATTATAATCCCAGACAGCACAGGATATCCTATGGACATCCGTTTTGTGTTCATTTCTTATCGGGATGTCTATGGACCTTATAAAGACATCCATAGGATATATCTCTGTGGACATATAGAAATATCCCAAAATGGACAAGTTTGTGTGTCCATATATATATATATATATATATATATATTATAATATCCACTACATCCGCGAGCAGTATGCGGCACTATCACCAGATGGACACGGAGTTCTCGTATTTCTCGTAAGTAAAAAACCATACAAGATGGAATAAAAGACGCAGCATTACAAAAGACTTCACCCATGTTTTAACGAAATAGTTTTTTGAAGACGAGTCCCTAAAATTGGGCTCCAAGGTGTAAAAGTAAATGAGATGTATTTTGACAATACAATTTCGTTCAGTTCTAAAGTTAATGCAGATACTTGATATTCTTGGTGGTTATATGTAACAAAATGTATTTTGATATAGCTTTTATCACGTCCACCAATTTCATAAACGGATATACCATGGATGTCCGTAGAATATCCGAAGGAGACGTAAAACAGATGGCCTACGGATATCCTCAATATCCTTAAAAGACGTCTTATAAATGTCCTTCGGATATCCATGTGCTGTCTGGGATTATAAATAATCATATATAAATGTATAGAAAAGTTGCCCAGTCAACACATTCAGTTTGCTATGTAACTAGAAAATAACAAATTACATATATAACGAATACGTCATAACAGTTATGTTACAGTTGTGTAATTTTTCTGTCTTCTTCTACATAACTGCTTCAGTCAACACATTCAGTTGCTGCTATATAACTAGAAAATAACATAAAATACATAACGAATATGTCATAACAGTTATGTTAAACCCTGGCGGAAAAAATTTCTATGAATAACTACAAAATGTTGCTAGAAATAGAAATATTTATATTTTTGTTGAAATATTTATATTTTTGTTGAAATATTTATATTTTTGTTGAAATATTTATTTTTTTGTAGAAATATCTACGAAATAGTACCACAAATTACAATGTTCTCAAATCAAGAAATTATTGCAAGTAATATTTCATGAAAATCTATGATTTTATAGAAAA
>NJRP01000019.1:1245332-1256267 GCA_003063835.1 Aphaenogaster floridana | reverse complement strand
TTTACTAAATTGACAAGAAAAGATCATTTAATAACGTAAATATATATATTTACGGTAATAAAAAATAGAATTTTATGTTTGCTTACCATATGTAAATGTCACAAAGAAACTGTAACTCAGTCGCGGAGAGCATAGCAAACGCATTAAATAATTTCTAGCATCTTTCAGCTAAAAATAATATGGAAACTGATAACAGTACGCGGATAAGGACATCTAAAAGTAATAATTTCCATACATTTCATTACATGGCAGCATCTTTGTAAAGAGATATCGACCATATCCCATTATACCCCGTGGTCCCATTATGCCCCGCCTTCCCCTATTATATATTATTAATTATTACGCGTCAGCAACAATAGAAAACAAATCTATAATATTTATTGAGATAAATCCAATATTTTGATGTTCAACTTGGATTGCCTCGCGAATTGTGATCCGTGTAAAACGGTCTTAATGTCGAGTTTCGCGGGTTCTAGCTTTGAACGTCGTGTTTATTATCGTTGTGGAAGTATCATGTATCCTTGCGAATGTCCTAACGGCAATATTTTCTAAATCATCGACTTCAGTGTTACAGTAAGCAGTTAGAAGCGAATCAATTTCGATAAGGCATGGATCAAAATATAAAATCTGAATCAGGTACGTTCAAGAAACAAAGTTGCTGCAAAATCGTTCGAAATCTTCCCTGTGAATCTTTTCGGTCGCGAATGCGACCATAATAGATAATTTTCGCGCATCACCTTCCGCTGTTCGATCGTTTGCCAAAAAGATTTTCGATTTTAGGCCAGGATAATTTGGACAGATATCTTCTCAACCAAAGTGATGGAGATTCTTCGACGAATTCTTCCCTTTTCACATCAAGGACTGAAGTGGAATTGATGAAAGCACATTCGACTAAAATGATTAGCAACATTATTGAGCAATATTGGAAGGATCCTGTTAAAAAGAATAATGAATTGATCACAAATTTTGATGGTGTGAACGCTGGATTTAGAAAGACTCTGGAACTATACGCAAAGAAAAAGGCTTGCGGTATTAATGAAATTTCATACACACGTTTTAGCAATAAAGACACCCCGGAAGTACATTTAAAAGATAAAACTGCTGTTAAATGATTTAGAATCTAATTTTACCAGCCAGCAACAAGATTCGAGCAGAAATTTTTGTACTGATAGTATAGTAAAGTTTGAATACGAAATTTTTTTCAGAGAAATTATATATAAGAAATACCATGGAAAGGAATGATACAGCGCCAGTTTATGAAGTAATTTATGGCAATTTGAGCAATAATCCTTTTGCTAAGAATGATGGTAGGAAAACCAGATATACTATCACTCAATATCTGTGCGACTCTGACGAAGATTCGGTCGAATCTTTTGATAGTGAAAATAGTGAGGATGATATGGAACCCTGCATTCAGGATTTTGTAATCTATGTTACCACTAAGGTAATTATTTGTAGCAAATACTATGCAATAGATTGTGCATATTTGCGAAGCAAAGCTAAACAACAATATTGCTTAGAATAATTGTTTAATTTTCAATTTTATTGATAATTTTTGTTAAAACATCCGATTCATAATTTTCAACAGCATTAGCGGATAATATAGTATTTCTAAAATTATTTGTACAATGATCTTCTCTTTGGAAGTTCTTGTTTATCGCGATAATAAGACAATGTAAATGAATATTCTTAGAAGTACATTTAAAGAATACCTTTTTATTGGTGCTGTTGAGACATCTTTAATTAAATTTGTGATACCATAAAGAGTTTTATATACACATACAAATTATGCAACTCGCTTCAGATACATTTAATGGATTGCCCGAAGACGATAAAGAGCAGACTTGAAGTTATATTGCACATGAGCGACAGGAAGTTTTTGGCAACGAAGCTGATGAACGCCGCGCAAAAATTACTGGAGCCATTGAATAATAAATCAGATTACGTTGTATGATATGTTCATCTTTATCTTACAATTGGAAGAGATTATTTCTAGAGCAAGTTTTGATGAAATTACCTTAACAATGTTATTAATATATTTTTAGGGAATACTTTTAAATATTATTGTCAACGTATGCAAGAACGATGATAAAGCGATTCACTCTATAGGCGACAACGAGAAATTTACTAAAATGATCCTAGGTCACTTGAAATCCGTTGACAATATGGTATTATTGAATCTTCTGAAACTTTTACAATTTGCAGTGAGTGAGATCCAAAAGGATCCTGGCTCACGTTGGCTAAACTACTTGAAGGAATGTGACTCTTTTGGCCACTGTATAAGTGTCATATTGAAGTTTCCGTTTGATGGTACATTGATTTATCGTAATGTATCATAAGAGAATCAGTTTTGAACAATCAAAGTAATCTCTTAAATTTCCGTTGCAGATACATTATTGTTAACAGCGACTGACTTGCTTAAAGAGATAGCTAAGATCAGTTTGCCGAATCAACCCAATTTCTTGCATCAGCTGGTCAACGTACATGATTTCATTCCTATACTGATGACATGTTGCTCACAAAGGATATCAAAAACAAATAAACATTTCCCGAGTGATTTACGATTCCTCTACAATTGGCTATCCATAATGATGACTATAGAAGCAGATTTAATTGTTACGTTTGAGGAGAGTGAAGAAAAAGAAAAACATATACTACTGAAGATTATATTTAAGATATTGTATCCATACCAACAAGCAGGTGTTTTATCTCCAGAAAAGAAAGTAAAACGACATGTTGATGTGCTTTTCAAAACTATATCTCTATTATCATGTTTATATCGCCGATTTTTTGTTCCATCGATAGTGGATAGCGTTTTGATGAATATAATTGTGAATCTTGCAAAAGGTATACAATACGTTGTTGCATTGTGAATAATTAGTACAGTATATAATATGTTGTCTCCTAATTTTGTATTTGTGTATGATGGTTTTAGACATGAAGACCAGGATAATACCAGATGACAGTAAGACCAGTTCAGAGACAATATTATTGAAATTTTTAAAATATCTAGAAGAAATCTGGTTAAGCATCATGCAACGTTATAATAATTTATCTATCCTAAGATTAATCAAGCCATTTGATGACGAGGGACAGCAATATTTCATGAATCTTGGTTATTATGATCCCCAGATACAATATAAGATGAAAAAAGTTCACGCTGATTTGGAAAAGCAAAGACTTAAATATGTGTCTAATCATTAGAAAAATACAATAATTCGAATATTTGTTACATAACATATTAAATTTTATGGCATTTATTACAATTATATGTACACACATACACACACGCGTACGCATGCATACGTTTTAAAAAATACAATAATATATATATATATATATATATATATGTATATATATATGTTTTTAATATATACATATATTATACATATTATATGTAATGTACATCTTTTTTTTAAAAGATACAATAACAGATTTTTAATGTATTATTGTATTTTATTATTGTACTTTTCAAAAAAGTAATTCATTATTAATGATATTATTATTAACATAATTAAAACAATCCCACACAGCACACGATATTGCGATATCCACTAGATATCCGAGAGATATCTCAATAACCGTAGGATCTCCATGGGATCGCATTATGTCCAATTGGACATGTGGATCACTCTGGGATATCTTCAAGATAAAGTGTGCTGTGTGGGATATAATAACAATGCATTATTAATAATATCATTACATATAATACTTCTAAACTTATTAGATAAATTACTTATATATATAACATTTATTGTATTAAATAAAATGCTATGTGCTTTTCTCATCTTCATATACCTATATAATATAAACACACAAAGCATATATTGTATGCGTATATTTGCAAATATCTTCTTATGCACGAAAATCAAATTATTAATTCCTATAACATATACAAAATATATTCTAAAAGCACGACGAAATAAATGTATAAACGTGTGCATGTACATACATATTTATCAAATAAATTAATTTAGCAAGTTTTATTATGTTGTCAACTTTATATTTGATACTGTTATCTCTTTTGTATTAAACCAGTTCATTAGATAATAGATGTCTCACGCACGAGTTTCATTTTAAGTCACGTTGATTTTTCTAACTAAGAAAGATGACTTAACCTAGATAGCACATGGGTGAATAGAAGTTCGTAGAGAATTTATTTTAAACATTGTTTTAAAGATCTTGTGATGAAAATAAAGGATTCTGATTGGCTGATTTCCTTATGCATTATGCGTTATGAAAAAGTGTGTGCTCACCGCTTTAGTATTTACGTTTTTATATGCCCTACTGGCTTTACAAGACACCCGGTATCGGCGTACTTGTCATGCGCACTGCCTCGTGGTTGATTGGCAGGCTCGCGGCAACGGCAACGTGCATCGCACGTTGGCATGAGGAACGGAGCAAGGAATTTAAGACAACTTGAGAGGCTGGCTTTCGCGTGCGGGACGTTTCGTCGTCGGATTTCTGAAGCCACCCCGCGATCCCGCGCCGCCGACGACGATGAGCAACGAATTCACGATCGACGAGGTGAGTAACGTCGGCCGCTCCGCTCGACAATGCAATCTCCCTCGGGCGGCATTGCGAAATTCTATTCTCCATTTGCAGTTTCCCGCTTTGAGGTCGAGACATGTTTACATCAGGGACGAGGTCGCGGTCTTGGATACGATAAATGCCATTCGGCAAGGCGGCGCGAATAATCTGCAGGTACGTGTTCTCACTTACGTGCTCTGCTCCTCTTGCGAGGACTGCCCTTTAATTCAGCATTCGATTGATCTACGATTATTTGTGCAGATAGTCACGGATTTCGACTTAACCGTTACGAAGCAACACATAGACGGCAGACATGTACTCAGTAGCTTTGGTAAGTAAACGGTAATTTGTTATATTTAAAAAATGGTAATCGATTCTCTTATTATAATTGTCATCGTCATAAGCTTGCTCATTTTTCTTGCGAGTTTGTAAGTTATCTAGAATTGAGATTTAATTGTTTAAACCAAATAATTGCTTGAATTTAAACAAGTATAAATATTCATGTTTACCGCGATTTGTAAATTTCTGTTAAACTGTGCGATGATTTAATATTGAAATCTAATTTTAGGTATGTTCCGAAAATGCAAGCAACTGCCACAACAGTACTTGGACGAAGCTAAGCATCTGTATAACAAATATAGACCTATGGAAATAGACCCAGATATGCCACTGAATAAGAAGGCAGACGCTATGCGCGATTGGATGATCGCTGCACAAAATTTACTAAAGGGCATCGAGTTTGATCCTCATGAATTAGAGGAAATAGCTCAAGGATTTGACAACATATTGCGCGATGGTACGGAAGAGTTTTTTGAGAAGCTATACAATGCGAGAGTGCCGATTATAGTGTTTAGCGCTGGTTTGGGAGACATAGTAGAGGTTGTGTTGAGGTACCACAATGCTCTCTTCGATAATGTAAAAGTGATCTCCAACTTTCTCAAGTATAACGGAAATCAATTGGATGGATTTAAGAACGACGTGCTCATACACGTATACAACAAGAACGAGTGCGCGCTGGCAAAAGATTATCTGAAGGTGCTTCAAAAGAGGCAGAATGTATTGCTAA
This sequence comes from Aphaenogaster floridana, assembly GCA_003063835.1. Classification (NCBI taxonomy): domain Eukaryota; kingdom Metazoa; phylum Arthropoda; class Insecta; order Hymenoptera; family Formicidae; genus Aphaenogaster; species Aphaenogaster floridana. The sequence continues at coordinate 1,250,671 of NJRP01000019.1, read as the reverse complement.
TGGGCGATACGATCGGCGACGCTAGCATGGTAGAGGGAATAGAAGACACTAAGGCAGTCCTAAAAATTGGATTTCTTTACGAGCACGTAAGTATCTCGATTAGTATACTACAAAGTATTTATATGCAGTGACTAATTTATTCTGTTCTTCAGGTGGAGGCCAGCTTAGACTCATTCATGGAACACTTCGACATCGTTCTTGTCGACGATCAAACGATGCAGGTGCCGATGCAGATATTACAGAATATCTTTTAATACCAGTTATATCAATATTTTCTTTTATCTGCGTGTACATATACGCATCTACAAAGATGTAAACGTCACGCATACGTGATTGTTCTGTTATTCAAAATGCAGGGAATAATTCACTTTACAATTAACATATCTTATATAACTTAAATACATTTCGTAATATATTTTTAATAATAGCGTAACTGTGTGTAATGCTCATCTCGCTGATAAGAGATATATTTTGAAGGTGTGTACTTTAAATAAATTAATTTTTAACTTCTCAACCACAAAGTTGAGAAATACATTATTTATAAATTTTATAAATTACGTATGTGTGAATGTGCTGCGTCTGATTATAATATTCACTATCATATAATGTTGACTGGAGTTATAACTCGCGAGAGAATTTAGCACCATATATATTCTTCGATAGTTGACACCATGTGAAATCATGTCTCGTATTTTTATCAAATATTTTTGCAAAGTATATGTATTGCTAATATATCAAAATAATTTTATTGTAATTGATTACTGTGTTACAGAAAAAAGAACGAATATCTTTCTAATTCTAAGCAATCGAACAGTAATATCTCTATAAATCAACTTTAATATCTAATAAGACTCAATGTTAAGCAATCAGAAGATGATCTAAGATGTTAAAAATTAAGTGTTAAGTTTTTGAGAATTAAATAATTATGAGAAAGTTCGATAAGGAATTCGTAGCTCTCATTCTTTGAACGAGTCTTGGAAATTTACTTAATATTTCTTTTAATTGTATATTTTTTATATTTGTGGTTTCTCTCTCTTTATCAAATTTTTTGCATATACAATTATTTATAAGGAAACATGCCAAAAATCTTATAAGCATTCTTATAACAAATATGTTTTTTTATTTACAATATAGATAGATAAAATAAAAATTAAATTTCTTAAATTAATTTTGAAAACAAAATAATTATAATAATATAAATATAAAACAATTAATAATTAAATATATACTACGTTTACGCGAGTGTTACTTCTGTAGTAACTTACTCAAATTATCGAAAATTCACTCCACGTAAACCCGTTGAACCCGTTTACGCGGAGTGAATTATCGTAAGTTACGATAATTTGAGTAAGTTACTACAGAAGTAACGCTTCGCGTAAACGTAGTAATAGACTGATATGTGAATAACACAACATATTGAAATATGGGCTATTTACGGTCCGAGCTGGATCTTTTTGCCTAATAATTTTTAATTACGTGAATTGATATACATCTTTATAACTCAGCATAAATATAAAAACTAATAATATAAGTATTTAATTGTCAGATAAATAATTAAATTTCTATATTGATCCTACCAAGACTTCGGCGCCTGTAGCATTTTACCGCTGTATTTTTGCCACAGCAACGCGCATGTGTGGGATCTCACATCTCACCAGTCTCACCACCACATTGGGTGCATCCAGATGCACAACCGCTCACTGAGCGCTTAGTGAGCTCTTGCATCCGATTGGCATATTCCTTTAGAGCTAAAAATTTACGCCAATCAGATGCAAGAGCTCACTGAGCGCTTAGTGAGCTCTTGCATCCGATTGGCATATTCCTTTAGAGCTAAAAATTTACGCCAATCAGATGCAAGAGGTCACTGAGCGCTCAGTGAGCTCTTACATCCGATTGGCATATTCTTTTAGAGCTAAAAATTTACGCCAATTAGATGCAAGAGCTCACTGAGCGGTTGTGCATCTGGATGCACCCATTAATGCAGCCATTGGGTGCATCCAGATGCACAACCGCTCACTGAGCGCTCAGTGAGCTCTTGCATCTGATTGGCGTAAATTTTTAGCTCTAAAGGAATATGCCAATCGGATGCAAGAGCTCACTGAGCGCTCAGTAAGCTCTTGCATCTGATTGGCGTAAATTTTTAGCTCTAAAGGAATATGCCAATCGGATGCAAGAGCTCAGTGAGCTCTTGCATCTGATTGGCGTAAATTTTTAGCTCTAAAGGAATATGCCAATCGAATGCAGGAGCTCACTGAGCGCTCAGTGAGCGGTTGTGCATCTGGATGCACCCGTTGCAGGCAGCATATGTACGTGTGTCGCTCAATGCTTTGGTTTACCCGGTTGTCTTCAGATAATAAAATTTACTGCTTTGTGCAGTAAATTTTGCAAGTTGGAGCGCTAATCCAGCGCGTTCGTGACCACTGCATATGCGCAGTATTTATTAAGCTCATGTTGGTACAGCCAATAAGACAGATTTCCTAACCTCAAATTATGATTTTTAACACTTAAAAAATGGCGCGCTAGCGGTCAACGTGTTCGGACGTGTTTCGTCCCGAAAAAAATTTTTTGGTTAGGCCGAAGTAATCGGTAGTTTGAGTTGAAAGTAGAAAAGCGGAAATAAAAGTAATAGAGATACATAAAGAAGATTGGAAAAATAATATAAACGGGAATACAAAGTTGAACTAGAGACCCTGTGCTATATAACTGTAAGGACAGTTGAAGGCACTATATCCTCTCACCCGAGAGGAACCTACTAAAAACCCCCCTTTTTAACACTTAACAACTTTTTTTATAGGCTCTATTTTCATCAACATCTGTGATTGTATCATCTAAACTTTCTAAACTAAATAATTACCGAAAAAATTAAACTATGTATACAATTATTGAATTTTATATTCTTACTGTACATACACAAAAGATGAGCTCTGAATTATTCATTTGTTTTCAATAATGTGTGAAAATGTTGAAGATATTTGACAGAGCTTCCAGCATGATAGACTCGACGGATGTCACTGAACAGGAGTTGGAAGTGTTGAGAGGCGATGCCGTGGGTAACAAGTGCCTCTGTAGCGACAAGTGGATAATTAAGGTTCTAATGTCTCTGTGTCAGGTAATTCCTTAGAAGAGTTACTTTTTGTATTACAATGCTAGCTTATATGATAGCATTGTAAATATTTGCGAATAGCTGAATAGCAGTATTATACAGAATGTTTTTTGAAATTTTCTTTTATTAGGTATAATCTTTCTCTATTACAATCTATTCTCTTATAATCTTTTTTTTATTAAGTTTAATCTATCCATAATTCTTATTGTGGTAAGATCAAAGTGTGATTGATATGTGATAACCCATTTTAGACAGATGAAATAGATTGGACGGAAGAATTAGAAGAACAGCTTTGTATTCTGTGGGATCTAAGTATGGAAGAAGAAGTGGTATCACAGCTTATGTCATATGATTTTTTTAAGATTGTGCAGAACACGCTAATAATTAAAGACAATCCACGATTGATTGTATGATACATTTATCATTATCATAACATATGATTGTTTTATATAGGAACTATTTTAATAACAAATTTTGATTGTTTCAATAACTAAAAATATATTTTTAGGAAATAATCTTAGGTATCATTGGCAATGTATGCTGTTGTAGTGATGGAGCGGTCGATACAATAGGCCGCGACCGAAAACTAGCTATTCAAATCCTGAACTGTTTAACAAGCAACGATTCGTTAATATTGATTCAACTTCTCAGGATTTTACGATCAATTACAATTAAAATCCATCAAAATCCTCAATCAGATTGGATAGCCTATCTTATAGAATGTGCATTTTTCGAAGATTCTATAATCTTTATGTTAAAGAGTTCAACTAATGGTACGCACTACAGTGCATCACAAGAGAATCCTTTTATATAATTAATGTAATCTTGAAATCTTTGCTGCAGGTGACTTATTAGTAGCCGTAATACAATTGCTTGAATCTATATCTGACATAAGGCTACCACATAAGAACAATTTCTTGGAGAAATTGTTTAAAATAGACAATTTGATTCCTGCGTTGTTAGAATCCTTCACGGAGGTAATAAATTTAGGAGAAACCGGTTATATTGAAACGGAATTTAAGTTTGTCCGATATTGGGTAGCACTGCTACTTACCATAACGGAATGTGGCTCGCTTATATTTGATGACTTTGTGACTAACGAAAGTTTTTTGAAACTGATGGCGATTATGCACAGGATATTGAAACCATGGGAAAACTCATATCATTTATTTCCAATCTCGGAACTAAGCGCTGAAGTGATCAGCAATACTGTGCAAATATTGTTGAATTTCCGTTCTTGCGGTGCAAATGTTCCGCCGAAAACAGATCACATTATCGCGACTATAATTTTCTCTCTTGAAACAAGTACGTAATTCGATTTTTTCAAATGTGAACAGTACCTACGATTATCTTTTTTGCCTAACAACGTGTATATTGATCCTAGAATCAGATTTGGAAGAAGAGTCCGAGACCAACCAGCTGATAATTGGGCTTTTTGATTGTCTGAAAGAACACTGGTTACACATTATTAAACTCTGTACCTGCGAACAAATCGTGGAAATATTGCGTCTCTGTGAATGCAAGGTTTGCGAATATCTAATAGCTCTTGTGCAGTCTAATTCTGAAGTGAAACCTGAAGTGCTTGACAAAGTGAAGAAAGTTGCTACTGCTGTTAAAAAATCTCAAAAGGATACTTAATATAGAATATATTAAAAACACAAATTATTTCTTTTTATTTTTGAACGAAAATATTTTAATATGTACTTTTATAATAGTTACAAAAAGCAATATTAAATAACATTATATATAAGTTGCAGCTACTATGATTGACTATCAACTATAATGTAAAATGTATCAATTATATAAAGATTTAATTACAACCAATTCTAACAATTGCAATTTTATATTTAATGTTACCAACTGTATAGCATATGTTTATAGATCGAATAATATTTCTATATTCTTATTTATAAACCCCATTCTCTTAGGAATTATATTAGGATAAATTGCGAAATTTGAATTCTGCAAAGTTAATACGCTAATTACGCTTTTATTGTTTCGTATTTACGGAGTTTTTCATAGACAACATTTATTTAATGAACCATTGGTATTTACATGTTCTCAAATCAACTACGAATCGACTTTGCCTTTAAAAAAAACGGAGGATAGTCATTTATTTGAAGTTTCCAAAATAATTTTCGTCCTATAATTTTAGACCTAACGGCCATAGTCTCTTCTTATCTCAAGATCATCTTAAGTAATGTCTTAAAATGCTAATACAGCTTTGTGATTGGTT
>NJRP01000019.1:1186141-1218637 GCA_003063835.1 Aphaenogaster floridana | reverse complement strand
CGAAAACTGTTAGAAAATTTATTGCGAAAAATATTACCTCAGCCAGGATTCGAACCTGGACCTCCCTGTACTCCGTTTCGGGCGTCTTAGCCTGTTCGATCACCGAGGCATGTGATAATATTTATCGCAATAACCGATGTTAAGAAGAACGTGTACGTTTCGTGTGACACCATTTTTTTAGTCCAAGGTGTATAATAACTATAATTGACTAATTTTTATTTAAATTATTTTGTGTGTTAACTTTTGACTTTTTATCGCATCATTTCGACTCAATTTGTGCTATATATTATTTAGGGTAGATGCACACATTTGTGGCCACATTAAGGCCCTTTGTGGCCACACAGTTCTTTGCATATAAAGAATAAATTTAACCTAATCTGCCTGTCTGCATGATCAACAAAAATGCTTGCAGAATAAAGTTCTCTCGATTGTTACGCACTACAGCCAACCTGAAAGTAAAAAAAAGATATTTTTTTCGACGTCTTTTAAGGCGGAACCAGACTATGCGCGATTCGTAATTCGCGATTCGTATATTCGTGAATAGTGTAGAGGGAAAATTCGTCGGCTAGCTCGGCTAGCTAATCAGTGCGAATGGCGAATCGGCGAATTTTCCGTCTACACTATTCACGAATATACGAATCACGAATCGCGAATTACGAATCGCGCATAGTCTGATTCCGCCTTAAAGACATTTATGTTATCTGGGTTTAGGCTGGGCCGACAATAGATGTAGTTAGCCTTTAGCCATCTGCTCTAAGCTAAGTAATTTCCGACAGAAAACGTTTCCTACGTTGCTTGAAGCCCTAAACTTTACAGGAATTCGGTCAACTCTTATGTCCATTTCTACCAATGTAGATTAACTTTAATCTTCCCCTAGAGCACGAAACATTGCTACAACATTGCAGGAATATTATTTTGTAAGATTGAAATATTTCACAAAATATTTCTGAAATCTTGTAGCAATATTTCTATGTCCGCATTTAAACAATATTTTGCAATATTCCTGCAATGATCCTAAAATATTTTTTAAAATATTGTATATATATTTTTGAAACGTCAATGCAATTTTTTCAGATAATGTCTTAAATATTTCTGAATACTAAATTTCTAAATATTATGCTTATTAATTTCTTTTGTGCAAAGACACAATCATATTTCGCACCAAGTGTATACATAAACCATGCATGAATTATGACATGTCCGAGCTTCGGTTATATAGACAGCCCGACAAATTTTACATTCGAGAAACGACACCATCTAACAGCAGTCCTAGAATATCCGAATACATAATCAAAATATATTGTAATATTTCTAGAATATTACAATGTATGTGATTGAATTATGATATTGAATTATAATATATCTTGCAACATTTCCTGTGAAATATTAAAATTACAATATTTCTACAATATTCTTGCAATATTTGTAATATGTCGCACTATTGAAATATTCCTGCAACCTTTTAGCAATATTTTGTGCTGTAGGGGTTGGTTTAACCTACTCTTTATCTTTTTTTCATTCTTAGAACTAGAAAAAGATAAAAAGTAAGTTAAACGGAGATTAAAGTTAATCTACATTGGTTGAAATGGACGTAATTCTTAGAATTAGAAAAACATAAAAAGTAAGTTAAACCAAGATTAAAGTTAATCTACACTGATAGAAATGGACATTAAAGCTCAAGAATTTCAACTTAAGGTACCATAGGCAAAGCTTTTTATCGGAAATTATTTAGCTTAAAGCAGAAGGCTAATGGCTTACTAAACTGGTATCTTCTTTTGAGAAAATACTTTGTGTACGGGCCTGTTCTACTATTTGATGTATAGAACGTGGGGGTGAATTTATTCTACATTTCTTTTATAACCTGACCGTTTGTTTCCTCTTTTCTATGTATTCCTATGAATTCTGCTTATTGTGACGGTCGTGAATGGCGAGTTGTTGCTATGTCTTGGTTAACCTTAAAGGTTACTTTTTTTCTATTTACATTTATGATTAATGTTAGCCAAAGAAAATAATGGAATGATAAAAAAAATTATTTTAAAATGATTAAATGACATGGGCTGCGGTCCATTTGACGTTACAAATGCTTCTCTCTCTCTCTCTCTCTCTCTCTCTCTCTCTCTCTCGAAGCGTTCTTCTTCTCCTTCCTTTTAATAAAGAAAGAAGGAGAAGAAGAACGCTTCGAAGCATTTGCTTAGAACATATATATATGGAAGCGGAATAGCAGACTGAAAAGTGTCCGGAGGAAGTGAATAAGAAAACCGTAGTTGCCTCTCTCTCACGTCTTACTGCTCGAAAGTACGCAGGCGCGCCATTAAGCCGTAAGCGAGAGGCAACTATGATTTTCTTTCTCACTTCCTCCGGACATGTTTCTCTTTCGAAAATAATGGGCATTCCGCTTCCATATATATATATATGTTCTAAGAGCATTTGTAACGTCAAGTGGACCGCAGCCATGAATTCTAGAAAATGATTATTAGGAAACAGTTACATTCTAATTATTTTGACTATTTGCTTCGAAATTAAAGGCTCCTTTTTCCATTTGAGCTATGTTATTAATAATTTTAGTATATCTGAAGTTAAATGCATTATTAGGTTTGTACATAACAATAATATTAGACTTTAAATAATTATGAAAATTTGTTTGATTCAAGCTTGTCAAATTTGTCTAGGTGGATGTTTGCTAGATTGTTCATCATTCCCTAGAGACGTCAACTTCAGGACGTAAGGTCTTTACGCTCGACAGAAGGGATAGCAACCGTACGACAAAACTGGGCCGCCTTTCTGGAAAGTGGCTGCAGTTATTCAAACTTTCGGACGTTTTCTACGCCCCAAGGAAGCATCCGCTAACGTTCCTTTTGAAATTAAACAAAATAAGGTTTGTTCGCACTTGTACTTCTTTTTCTTTTTTTCTCCAACGCTTGTGTATTTATTTTGCTGTAGGTGCAGAAAATACTAGAACAACGCGAACAAGTCTATAGTATCGCGACCTTTGATTGCATGAATCGGAATTTCACTTTTGTGACATAAGAGGGATAAGAAAGAAAGAAGAAGAGGTACAATTGCGTTTTGCCGTCCTATAGACATCGACTTCTTTGTACTTTTGTAAAAGTTTGTGAAACCTGCTTGCTCTTGTAAAAGATTGTCGCATTTCATTCGACGAAAATAGTGTGGTGGTTCGTATGATAACTCGTGTGATAAGTCGTATGTTAAATTGTTTAACTATATATAAACATTATAAATTTTCCTTTCACTTTATAGTTTCTTCTATAGTTTCGTAATTTTTTCCATTTTCCTTTTCTGAGTTTGTCTTTAATATGGAAATAATCAAGGAAATAATAAATGATGGAATAAAAAAAAAACGCAAGCTAAGATTTTCAGAAAGCTATCTTGTTGATGATCGTTATAAATCTTGGATACGCAAAACATCATTTGATGATAGTCTTTTCAATTGCATTATATGCGATGAAAATTTTTCGTTCAGTCCATCAAATATTTCAAGGCATGCCGAATCAGCATTACATAAAAAAAATAGAAAAATGACATCATCGCTTAATAATGGCGATAAAGATTCGAGTATAAATATACCAAAAAGAAAAAGAAATAAACAACAATTTATGCCACATTGGTTAGAAAACGATCGATTAAAACCATGGTTACGTGAAGTACCCGATAATATCAACGCATTTTTTTCTTCGTTTTGTGATAAATCCATTAATGGTGCTTTATTGCAAATTTATCGTCACGCAAACTCAAAAAGGCATATAGGAAAACAAAGAAACTATAAAGAAACAAGTACATCAAAAGAACAATTGCAAGTTGATAAACCATTTTTATCGTTTGAAAATCGAAAAAAAAAGCAGAGATTCAATATACTGCATTTATCGCTGAGAATAATATTCCATATGAGCATGCAAAAAAGATCCTCAATTTTTTTCGAAATATAGATTCTTCTGTAATAAAAAGTATGCGTATGAGTCGAACAAAGTGTACGAACATAATTTTGAACGTTTTGGGTCCAATTGAAACGAACCGTGTAGTACAAAACATTCAAAACGCGAAATTTTCAGTTTTCATTGATAATACATCAGATATTTCTAATGAAAAATGGATGTCTTTTTTTGTAAGATATGTGAACCCTCAAACGTTGGATGTTCACTTTCAATTAGTCAAATTGATTGATATCGATGCAAAAGATTGCAGTACGGATAAATTATTTAATGCTTTGAAACAAGAAATATCGAAATTACAAATACCATTTTCTAATATTGTTGCTTTATCGTGCAACAACGCATCTGTTATGACAAAGAAACACTCGTCATTTAAAATGAAGCTTAAAGAAATGTGTAAAGATTTATTGATTTTTTCATGTCCATGTCATTCTGCTATATTGGCTGCGCATACCGCATGTGCTAAAATACCTTTAACTTGCGAAGAATCTGTAAAAAAAATTGCAATTTATATAAAAAATAGTCCCAAGTGTTCGACCACTTTTCGCGAATTCTGTGCATGTCTTCAGGAAAAAAATCACAAAAATTTAAAATTATCTGATACACGGTGGCTTTCTCGCTACAAATACGTCCAAGCATTTTTGAAATCTTGGGATAATATAAATCATTTTCTGAATGAAATGGTTATCAGCGAAAAGATAAAATCAGGAGAATTATTAATTATAATACAAAAAAGCATAAAAGCATATCTATTATTTTTGAAATATATTTTACGATTTTTTAATGACTTTAACACATTTTTTCAAGCTATAGAAACAAGAATTCATTTATTGTATCCAAAATCAATTGAACTTTTAACCGATATTTCAAAAAATTTTATAAAACCGGGACTTTTAAAAGATTTACCTAATATCCAATTTTCCGAAAGTAAAAATCAGAAATCTCTTGTTAAAGTCAATTTAGGTTCAGAATGCGAGAAATATCTTAATCAATTATCTAATGAAGAATATATAGATGATGTTGCAAATATTCGAAAAAATTGTTTACAATTTTATGTAACTGCTGCTGAGGAAATTTGTAAAAGATTACCGGTTAATGATCAATTTTTATGTAAATTAACAGTTTTTCAACCGCAAGTTGCTTTACTGAATACTGACAGAATAACATCATTTAATGATCTTGCTTTTATTGTCAAAACTATTGGCGGTTTTGATGAAAATCAATTAAGAAAAGAATGGTTTACATTACATTTAGATTTTACTCAAATGGAGAAACAAGAGCTAATAAAATTAAATTTTGATGACATGTGGAAAAAAATTTTGCAATCTGAAACTGATAATATGTTAAAATACTCGAATTTAAGAGCTGTTTTGAATACTATTCGATCACTACCAAATTCAAATACTGATCCAGAAAGCATATCTTTATTTTTATCTGATATAACAACGACAAAACGAAATAAACTTTCATTAGCTTGTAAAAATGCCATCTGTGTGCTTAAATCAGCCTTAAGAACAAAAAAAGAAGCTATTCTGGACATGAAGATTGACGCGAAGCATTTTGCTCTCATGTCGTCCGATAAATTATATACTACTGTATCTAATAGACAAAAAAGTAGCCTTACGCCAAATGCTACAGATGAAAATGATATTGTTGGTCCCTCTTCGTCTAACGATATGCGATAATCATTAATAGGTGAAATCTCTAACAGCACATGTAAATTCTGACAATGTTTGAAGAAACAATAAAAATATTCAGTATATTTGTCAAAATAAATTCAGTATATTCCTCCCAGAAAATATTAAGACATCTTGAAATTTTTTAGGCCCAGTTCCACAATCTCCAGTTAACTTAACCGGCCGGTTAAGTAAACTGGAGATTGTGGAACTGGGCCTTAGACGTTTTATAAAACTCAGTATGACGTCTTTAGGCCTTAGGCTGGGTCTACAATAGATAGTATTATGCCTATTGTATACCCAGCCTCAGGGTCGGACTGGATCCTCCAAAAAGGCGCAGATCTTGATGTTCAGAAATTTAATAATTAAATGCAGATATAAAAAAATTTAAATTAAATTGGCTAGTAATGTCAAAAGAAATCTCTTATCTGTAGTTTAATATTCTATCTCTTGTTTGTTTATATAAAAAAATATTTATGATAATTTAACAACACATAAGATTAGACTATTAATTAATAATAATAAAAACGTTTCTTTTATATAAACGTTATTTAATTTAAAAATTACAAAAGACCTTTCGGTTAAATATTAGCCTTAGATATGAAGTAAAATACGAATGAAGAAAAATGATCAAACACGAGTAGATTGATCAGAGCTTATCAATAAGAAATTTTTTAAGTGAAGGGCTAACTTGAAAAAAGTAAACATAATAGGCACTAATGCAGTTTTACGATGTAAACGTGCCTAAAGAAATAACATTTCTTATTTTCATCATTACAATTTTTTTCACTAATTGTAAGAAGAGCCTGGACTAAAGGGCGCACAAATTTGTCTATTCGAGGGTGCACCGGCATAGGCGTCCGGAGGGGGAGGGAGGGGCAAGAGGGGGCATTTGCCCCCGCCCCCTGGAATCGGCAAAAAATGAAGCATTTGCTCTCTCTTTGAATGAAGGAAAGATAAAGTTGTACTAACCTTGCCGATCTCTGCCCTAATCCATAGGATTATAATTTCAGAAGGTGTTTAAATTCGGCGGCCCAGTCCGAGCCTGCCCAGCCTTATATTTATTCTTTCTATGCCATCGAGGATCGAACATTGAACCCTTCGGAAATTTCTTGATCTCGGAGGGGGGGGCGGGAGAAGGGGAGGCGGCCGCACAGAGAAAGAAAGAAAAGTGCAAGGGAGTGCAGCTGGGAAACAAACGAATCCGATTTCCCGCTTTCTTCTAGCGGCAGCTCCCCGCGCCCCTCGCGTCGAGGAGATCAATCAATTAGCCCGCGCGATTATTTCTCCCCCCCCCCCCCACTCCCCGCGCCACGGCGAGGGTAAACGGACGGCCTCGGAACTACGAAAGTCGGTGCGCGCCGCGCCGCCCCCCCCCCTCCTCATCCCCGGAATGGCGAAATGGGGTCAGGGGTGGTCTCGTCCTCGTCCCGGTTTTTCAGTGCAGATCGCGGGATCACGGTGGTGATCCTCGTCGCCGAGGTTGCGCGCCCGGGATGCCCGAGGGTGTTGTTTCGCGAGCCCTGTGAATCGCGACTCGAGATTCCTCCCCCTCCTGCCTACCACGTGCGCGGGTGTACGAGTGTCTCGCCTTCGCAGAATCCCGGCGAACGGTTCGCGGAATCCCGGCGGACGATCTCGCGGAATCCCGACGGCGACGCCATGTCCGCGGAATCGGAGGACGCCGGACTGGAGAATGGTGATTTTCATCCCCTTGAGTCGCTAATCCAAATTTTCGCTCGACCCGCAGTCGAGACTTCGAGAGTTCTGGGCGAATGTCGAGGTATTCGCAGAGTAGACCTGTTAAATTTCTGCCTGTGCGGCCATTGGGACCAAGAACTTCGCCACGCATTTTCAATATCAATCCGATTTAAATTTTCAGTTTGTCAACCGTCAACTATGGGTGTGGAGTATCTGCACCGACTATCCTGCAACTTTTCTGCACAGAATCCAATTTATTTAGAAACAATAATAACACAATTAATGCTAAAAAAACGCAAGAAAGTACAACGGTAAGTATGTATAAATACCCGAAATCCGTCACTTCGCGAACTTTAGTAAATACCCGAAGAGTATATACAGTAGCGCTCAAAAGTCTTTTGACAAATAGTATTCTGTGAATTACTTCATTAATACTAATACTATACATATATATATTAAACTTTATAATATAATCTTTGCATATAATAACACATATGCTTATAACAAAAATATCTTAGCAAATATTAATAAATATTACATAAACAACGTAATAGCCCTGTTTACAAAGTAACGCATAAAAACTAATTGTCAAAAGACTTTTGAGCGCTACTGTATATATTGTTCGGGTTTTTACTAGTAAATTCGCGAAGTGACGGATTTCGGGTATTTATGGTAACACAATACATAGGAGAGCAATTATTTTCATCTCGCTTTTTTCATATAACACTAGAAGTACGGAGCGGTCATATTTAACCGTTCCCCTTTTTTTTAGATTAATGTAAATATTTTTGCATAAAAGATAGGATCTTGAAATTTTTTTACTTTTTATGTATTATGAGTTAATGGAAAGTTAAAAAATTTCAAAAACATTTTTTGCTCAAGAAATAGAATATTAATCTGAAAAATGGAAATAGCCAAAAATATCGCTCGCTACTTCTAGGGAGCTTTCCAGCAAGGACACTGTGTAACACAGTGAATCATTTCATCCTTGTTTAACATTGGCAAACAACAAGGATGAAATGATTCACTGTGTTAAGCCCTGTGTCCACGATGCTAGAAATTGGTCCAAGTTCTCGGACCGAGAAATTTGTAGCCAATCAATTTGCAGCTTTTATGGAAAAGCGGCAATTTTATTGGCTACACGTTTTTCGGACCGAGAACTTGGACCAAGTTCTAGCATCGTGGACACAAGGCTTTACACAGTGTCGCCTGTGTACGTTGCTGGAAAGCATCCCTAGTGTTATAAGAGTAATTTTTGCTTTTATATAAAACTTGTATATCCCGTAATGCGGGGTCTACAATGTGAGTCTCAGATGGTCTCAGAGTCGTAAGTCGTAAGAAATTAACCAATCTCAGTCAATTATTCTCCTCAAATTCAATTGTGATTGGTCAATTTCTTACGACTTACGACTCTGAGACCATCTGAGACTCGCATTGTAGACCCAGCATAAGGGGTCAAACTGATCCAGGCGAAAGTTATGAATTTACTAACCAAAATATTACATAAAGAAATATTTTTAAAAGTATAGATTTCTTTTAATTTCTAATACTTTTAAAGAATGAAAATTATTATTTTTTATGTTTAAAACATGTCTCAGTTTATAATTATTTATAAATAGAGAAATACAAAATTTTGTTTATGCATAAAAAATTAATTAATTAAAATGTCGGTTAAATGACCTCCACGCGAGCACTTACGGGATGTAATTTTATATAAAACAATGTTATATAAAATTTTTATATATAAGCTACATATATATAACTTTTATATATAAGTTACATATAAATTTTATATAAAGCTTTTATACATATAAGACTTGCAGAAAATTAGATGCTTCCGCAGAAAAGTTGCACGAATCATAGCAGTGGAGATTCCACATCCACAGTTGAGGATTAACTCGCAGGTCTGTTTCGTATAGTTCCTTGTCTAACTTGTCGCGAATTGAATAGGGAGTCTGTCTCATGACGGATCCTACGGGAAGTGACCAGAAACGATCCGTCGTTTTTCCAGTTTTGCAGCAGATATTCATGGAGTGCGAAGCCTCGATGTCGACCGCGACGCAGGATTCAACGGTGCCCGTGAGCGACGCAGTGCCGTTCTTCAGGATCATCGACTACGTTCGGGATCAATTGCCGGCCTTGTCGTGAGTGTCCGATCCGCCGAGTGGGACATCATTATTTTCTCTTATCGTCCATTTCTACCAATATAGATTAATTTTAATCTCGGTTTAATTTACTCTATATCTTTTTCTAGCTCTAAAAATAAAAAAAAGGTAGAGAGTAAGTTAAACCGAGATTAAAGTTATAGCGAATTCGGTCACCCGCACTACACTGGATTAGTGCATATTAAAAGCCACTGAAGTTATTTAAATGTAAAAGCACATATTTTTAAATATTTTAAATTATCTAAATAATCAATAATGATATTATCATTATTTAGCAGAATACGCATTAATGATTTCATCGTCAACCCTTTCGCGCCGACTTTTTTTTCTTTGGATTTCTTTATGTTTCACGACATAAATCGAGTTTTTGTGTTTTAGAAAGTTTATTCGTTGCCTTGTAATTTTTTTTGGGGTGTGTCCCATTAGTGTTTCCCAGTGGGACGTAAGTGTCCCGATAAACGGATTATTCCGAAAATGGGCGAAAATACATGAAAAAACCATAAACATTGATAGAACAGCGACTTATTGCCCCAGGACGTGCATGAGAGACCCAACAGAATTTTTCAAATCTTCGATGGGACACATATGTCCCGTTAGGCGCGAAAGGGTTAAACTGATTATATTGTACTATTGCATTTAAATATGTTCATGTGTATAGCCTTTAATATATGCATTAATCCAGTGTAGTGCGAGTGATCGAATTCGCTATTAATCTACATTGGTAGAAATGGATATCAGATGCACAGACGCGCCGTTCGCCAATGTTGACGAACGTGAGACCGCGACCGCGATCAGAAACAGAGCTCAGAAACAAATTTCTAGTGTGTGTATATCAGGCGGCCCGATCGATGCAAGGACAAACGCGATCGACGACTTGGCGCACGGCTCTAGGTGTAGGATACGTGTACGTTTTCGCGAGACGAGAGTCATAAACGAGGCGAGAACCGAGCTGTCGCGACCTCCGACCGCGTGCGTTTAATGCATGTGCATGTAAATGAACGCCGCTCGTTCATTTACATTTGAGTGTCGTCTGTGCGGTAGACCGATTTCTGCGAGAAGAATCGCTCTTGTGAATCGTCAACGTAACGTGCCAATTTTGATCGATAGAATCGACAATCTGGTGGAATTATGGAGGTGTTTGGTCGCCGTTTCGTCGAACGAACGCGTGAATTTGCATCAGTTCAAGGAGGCGACGAAACGCTGGATCGCCAATATGCAACAGGTTCAGTCTACGCGGGACGGCGGTAACAATGCCCTGGAGAAACTCTAGTAAGAGGAAGCGGAAACTTCGAGAAAAAGAGAAGAAATTTGCGTATGAAGCGGCACGTAACAAAGTGCACCAGTTCGCGACTACTGTCGAGCGATTTTACGCGATCGCCGCTCGATAATCGTAGAGACGCAAAATTATTGTGTCTGAATACCTGCCTAGACTTCGATCGGTGGGGATCAATGCGTTTCCGTTAAAAGCGTAGAGACGCAATAATTTTGCAATAATGATTGCTTTTAACGGAAACTCATTGATCCCCACTGATCGAAGTCTAGACCGGTATTTATAGTCGATTCTTATATTTAAGATTGTCTTAAGTTGAGTCTTAGGTGGTCTTAAGATTCCGCTCAGCCAATGAAATAGCCGTACAGCATCTTGAGATCATGCTTAGGACAATTTTAAATATAAGAACCGATTATGAATCGCCCTAGATCGAGAATTGCGCTGTAAATTAAGAAACCGCGACGCGAAACTATCGCGCGGACAATAAAGTAACAGCGCGGAATCCAGTGAACCGTAAACTCGATACGTGGAACGCCGAACGGGAAAGAGAGTAACGCGCGGCGCGGTGTCTATAGAGAAATTGATTAGAGCCGAGTTGGTTCCACTCTTCGCGCGGAAAGTATTATTATTAATGACGCTATCGCGGACAGAGATTCCTTCGGTCGTTTTCGATCGACACAGTTTCGAGCAAGTAGACGGATATACGCGAACTCGGCTTCATTATTATACAGCATAAACGTATGGGCCTTAGCAGAATAACTGACTTATAATTTTAAAACAATGTTTTATACTCTAACGTCCATTTCCAATGTAGATTAATTTTAATCTCGGCTTAACTTACATTTTATCTTTTTCTAATTCTTAAAACAAAAAATGATAAAGAATAAATTAAACCGAGATTAAAATTAATCTACATTGGTGGAAATGGAAATAAGTCTTTGTCTTAAGCACAAGTCTTTGTAACGCACAATAACTGTCTTGTGTCTGAAGTCTTAAACTATAAAGAGCCGTTCTATTTGTGATTGATGACAAACTGTTGTATAATAACAAAAGATACACAATTTAAGACAAGGATTTAAAGCATAAAATATTGTCTTGAAATTGCAAGTTAGCTATTTTGCTAAGGCCCTATAGATTTATACATTTATATGAAGTTAGTATTGTGGCATGCAACATATCCGTGGCACCGTTCGTACGAATTATTTCTGGAAGACGTCGTAATACGTATATAGACGGTAATATTTTTCTTCGCCCATTCAATGCAACGCGACATTATCGCGAATGCTCGATAAGCGGTTGGACCGCTTCGATCGGGCGGTAGCACCTCGGGTTTACCCAGCCGACTACGTTACCTTTATTCAGAGACATTGAAAAATTATTCGCGGTTCTATGAGCTCGCGATACGCGAAACAGACATGCACACACACATTCACGCACGAAGGTAACACACGTATGCAAATGTTCTCGCGAGCATCGAGCCAGTTGACTTTCTTTACTTCGATGCGTATAGCGCGTAACGAGCGACGTATACTGCTCGTTAAATTTTACAAGAGCGACCCTGCCCGAGGAAACTGATAAGAGATCATAGAAACGGATTCGAGACTTACGTAATCAGTCGATAAACCGATTCAAAATTGGCCGAGGCATCTGCGGTTCGTGTGCTTAAGGTTGGATCCACAATAGGTATAGTAAGCCTTTAGCCTTCTGCTCTAAGCTAAGTAATTTCCGATAACAAGCTTTGCCTATGCTACCTTAAGTCGTAATTCCTAAGCTCTAAGACTTGGTCTACAATAGGTGTAGTAAGCTTTCAATCTCTTACTCTAAGCTAAGTAATTTTTAGCAAAAAGCGTTTATCACACTGCCTTACGTCATAATTCCTAAGCTTCAAAAGTTAACCAGATTCTAACGATGAAGTATAAGGCGTAAGACAGCGTAGAAAATGTTTTCTACCGGAAATTATTTAGCTTAGAGCAAAAGACTAAAGGCTTATTACATCTATTGTAGATCAGGTCTAACCCCTTGTCTACAATGCGTATTTAAGGCGTTAAGACTTAAGAAATTGACTAATCGCAATCGTTTATTCTCCTCATATACGATTGCGATTGGTCAATTTCTTAAGTCTTAACGCCTTAAATACGCATTGTAGACAAGGGGTTAGAGTTGGCCAGATCTCAACTGTAAAGTTTAGGGCTTAAAACAACGTAGAAAACGTTTTCTGTCGGAAATTACTTAGCTTAGAGTAGATGGCTAAAGTCTTACTACATCTATTGTAGATCCAGCCTAATAAAATATTGTGTATTAACAAACGAACTTGAAATCGGAAGAGATGGACGATTTGAGAATCCACGAATGAAATATCTGACGTTTCTGAGCGCAGAATACTCGATTCGATTACATTTCTTATTTCTATTTAATTCTATTGGGATTTTTCGAGCGGGAATTGCCACGTGCACCATGCGTGCGTACGCAGCCGATTGCCTACGTGCAGTCTATACGTCGCTCGCGATAGAAGTGATTGTCGTGATTGCCAGTCGCGAAAAACCGCGCGTGCCGAAATCTCGTCTTTAATCCGATATGACCAACATAGGCCTAGTTTATATCGATCGTTTGATACGCGTATCAAGTAGTGTATTTGATCAGCCAATGATTAAATTAACTTACCAGTTATTTACTATTTGATACGCGTATTAAACAATTGGTGTAAACTAGAGCTATAAGCGCGAAGCGAATCAACGACTGACGAATTGACGGAAAGAGTGTTTACTTCGTACAAACATTCCGTGTATGTGTGTATTTGTATACAGTGCTGGATAAAAGTATTGGCACAGCGCGGTTACTACTATAAAACGGTCTATATCTCTAAAGAAAATGGCAGTAAAATGTTAATTATTATTTTTTGGTTTACATGTAATTATGTGTTATAAAAATTAACATAAATGCAGTTGCACAAGAAATAAAAAACTTCTCTCGAGAACGTTTCATTCTTGGACGAAACTATTGACACAACCGACAAATTATGTGTATTCGTATTGATAACAAACATAAAAGAAGTAATTATAAAAAAAGATTATCAGCTAAATACTAATTACTTATTTATATAGGCTTTCTTACAGTTAAATGTACCAATATTTTTGTTCAAAGATAGAATGCTCTCAAAAAAGGTTGTCATGTTTCTTTTGTGACTACGCGTTGATTTATGTTAATTTATGTAATGTACTATTAAATATAACGCATAAAATAAACAAATTACAAAAATAAACGGTTGCTACTATTTTCTTTGAAAATATTTACTATTTTATAGTAGCAACCGCACCAATGTGCCAATACTTTTGTCCAGCACTGTATGTGTATCTGTATATGTATCTTCCCGTGGATAAGTCCAAAAGTGTTCCCCGAGTCGCGGAGCACCGCCGATTTCTCGTCGTCGATCCCGATAGAGTCGAATAAGAAATGCAGGTGTTATTCGCGTGGTGTGTATGTGTTTTTGTGTGTGTGACGCGCGAATATTATGGCAGCTGGGAAATCGGCACGCGATATCTCTTATGCAATTCGCGTGAGGTGTTCAGTCGCTGCTCGCCTGTGGTCATATCTGGTGATCTCGTTAACGCGCTGAACGTGATCGCGTTCCCGGTAAATAGGGGAAATCGGCCGATTTATTTTTGGAATTACTTATGTGTTTCTCTACGCGATCGATCGCGCGCGAAGCGCTCGCGTGAATCCTCACGTTCTTCTTTAATTCTTCGTTGGATTTCCGTCCCACTAGTAAGGCTGGGTCTATAATAGATGTAGTAAGCCTTTAGCTATTTGTTCTAAGCTAAGTAAGGCCTAGTCTGCAATGGTTATAGTAAGCCTTTAGCCTTTTGCTCGAAGTAATTTAATTTTTGGCAAAAGGCGTTTTCCGCGCTGCCTTAAGCCCTAAACTTAACAGTTGGGATCTGACCAACTCTTGAAGCTCAAGGATTATGACTGAAGCAACGCGGAAAACGCTTTTGGCCGAAAATTATTTAGCTTAAAGCAAAAGGTTAAATACTTACTACAGCTATTGTAGATCAAATTTCTGACAGAAAACGTTTCCTACGTTGCTTTAAGTCCTAAACTTTGGGATCTGGCCAACTCTTAAAGCTTAGTAATTACGACTTAAGGTAGCATAGGCAAAGGTTTTTATCGGAAATTACTTAGCTTATAGCAGAAGACTAAAGGCTTACTATACATCTATTGTAAATCCAGCCTAAAGGTATGCTTTATGTTCGGATTAGCGATCCGATAGGATGAATCCTCGCGTTCTTACGAATTGTTAAATGCAACGGCTTGATTACTGTCGCGAATGTAATGTAAGGTCGAGGAGTCCCGAGTATAATTTATCGACGCGATGCTGGTACGTTTGTGATAGTGATAGGCGCATTCGTTTCTGCACCGTGGCGTCGACTTGACCGATTATGATTTGCGATCGATGCAAGAAGTAAGTGGGGAAATTTCGTCCACGTTGCGTTATGAGATTACATTGTAACGCGAATTTAATACGTAGATGATAGATGGATTATTTTAATATGAATTTCTCTGGCAACGCTCACATGATTTTATTAAATGCGCATTCAATTATATCTTTTCTGTTTATTGAACTTGGACTCAGTACACGGAGATATATCACTTTTTATATGATTTGTGGCATTTAATTGGCCTTTTAATCATAAATTACTCGATATGGATAAACATTTAGTTCTCTTGATAGCTCTTTTGATGCGCATTAAATAAATATATTATGTATATACATACAGTGCATAAAAGCGTAATGGCAAATTTAATGCGTTTGACTGAGAACGTAGGACGTTATTTTATTTAATATTTGCGTTATGTTATTTAATAATAACTGTTTTTCTCTGTACAACGTTTGGCAATTATAACGCACATAACACGGTGTATGCTAATTGTCGTAGCACCGTGAACGACGACCCAGATTCTTCGATGAAAATCATGGCTGTGGATAAAGATATCGTGGAATTAGAGCTCCGTGTGAAATTGCAGAAACTCTGCGAAGAGAACATTGTCCTTCGCGACGAGCTCGAGCGGCACGAAGGATCAATCGACAATCTCAAACAACAACACAGCATTACTGAAAAACAGCTGTGCGTATGATTTACTTGGCGTCCAAGTGTTCCAACTGTTCGCAAATAAATTCAAAGAATCAATTCATATAAATATATTTTTACGATATTTATACTTATGGGATGTTATGCGTTTTGTCGATACAGAAAGCATTACGTGCAGAAATGTCAGCAACTCGAAAATGAGAACGACGAGCAGAGAGATCAGTTAAACGAGTTGGTTAAGAAGGAAAAGACTATGGCCTCGGCCCTTCAAAGATATACGAAAGAGCATCAGAATCTGTTGAAGCAATTAGAAGCCGCAGAGATTGAGGTAAAACTAATTGCATTTTATTATATTATGAGGAATTATTTATGATTTCCGTTCGGGCGTATAAATTTATACATTTATATCTGTGAATGTGTAATCGAAAGATATTAAAATTTCACTTTGTATTTTTCTGCATAACTTTTCGTAATTAATATTCGAATATAAATTCTCGGATATAAATATCCGAGATTTTGAATATAAATTTTTGAATATAAATATTCAGTTACGAAGAATCCTTTTTATGCTGAATTTTTAAACGTTCCGTTTGTCCGAACAAATAAATAGGTACAAGTTATACCATCTTTAAAAGAAAAATTGGAAAAGATCACCAAAGAGAAAATGGAGTGTATGAAACTAATCGCCAAAATGCAGGAGAAATTTGACGAAAAGGAAGACAGTTTTAAGCAATTAAAATCCACGATACTTGAACTCGAAGACACAAGTATTACTATGAAGGAGAACTACGAGTACACGATTCGTGTAAGTTTAAAAGTTACTCGATATACAGGGTGTTTCCTAAGTAGACAAACTTGAAAGGGATATTCCTTGGTTTATTTTCAGAAGAACAGGTCCTATAAACATGTGTCCTAAACTACTTTGTTTTAAAAATACAGGGTGTTAAAGTTGTGCAAAATAAAATGAAAATTTCGAAATTCCGAAGAACGTTTAAAGACATTTTATTCAAATTTGGTATACGTTCCACATATGTGGTATTAAGAACTATTTTCTAGTGCCGATGGAACATTTTTAGATTCACCAGGGGCGTGCATATGGGTAATCATACTAAATTTTTTAATAAAAGAATGGTACGCTACTGTTTTTCCAAGTTAAACAATTTTTCTTTAATTCCAAATTAAAACTTTATGAAAACTGCCTCTTGTGTTTTCCAGAATTTCGAAATTTTTATTTTATTTTGCACAACTTTGACAACCTGTATTTTTAAAACGAAGCAGTTTAGGACATACGTTTATAGGACCTTTTCTTCTTAAAATAAGCCAAGAAATATCCCCTTCAAGTTTGTCTACTTATTTAGGAAACACCTTGTATATACCGTACAGTCATGAATTATAATGCGAGAAACATATATTGCAGAATCTGCGTGAAAAAAATCGTCTACTTGCGGATGAAAATGTGGAATTGCAATCGTTGTCGATTCTTAACGAATGTTCTACCGGAGAAAGAGTAAACTATTAGTTAATATTATAGAATTGTAAATTGTATAAAAATGATGGTTCTCGCGGTATAATCACGCTTATTTACAGCTCTCGATAACGCCAATTCTGGACACAAACGGATGCTGCACGCATAGCACACCCTATAAAACAGAGAAAGTGCCACTGCAAGATTCATTGTATACGGAATTGAAAACTTTAGTAAGTGGAAACGTTTGTTTCAATTAGGTACTTTTTCTAACGCGCGATAAATTAATTATGACGATTATCTATGTGCTATCAGAACAGGTAACACGCGAACGTTTTAGTAGAGATTTGAAATCTTTTTTTTCTTAACACGCTATTTTACGTATTCCAGGGCTTTACAGCTGAATGCGGCACAAACGATTTCCGCAGACAAGAACTCGAAGAAGAACTGGACGAATACGACGCCGCGATTTCTTCGATATTGGAACAGCTGGAAAAGTCATTATATTTCAGTTTGATTAATTTTTTTTCCTCTATTAATCGGCTCCTTTGTATGATTTCGATCGAACTCGCTTTACGTTTTATTTGCGATTGATTTTCAGAGTTGTACAGTTTTTTGTTACGATGCGAGGCTCTGCCAACGATTTACCTCATTTTAACCCGCAAGACATGGACGCGAGAGCTTACAATGTCAACGTATTGAAATACAAAGCAGCTTTTCTACTGAATATGGTTAGTCTTGCATCCGGCTTATTTTTATTATGGGATTTTTTTCCTTTATCGCGAACGTCATCGATGTTGATAAGATGTACTCTTAAACGGTTGCCTTGACACGCGCGTCATGCTTGCGGCGATATTACCATAGTCGGATGACCGCTTCGCGGTGAACGCCGATTTTCATGACAAAGCGACACGCGCTAGTCGATTTCACGTTCACGGTCTTTCTCTTTTTTTTTCTTCGTCTCGTTCTCTTATCTATTCACGGACGAAACACATTTTTTTCGTAGGTGACTGAAGAGATCACGAGGAGGAACACGAGAAGGGATATGAGCACGCAGCTTCGAGCCGACGCAGCAAACGTGACCGACAGTTTGGATCAATTTAGCGTCAGGAACTTCCGGGATCTGTTACCGACGCACGCGTAAGTTAACAAACGTTCGCGTGAAACAATGACGCGGAACACTTGCGCGTCTGTATGCGAAATTACTCGTCGGATGCGTTAAACCGAACTGAAGATGATTAATTCCCGGAAGAAGAGTCTATCATCAGTCTGTTACATCGAACGATTCTTTTCTTCTTTTTACGTGAACGAGCGGAGACCTTGCGAGCGAATCGATCTTCACGAAAAGCCGAAGCGCCGTTCCGATTACAGACGCCGTAATCTTAGGCAACGTACGTCGCATAAACGGGAGAAATATCGCTTCGATTTCCGAAACGAATGACCATTCGATACGAATATCTGGACCGAGGTCGGGCA
Organism: Aphaenogaster floridana; assembly: GCA_003063835.1. Classification (NCBI taxonomy): domain Eukaryota; kingdom Metazoa; phylum Arthropoda; class Insecta; order Hymenoptera; family Formicidae; genus Aphaenogaster; species Aphaenogaster floridana. The sequence continues at coordinate 1,199,850 of NJRP01000019.1, read as the reverse complement.
TAGCGGGGCGGATCTTCAGGGTTTCCCATAAAAATAGCGGTGCCGCATCTCGACGGTTGCTCGTTGCCTGCATATATGACAGCGCCCTCGAATGACACATGTAAAAATAACCGGGCTGCCTTGAATCTCGCCTTAAATCATGATTTCCATCGCAGCTCTCGCTCCATTGCACCCCAATAAAACGGCCAATCTAACTTGCGTACCATCCTCTAATTTGTAAACTCGAGAGCGTTGCATTGCTGGAATTTAATCCCGACGTTCGTTTTCTCGTTCAAATGCCTTCGTTTTGAATTTGTGATGTGTTAAACACGCTTGTTTATTAAAATTACAGGTATATTATCATAAATGCGCTTAGATAGAGATTTTTATTGTAAATTACATATAGAATTTTTTCCATGCGAGAGAATAAAATATCCACGAGACAACAACTTAAAATCGACACATTAAATATGGATATACCGAAGGAATATTCTCAGACGAGTTCTTAAGCATTTATTAACTTTTTTCTTTGGACAACGCGTCGCAGGAGCTAAGAATAACGCAGCCGCAGGCAAAACAGAGAGTCATGTATTTTTTACACGGGCGATTATCGCAATCGTTATAGACATCTCTCTCGAAATGCAATCCGGCGGATCACCCCGTCCAGCTATGTGATGCACGAGAAGACGTCAGCACCGCTAGGGAGATACTTTGATTCACCGGGCGAGTGCAATCAGTACGCTCCGGACCTTCCCGTCGTGCGTGTCGGTACCTCGAGAGCGGCGTTTCGGACGACCGAAAAAAATCACATCCCGTACGTCGAAGTGGTTTCTCGTTTAACCGAAAAATTATCTTCATCGCGGAGAAACTCGTCGCGCGACACGAGATTGACCTTTCATTAGGCAGCGATTTTTAACTTGCATCTCGTTATTAATTATATATACATTATTATAATTATATACATTAATGCGAAGTTTAAAAATTTTAGGCTGGGTCTATAATAAATGTAGTTAGCCTTTAGCCATCTGCTCTAAGCTAAATAATTTCCGACAAAAAGCATTTCCTACGTTGCTTTAAGTCCTAAACTTTACAGTTGGGATCTCTTAATGCCAACTCTTAAAGCTTAGGAATTAACTTAGGAATGACTTAAGGTAGCGTAAGCAAAGCTTTTTATCGAAAATTACTTAGCTTAGAGCAAAAGGCTCAAAGCTTACTACCTATTATAGACTTACTTACCTATTATAGACCCAGCCTTAAGGGCAAGTTCAGGATAAGTTCCTCGGGAGAGAATTGCGGGATGCGATATACGAAAACGATATTGTAAACGATTAATTTGCGCGAAGTCGAAAGTAATGAACTGATGGGAAACTTTGATAGAATAATTAATTACGAACGAAACACGTGCGTATTTAACAATAAGATACAGACGCAGATAGCATTGATGTAACGCAGGCATTAGGCGCGCGTAGCAAGGACAGTTTGATTTGTTGCCTTAATAGCATGATCGCTGCGCTAAATCTATGCGCACATGCACCACGCGTGCAGTTCTTAATTAGCCGCTGTAATCCGCACGAATTGTTTATGTCAGCGAGATCGACCTCGGCCTTTGCGGGCGAATACGGGGAGACAAATCAGACAATTATTTTACACGAATTTCTGCTTTAATCAAAAACGTTTTCGCTAACTTCTGCATATATTCACAACTTTTTTTCTTAAATCTTATGCAAACGTTACGCAGAGAGAATGAAAGCATTGAATATCACATTTTGAATATGTTATTAAAATTGATTATCAATATTTGCAAGCGAATATTTGGCAGACAAATGAGACAATTTTACGAATATGAATTACTGCTTTAATTATGCAAAAATGTTTCTGCTAGCTCCCGCAATCGCTACATATTCGCAACTATTAAAAAAAAATATTACGTAAGCGTTATATAGAGAGGACGAAAACAAATATCACATTTTGAATATGTTTAGCTCGATTCGTTTCCACATGCCGAAGTTTCAAGGTTATTAAAAGTTTTAACAGACTCGTTATGCATGAATTTGCGTCTCGCCGCCGGCTATTGCTGACATTTAAACAGTTATCGCCCGTTATCGCGTGAAAACATCTTCTATAATGGCTATAAGTTAAATAGTCAGTTTGTAAATTGTGCGGCTAATTTAATGCCGCGCTAGTTGTTCAATGCGTTAATTATGTCCGGTGTACTCAGCTTGCGTATTATTCAACTTCTCTTTGCTATAATCGCTATTTTAGCCGACCGAAAGCGGAGACGGGTCTGCGGTCGATAGCTTCGTACTGCGTGAATAGCGAAGACGATGATTCGTTTTCAAGAGTTATAAAGACGTACACAGGCGTTCAAAATCGATTCCGTATCATCGAACCCATCATCGAAGAGTTACACGACATCATCGAGAGCACTCTTGGCACTCTTGCCAATCGAAAAGACTGTCCGCCGTCCGGGAATTCAAGGTCGAGTTGCGCAAATTACTTATAAAATTTGTAAAGGTTCGAAATTCATTTGCTGCAAAACGTCGTTATAAAAAAGAGGAGAACGTGGCCGCGAAACATCTGTGTCGAATATGTTAAACCAGAGGTAGCAAAACCTAGAAGCACCAACATCTACTTTCAACTTTCACACCTCATCGCGATCTACTGTTCCTTGCCGCAGCGATCTAGGTTTATATGTGAAATAAGCATATTTATTTTATTTTGTGTGTTTGTGTTGCGATTGAGCATAATACAGCAATAATTAAATTAATTACGGTTACATTGCAATTACAACTGTTGTATTATGAATTTTACGTTGCCACGCGATCGACCGTTTGGCCACCTCTGTGTTAAACAGCATGCAAGTGTTAATGAAAACCAATTGCAGTAATTCGAACTGATTATTTTGTTGTTAATAGGTACCGATCGATACACACGTTGCCGTCGAGCTTGCCATCATTCTCGCTGACCGCGGAAGACTCTAGGCAAACATTCGGTAATCAAAATCCTGAAACGAATACTACCGATGCTCCGTTCGCGCGAGGAGACGGTCTAACGCTGGAAGATAGCGACGAGAAATCCGCGCCGCTCGCTACGAAGTCACGCGACGTTTCCGATCAGGAAGATCCAACCCATTCCGAGGAGAGTCGATCGAGCGAAATGCCAAGGATATCGAGCGTCCTGGAAATGGATTCAAAGGCGTTGGCTACGTCGGAGGAGGAGAAGACGAGTACCAGAAGTTTCCAAGTACCGGAAGCGAGTAGCGCGAGCAACCCAGCGAGTCCCCGCAGAAAGATCTCAGTCTACTGCCGCTCGTTCGACGTGGTGGCGGTGCAAGATCAGCGCGAGGATCATCCAGGATCCAATCTGGAAGTGAGACAATCGCCGAGCAATCTGGACAACTCCCCCACGCAAATCGACAGGACCGACGCGAGGGATCGAAATAGCATGCCTGGTGTGAAATATCCGTTTAATCACGTTTATCGCAACGCGAAGAGCGACAGTGATTCCTCGAATTCCACGCCGGGGAAGCAGTTCCAAGACAGCCTACTGGACGATGAACCGGCTGTTGAACAGCCGATACTTAGAAAAGTTCATTTGGCGCCCACGCGTTTGAGATTTCCGCAGGAAGCCAGAAACGAGTTAGATAGAACCCCCGATGCCCCCAACTGTGTCTCTCCCGTGAATTCTCTTCCAATGAATTCCACCGAATTAGATATTTCGAACTCTTCCTCGTCTCCCATCGTTAACGGCGGGCTCAAGAAAGATAACGACGCTTCCGTGCACTCATTCTCGACGTTCATAGACAAGTGCAAGATGGAAGCGAAGAATGTGGCATTCGGGTCTAGATCGTGTTTGAACGAGAACGTTTCGCAGGCATACTCGACGCCGAATCGCCGCCTATTTCCGCGTGATCAACTTGGTAAGTGTCTCGATTCAATCTTAATTAATCCTAATTAAAATCGAGAAGGGCCTAAACGATCATAGCTAGATCTTAGTGCTCAATAATATTTTATGTGTGAATATTCTAGTTCAAACAAACTGTGCGCCGATTAATGTCGGTCTTGAAACGCAGAATTTTGTAATTGAACCAGAATAGTAATATCACAATATTAAATTGGTAATCAATTTAATAATAATGATGCTAACAAGCATCTATAAGATTTCCCATCCCATCCCGAAAACTAAAGAATTTGTTGCGAAAAATATTACCTCAGCCAGGATTTGAACCTGGACCTCCTTATAATGGGAGGGGGAATCTTATAGATGCTTGTTAGCATCATTATTATTAAATTGATTACCAATTTAATATTGTGATATTACTATTCTGGTTCAATTAAAAAATTCTGCGTTTCAAGACCGACATTAATCGGCGCGCAGTTTGTTTGTTTGAACTAGAATATTTACACATAAAATATCATTGAGCACTAATTGTAAGATCTAGCTATGACCGTTTAGACTCTTCTCGATTTTAATTTGTATTATACATTACGCGGTCTTATTATTGTTTAATTAATCCTGTTAGATAATCTCAATCAAGCTGGGATATGTAGAATCTGTTACGTAATACATCGTGCTTATTAATTTATATAAACTCAATGATATAGTATAAAAAATTAATTAGATATCGCGCGTATCAAAGTACGATATTGATCCTCTTGATCGCCGTCACTTCTTACATCCGTCTCAGAAGTAGACGTCGTGGAAATTTCTCTCGAGCAGTCTTATTAATTCATCGATTTCGTTTTCTCCCGCAGATTCAGCGAAGATCGCGGATTCAGAGGATCCCCACTCCCAGGCAAGCGTGCAAAGAGTTGACGGCGAGAGTCAGTCGCGAATCGAACGGTCAGTCGGTAGCCAAATGTCGAGTCGCGAGGACAGTTTGACCGTTTTGGACAGCGAACGTGAATCGGCGGCGAGGCTCAATGATCGATGTGTCGACGAGAAAGTCGCGAATGAGGTCGGCAAAGCCGTCAATGTTGTGTCGTCCGCATCGTTGGCCGATCCGGTCTCTACGAAGGTGATGCCGTGCGAGAATGTCGAGCAGATTGATGAAAAAGGGCGCGAAAGAAACCTGTTGAGGAAACAAGAGATACGAAAGGTTGGTAGCGAAGAACTTGAGGAAACTCTAGGTACGAATTGAGACAAAGCATTTCTTTCCCGGGACGTCCCGCACGTAGAATGAAGGAAAGACTAAGGAGCGATTTGATCCGCAGTGCTATCGGATTGGATTAAATTGGATGGAATAGCGTGCTCGACGCGTGTAACTTGAGCACCGACGAGGGTTCAATCGCGATTGCACGAAAGCAATTGAGTTGCGCTTTAGCAGAAACGCGGCCTCAACACGCGGGCGTTTTGATCACGGTCAATCGAGCCGCGCAGTTGAGATCGGCAATTATTGTTGCTTTAAGGGAACGATCAGCGATAAATCCGCGGTCAATTGGCACTAATTACTCATACGGAATGTCGCAATTATCTGACACGCGGTCACCGTGTCTATCGCTAGACCGCACCGCCAACTCATGTCACAATCCAGTATAATTAGTATACGCGACTCTTAATATTTGCAATAGAGAGTTTAAATGACCTTGAAGCTTATTACGTATTGTAATGTTTCAATGTCTCTCTTTAAAAAGAGAGACAGCGTTTTTAATCGTACACGGAAAGAATGATTTTGATGAAATATCTAATTATTTGGCCAGATATAGATCTAAAAATAATTTTGTTAGACCGTCAAAAGTAACTAAGTAGGTAGGACGCTCAAAATAATTGCTAGAATATTGAAACTTTTTGCAGCATTATCATCATGCTTGAGTGTCCTACTTATTTACTTTTGATGGTCTAACAAAATTATTTTCAGATCTGTATTTGACCAAATTGTTAGATATTTCAATACTTCCACATGCATAAAATGAAAAGATTTCGTAGAAAGCGAGTTTGCAGCAAGATTTACTAGAAAACTGGTTACACAATTTTTTCTAATTCTTAATACAGCGTTGCCTATTTTATTAAATGATCTTACATGATGATGCATGTATCGATTGAATGCATGAACAAGTTTTCTAGCAATTTGTAAAACGCATATTGACATGAACGACAGGCATTTAATATTCATAAAACGCGTTAAAAGTAATGTGAGCGATTATACGATTTTTACAGCGCTTTCATTCATCTTTTAGTTCGCAAAAACGGAAATGACTTAAGCCTTATGATAATTTACTAGTTCGAAAATAGTATTGCTCTTTTTTTCCTTTATGCCCATGTTTACAAGCGCATGATAAATAAACAGGCAACATACCTCGTTTAACGCGTCTCGTTTAAAATAGCCGCGGGATAGTCGCACATATTTCAAAGCCACGCGATTTCTTTCGGCTCGTTCTGAGCGGCACGCTAATTAATTTGTCATCGGCCACGACACGTCTTTACGCCTGTCGCAATTTATCAGCTCTCGGCTAATAAATCTCTCTATTGCAAATATACGATCGTGTCAATCGTATTTACTGTGGAAACACCTCGTGACGGTGTTCCGGCTATGATTTACATTTAATCGCATCTATTTCTGCGTTTATCTCTTAATTGCCATCATATATACTTTGTGGAATCGACGAGTTCCGTCATTTTCATTTTTATGCGAGTACTCGCCGATGGCGAAACGCAGACGTCTCTTATTTACTCGTTCAGTTATATTGATTTTTACTGGCGCAGTTGCACTGATCATAGATCACAGATCCGCGGCGAAAAATCCCAGACGCCAAGGCTGATCGCGAGTCTTTACCTTATAAGTTACTTTGTGACGATTTTCATGCACCGTTCACGCAACCGATTAAAGCTTCGCAACTTCATTATCATCATGCCACGCTAAATTAATCGGCTACTTAACGGGCTCCTCGTACTTGTGTTTTTTACCGTAAATGCGAAGGAAGAAAATTACACGTGCACGTTGCACATTACGTTGCATTTTTCTCCGATAAATATCATTAACTCATTTACTCACCTTGCGCAAATTTTATGTAACGTTAGATTTATTTCTTTACTGTCCTTGATGAAAATTTTTCTTAGAATTCTTCATATAATTTTTCAAAATTTTTCGGAATATCTGTATAATTTTATGACTTTAGAAAATTTCTCAGATTTCTTATACGAATTGGAACACTTTTCAGAAGTGTTGAAAAAGTCTGCATCTTTTCTAGAATTCTTCATGTATTGAAATATTCTAATTTTCTAATTTTACAATTTCTGAAGAAAGCTTATAAAATCTTAAAAGTTGAAGATATTTTTTCAGAATAAATTTAAAACATGACAAATTCTTAAAAATATTATGAGAATTTTTTTCACCAGGTGTGCACAAAGAAATTCAACAAGAAACGACTGCCATTGATTCCAAGTGATTTCACCATAATATAAATTGAAGAACTCGCGTGTACGCATCGTTCATTAATCAACAATGACATTTTCATGTCTTTTTCTATCGTTATGCTCGTCTAACGCGAAAATTCCGCTAGAATACCGTGAAGTTATAAATATTATATTGAAGTGCGGTAGCGTCACAACGCACGTGCCCCTTCTACATCCGGCGGTCTATCTCGTTTGATATGAGAAATAATATTTGCCTTAGGTTGCCACGTAAACGTTCGACAGATATTAGTAGAAAAGCGAAGAGAGAGAAGGCCGCAGTCGCCGAAATTCTCAGTGCATTCACGAGCATTCTCTCTGCTCGTCAATGTATTCATAGGCAGTAATTATTCGTTCAGAGGAAAAAGAGTATAAGATAATAATCGTCTCCTTTAACTGAATCGTACTGCCTTCCCTTCGAGCCTGCCATTTTTTATCCTGCCTTTCAATTATAAATTTTAATTACGCTGGAATGCGTGTGATTCTCTGGCATTCTCATTCTTTCCCGATAATGTTTATCCGAACGTGATGCGATAACGCGTGCAATATAGGAACGAAGGTCATATTACCACTGGAAGTGCGATCTGTGCCAAGTTAACTGTTCTTATCATTACGAACTTCCCTAATCTTGCATATGCAGTGATTATTAATCAACAGCGGTCAACAAGCAACAGTCTCATATGCATTCTCTTCCGTCACTCTGAAAGTCATCAGATACCGAAAGATAATTTACAGCGGACGTCCGCTTATTTCGCGAGAGACTCGCATTTATCGAATTCCTATTGTTTATCTTTTATTTTAAAAATATCATTTTGTTATTACAGTGGCTTTCGGATACGAAAAGATCATACTCGGAGGGCGAAAACCTTGGCCGATTGGAGTGCCGTTGCAAACGAAGACACGCACCTTTGATTCCGGAAGATAGTCAACGCAGAATCTTCCCGAGTCTCACGGATGTTCGTCTGCAGGAATCTGGGATAGCCAATTTATCAGACGAATTAAACAGCAGGTGAGTAGGCAACTTGATATAGCATCTGATCGTATAACGATTTTAATTAATCGTTGATCTATCTTTATTTTTAGGGACAATCCAAGCGAGCTTGAACTGCAGGTAAATAAACACGTCCTAAGTATGAAAATTATAAGGTGTTTCAATGGATAGTTACATTATGCTCATTGCTTTTATTGTAGAAGAAGTACACAGCGTTCTCGTTATGCCTCTGCATAGACAGAATGACTCTACCGCGAAGGATAGCGCTGTCGCTTCGGCAACGCGATCAATCCGAGAAGAATCTCACCTGCGAAGTTCAGAAGATGCAGCAGGACATTCAGGCAAGCGAAACGAGAATATCTTATTGTTTATTAATTCTTCTCGAGTCACAATCGTGTAGAACAGAAAGTAGAGTCTTCGGCTGAATCCCTAAAACGTGTCCAAATTGCCCGCGAGGCATTTGCCCGTTAGTAGTCGTTCTCCATGGTTCGTTGAAGGGTTTGAATTTTGCGTAACGTCAGGAACTCGCGCCACTATGCACGGACAGGGAATCCGTGGAGCGGGTGGAGCGGGTCAGGCATCAATTGGACATGATCGTGCGATGTGCGCACAGGGTGTCCTGCGTGGCCGAGACCCTGGGTGCCGTGCAACAGGAGCGTAGGATTTCCCGGGCTGTTCTGCTGGCCGACAAGTACCTCCAGATGCTGCAATCCCGATGCGAGAAGCTGTTCGCCAATGTCGCCGAGACTAAGTGAGGGTCAGACTTATCACCTTCCCCTACTCGCCTTGCTCGTCGTTCGTTCAATTTGTATTTTGAGCTTTGACGTTGCGTCAGCTTTCAAAATGTGATATTCGTGTCTTTGATCTTTCTGTCGTGAGTAAAACTTTAAAGACTTGCTTTCCGATAGAGATTGGTTGATGTTCAGATAATTCGAGATAAGTATTCTTGATGAAACATTTGTAATAGTGCTCGATGTGAAGTTATCTCCCCCATGTTTTCGAAACAATGAGATAGTATCGGTGATAGTACACGCTGTTCGTTTCCAGACGGATCCTGATAGAGAACAACATAGTGATAGAGGAGAACTCCGGCGAGCTCAACGATGAATTGCCTCGCATCAGATCCAGGAGTGGTACACCCGCCAATAATCGCATGATGGTTCGAAATTATTGAAAAATTCACGTTCATTGCTTTCTCTCGCCAGCTTTTCATCGCACGTTAGATACTCGTCATATTTCGTTTCGCACTTTACGTCGCTTCGTTATCGTACTCTCACACGTTCGCACAACTTCGCAGGAATTTTATTGACGCGCTCACAGCTTGCACATTTTTATATTTCTTTTTTAACTTTGTTCCGTCGATTAATCGGTACGTTTCTTTCGTCAATTTTTCTTTCTAGATTGCTAGGAGAAGAGCCAGCGTAGCCACAATGTCTCGGCCATTAGGCAGCCCACAGGATGTGACAAAGGCAATCCGTCTTGTTTTACTGTTTTAGCTTTGAATATTCGCTTTTACAGCTTGGTATTTCAACAGGGTTATTCTCTTATGTTACTGCACTACTACTACTAACACAATGACGCGCATAATGATTGCTTATTTACTTCCTTTTTTTCTTTTTATATTGTCTACATTTTTGCCTTGTGCTCCATATAGGATACCATGAGACAGCGAAATTCCGTTTCCGGACGCATGACTCTTAGGAGACCGTCTTTCACCTCTGAATCCCCGAAGTGGGAAATCGAAAAATTGGACCGTACCGAGTTAGTAATGTTATTGTTAACTTATATCTAGATTTCGAGCTAAATACTTAAACCATTTATTATGGGCCGGTATCATCATCTCCGATTAACGTGATCCTCCGATTAAACTCACTCTTCGTCTCTTTCTAACTGAACAATTAGAAAGAGACGAAGAGTGAGTTTAATCGGAGGATCATGTTAATCGGAGATGGTGATACCGGCCCTAAGTATCTTAAAGAAGCTATTTTAAAAATATATATTCCGGGTCTTTACTACCTGGAAAAACCTGGAAAACCTGGAATTTTCAGGGGATTTCTTTTTTATCCTTGAAACTCTGGGAATTTTTATGGAATTTTATTAGCACTCAGAGAAATTTTTGAAATTTTATTTATAAATTTAAATTCTGTTTTTTTCTGAATTTAATTTAAATTGTTTCTTTAATTATTTTTTTTGATAATGCAGAAAGTCGACAATTTGTTAACAATAAATTTGGCATACATATATTCAACATATATTCACATACATTCTCGTGTGCTTCGCAAGTTTTTATTTAAAAAATCAGAGTAATAGTAGAAAACAATATAGAAAAGAATTCATTGTTATTATACTATAGTGAGCTTTCCATATATTATAGATTTCGCGGCTCTAATTGTAGAAAAGGATAAATATATACATATATAGTCTCGCGGAAGACTAAGGGGAAGAAACATTAAAACATTAGGATTTATAATCAAATTAATTCATTTCAAAATTGCATTTAAAAATCTTACCTAGAATTTTTCATAAAAATATCTGGAAAATCCGGGAATTCTCAGGGAATTTTTTTTCATGATTTTAGTAAACACCCTGATATTACATTGAATACGTTTTTATATTTTTGAGCAGAAGTTCCAACAGCATCGGCGAATTACGAGGTATCTTCGAGCAGACCGAATCTCGTCATAGCTCGAGGGAGGAAAACAACAATATGCTACGACTGAGTCACTCCAACAGCCAAAGTACAGTAAATTGTGCGATAATCGACAACGATAATTGGACGAACGTAAAGGAGGAGACTTCTTCCGAACCTTCTGACAACGAAAGTATTAATTCTGATAGTAAATTAAGGTAATTACACACATTCAATTTCTTTATTATTTTATCTAATTGTACAAGATTGTTCCTCTTAACGTAATTTCTTTTTTTTCAGCACAAAATCGTCGCAACCTCCCCAGTTAAAAAGAGGAAGAAGAAGACGTGTATTACCAATATGGCATATAATGTTGTCGAGTATTCTAATTTTTTGTCTCATCTTTTACGTGATTCAAGCAATGTCGGTAGTAAACGTGTGCCACAAACCATTAAACAAACGGTTGATCGAATACGTTTTCGATACATGCGGTCAGATAAGAAACGCGGCACCTCATCCTATGTGATTTTTCTTGATATTCGCGCGGTCCGGTTAGCTGTATCAGTAAAATAAGTAGCAAGACTCGTAAGTGTACACTGTAATATATGTCATTTATGGAAAGGCTGAATAAATTAATAATTGCAGAGTTCGTTTCGCCTTTACAATGCAGTCGCGAGTGCCGTGATTAAGGTTCTCGGTCCTTTACTGCAATTGTGTTTTGTATCATGAATAGACAAATCAGAAACGACAAATCTTGTGAATTCTTTTCTTGTTATGCGAAATAAATTAATTTTTTTCGTCTATCACTAATTACGTTTGGTAGAATCCATAGTACTCTCTTTAGTACATTAATAAATAGCTGAAACAGATGGACAGATGTCGATTGAATAATACATTTATTTATTAATGCAGGAGAATTAAAATGAGAAAAATGTTTCATACGTTTTATCAATTTATGTTACCAACCCCGCATACGGAGAAATTAATTCATCTCGATATAAAATGCAAGGAAAAATACGCATTTCTCATTTCCAACATCATAATTCAACGTGATTGCAATGAGGGACCAAAGGTTTGAAGAGAAACCGTTTATCTACAGCACTATAAATTATGTTCGCGTAAAAAAACGATATAATTTAAGATTTGTCTTTATCGGGAAATTTTAATGAGATGTTCGAGAACTATGAGGTTTGTTTTAAATGGTGAAGGATATTCAGGGATATTACATTGATTAACAAATTATTTTAAAAATTAATGAAGTTTGTTTTAAATATTTCGAAATATTCAGAGAAATCGTACTATTAATAAAGAAATCGGAGAAATCAAACATAATTTGGTACAAGGATCCTTGACGCGTTTTAATTTTTATTTAATTTAATTTTTATTTAATTTAACGCCTTTCCTCCTCCTATATTATTAACAAGACTTTGATTATATAAAAAAATTTACAGAGTAGACGAAAAACGCTAAGAGATAGAAAAACAAAGCCAACCATCAATTTATTACTTTTTTTGTTTGTATTCTTTAAAAGATAGATTGTTCGAGATTCGAACGCTTAGGAGCATCTGCGCTAATTATATTCATTCGCAATTACTTTGAATTCTCTAAAGATTAGACAAATCGTTTGATTTCCTTTGTTTCGTCGTTTGGAAGGAACAACAGCGAAATGACGACCTAATAACATTAGCTGCGAGAGTTCGGCGTCTCACTAAAACTGATGAATATTGGCCTAGTTTACATCGGTCGTTTGATACGCGTATCAAGTAGTGTATTTGAGCTGATCAGCCAATGATTAAACCAATGTACTAGTTATTTACTATTTGATACGCGTATCAAGTGCTCGGTATAAACTAGGCTATTATCGTGACCGTCAAACGCGTTTAACTTGAACATTGTTAGTTCTCGAATATTTGACAATTTAGATAATAAAAGATCGACACCTTACGCTCAGGCACCAGTCGTCAGCAAGTCCGCGATTCCTTTGCGCGGCACCTACTAGTTTCAATCGCGCCTCGAGAAGATTATTCTTCGTATGCGTTGCACGAAGTCGCATAAAGTGTGAAAAACGCGCTGCGCCCGAAAATACCGCTCCTGCATTCACACGCTCGCGAACATAGATAAAAGGTACTATTAAAGATAAACAATTTTATAGAAATCGCGTGACTTAACATTTAGATAGGTCGTAATGTAATATATAGTATATATATGGGGCATTCTTTCTCAAAATAGCCACCCCTCTGCACATTTTATTTTTGAAGATAAAATACTTTGTGAGATCTTAAAATTTCCGTCGAAAACTCAATTTTTGGATGCCATGGCGATTTTTATTTACATTCAAGGGTGGGGCAGTATGACCAAAATATCGCTAAAACCACCCTAAAAAGTAGGAAAGTATGCAAATAACATCTAAAATCTTAGCAGTTTCTATCAAATTCGATGCAACTTTGAAACAAAATGGTTTATGACATCCAATTAAATAGTTTTCAGACGTTACCCCCCTTATAATCAAAATCAACCCTTCAAAACCACCCCTTTTCTAAAAAAAAGTTTGAACTCTATTTAAATTTTTTTACTCTATTTGTTTTACAATAATTGTCAATTTGTCGAAATGATGATTTAGGGTGGTTTTGAAGGGTTGATTTTGATTATAAGGGAGGGTAACGTCTGAAAACTATTTAACTAGATGTCATAAACCATTTTATATAACATGTGCGTGGAAAG
>NJRP01000019.1:1162466-1173809 GCA_003063835.1 Aphaenogaster floridana | reverse complement strand
TTATGTCGATGTGATTGGTTAATAAACGCTACTCTACCCGTCGAGTAGGGTTTTCGAACGCAGCCTTGAAGGAATATCAATTTCCCATCTCCATCTTCACGTTTCCGGTTCTTCTGTGATTTCCGAGGAAAGGGAAAGAAGTAACGTGAGTATATATTTCAAAAATTTTGCAATTTCAATAATTTTTGTTATTTCCTCATCCGTATGAAACGTTAAAAATATGGATATTCTTGTATAAACAATTTTTGTTGTATTTCCTAATATTTTATCAAACGCCGTATATTGGCGTCGCATTTATGTTTACATTGCAAGCTTCAATATCAAACATCAGACAGATATACATATATGCATAGAACTTGTCAACTTTTAACAAAACTGAAATCTCAGGATACAAATTATCCTCAGAGTTGTCAAATTTATTATGAATTTTATTTATTAACAAGTAAATATAGACTGATATGTGTGAATAACACAAAAAAAATATATATATAGACTATTTTCGGGCAGGATCTTTTTTGTCAAATATTTTATTGGGTGAATTTATATACATTTCATAGCTCAGGTAACTATGAATTTTATTTAATTGTAGAATGGCGGACGCTGCTCCAGCCACACGTGGTGGTTTTCGTGGAGGTTTTGGCTCTCGCGGAGGCGATCGCGGAGGCCTGAGGGGTCGTGGAGGTAGAGGTAGAGGCAGAGGACGTGGCCGTGGACGCGGTAAAGAGGACAGCAAGGAATGGGTCCCGGTCACCAAGCTAGGTCGTCTGGTCAGAGACGGCAAGATTCAGTCTCTCGAGCACATCTACCTGTTCTCATTACCCATCAAGGAGTACGAAATCATTGATAAATTCCTTGGACCAGATCTAAAGGATGAGGTTTTAAAAATCATGCCGGTACAGAAGCAGACACGAGCTGGTCAACGCACGCGTTTTAAGGTAAAACGTTTTTCTTTTTTTTTTTAGACACAATAATCACTAAAAATGTAAAAATTTGGAAAGATAAGAGTGTTTATCATGGAACATTTTATAGGCTTTCGTTGCCATCGGAGACAGCAACGGACACATTGGATTGGGAGTGAAATGCTCCAAGGAAGTAGCCACTGCGATTCGCGGTGCTATTATTTTAGCTAAGCTCTCCGTTGTTCCGGTTCGACGCGGTTACTGGGGTAACAAGATCGGCAAGCCGCACACGGTGCCGTGCAAGGTGACCGGCAAGTGTGGTTCCGTGCAGGTGCGTCTGATACCTGCGCCTAGAGGTACCGGCATCGTATCCGCCCCGGTTCCCAAGAAGCTTCTTCAGATGGCCGGTATCGAGGACTGCTACACCTCAGCCAGGGGATCAACCTGCACGCTCGGCAACTTTGCCAAGGCCACTTATGCCGCGATCGCCAAGACTTACGCGTATCTGACACCCGACCTGTGGAAGGAGCAGGCTCTGGCTAAGGCACCGTACCAAGAATTCGCCGACTATCTGTCCAAGACTCACAAAGGAGGCGCGAGAACAGCCGAAGTTGTCTAAATAAACGTCCAACCCCCGTGGAAAAGATTATAAAACGAATCTCTTTCTCTCCCAATTCCCTGACTCTTAGAAACCTAATTATCTCATTATCTACCCATCTCGAGTGAGATGGATAGAAACTAATGGAAGATAGACGTTGAATTTTCGTCCAGGCAATCATTGCGCAACATTATATAAGCTGTATCGATGCACGTATATGACATTAATGCGACTGATTTATTATTACTATTGATTTACGAATGGGAATAAGCTCTTCCTGAATAGGCCTATTTAGTATATTATGTTTATATTATGTACATACGAATTTAATTAAGACTGTCCAAGTCCTGACTTGTTAATTTGTTTTATTAAGAAACTAATAGCGTTCTTCCAGTGAAAAACGCTATTAGACTCTACGTTCTTAACATAGTAAAATTGTACAAAAATTTAATTCTTATTCAATTAAAGAACTTATTTGTAATATATTAGGGATCTAAAAGAGAACGAGTGGCGTTACGTAGTGTCCATAGAAACGTCTTGCGAAGCTTTGTGGTTCTCGTAGGCTTTGTCAAACGTCTCGAGCATGTGGTCGCACATTTTCTCAAGATCCTGAAAACCCCGTTTCAACACCTCGATCACATTTTCGCCGGTTGTTTGGATGTTCAAGTTCACCCTATTCTCTGCCGGATGCGGCACGTTGTGACCGCATATCTTCACGCCAGGGCTGCAGGAGAGATCGGAAGAATTAGAAAAGGTATTCCATTGCGAAAAAGAATTAGTATAAGATTAGTATTAGGTATTGGTATAAGATACGTGCTATTCACTTATCACGGAAGCGAGCGCGTTTCCCAAGGTATGTCCCTCGTCGACGAAGACGAAAGTCCCGTACGTGTCGCTTTGATTCACCGACAGCTGCGTTCACAATAAACAATGAAACAATTCCAGTTTAGCTTTCTTAACGTCAATTATCATTATTAATTATCGTATTACCCTCGAGAGACGTTTCTCCATCACGATCCGTGCCGCTCACGTGCGCCGTTCGAATCAACACTTTCAGTATCCTAACCTAACATAACCTAAGTAACCTAACCTAACCTAACCTGGCTCCTGCCTGGCTCCGCGAGATCAAGACGCGTCGGTTAGGTTGAATAGGTTATGTTCTCGTGAATGTAATTGCGGTTTCCTCGGAAGTACTAATTTATAATCTCTTGCACGTACGTATCGTCCATTTCTCGCGTCTGCTTGTAACAACCGGTGATTTTCGCACCTCAGTTTCTTCTGTCATTGACCTAGTTTACACCGTGCGTTTAGGCCGCGGCCTATACCCCAAATTCGAGGCCTATACCCTAAGGCCGATCGCTGTAAACACTAATTTAGGTCGAATTTGGGGTATAGGCCGCGGCCTAAACGCACGGTGTAAACTAGGTCATTAACACGCCTTTATTTTAATCAGTTTTATCTGAACTTAACCAAAATTTGCAGCGATCACGGGAGTCGGGACACGTTTCGTCGTCCCGATGAGTCTGAGACGGATCTGCGATGTCATCGTTTGGCGGAGCGTGCGACTCCAAGGCGCCGTCGCCGGGCGTTTCCTCGCCACGGAGCCGAAGGACGAGGTCGTCGACATAACCGCCGCCGACGAGGAGCCAATATACACGGCCGATCCCGAGTCCCAAGAGGAGCTCGCCAGGAAGCGAAACAAATCTCGGTTGTCTTTGCAGCACAGGAACATGCTTATGGACGTGCGTCCTTACGACCAGCCTCTGGAGTGGTTTCACAATACCGTGAGATACAAGAAGCGTATGCTGGGTAGATTTGGATTGAAGGGTAACGACGAACCAGCGGGATTCGCGTGGCCCACGCCGAAAGAAGTCAGGGACGCTCAGGAGTATGAGAGAGTCGCCTTCCCGTTGTCGCTTCATGAGAGATGGAAGAAGCTGGAGGAGGAAAAACGGATAAGGGCTGAAAAGATTCAAAGAAGGTATGTTTTCATTGATCGTATCACTTGCGTGTCGGACGCAAGTTTACAATTTTGGAACGGCGTGTTAATGTATGATGCGTTTGCAGGGAGACTGTAATAGCCGAGAAACTGGCGAAGATGGGTCAATGGACAGCTGAGCTGAATGCGAAGGTCGCTAAGAAGACAGCTGAGCTAGAAGCTGCTAGATTGCGCAAGGAGCGTCTGATAGAGGAAGTCAGGAAACACTTCGGCTTCAAGATCTCACTTCACGATGAGAGATTCAAGACGATGCTGGAGCAGAAAGACAAAGAGGAGAAGAAACAGAAGAAGGAGACTAAGAAGAAGGCAAAGATGGCCAAGTTAACGAACATGGTCGAGAAAATGTCCAAAGACGCGAGTGAAGAGCAAGGAACCGATTCGACGAAATCTGTAGAATAATGATGTTTTCATTCGAGAAATATATAAAACGTTCTAATTGTACAGCTAATAAATTTATAATTCATCAGCTCTCTTTCAGACGCGATTATTTCGATGCCAATATGATTAAACCACGTAAACATTTTTCTTTACATTTTATTTAAGCAATCAGCGTTCTCGTATCGCAACACGAGATATCGCGAAGTGAAATTGGCTATGATCAAAAGATATCCAAATGCTTTCTCTTTCTCTGCTTTATATTATTACAGAAGCGTATCTTTGTAGTAGAAACTTTTCAACGGACACTTCGCATTTACTCTGGCGGGAGTAATATAAATCTCAGGGACAATATACACATACGTAATAATAAATATCATACCATTTTTTTTACTAATACAAAAAACATTACACACTGTTTCGCAAAAGACTAGAAGAAATTATTCTAATGCATAGTTGATAAATGACGCTCCTCTTAAGACACTTAACCAGGCACACGTTGGACGATATGTAATTACGTTGTTTATTTCGGATCTCACTCTGACCATACTAAAGTCCTTCGGTGATTACCACGATTATCAAACCATCGAACTTGCATACGTTGCATTGACATGACTTCCTCATATTTGTACCGTGCTTGACTTCGTTCGATAGACATATCAGTTGACTAGTTCAGCTGGTTCAGTTAAGCTGGTTTCTAGCTATTCTAGCAGCCGCGTCGAATAAAATAATGATCGAACATTCCACGACCTACGTTGTGAAAATTTCTCAAGCAAGATCAGCTTCTCGTCATCATGTAGTCCTCATCGTTCCGATCGCTGTTGATGGGCAATTTTCTCTGCGAGTTTTCCCGCTCCGAGACACTCCTCTCAGCTTCCGCAACGTTGCAAACCGGCCGGTCATCATGCGATCGCGCGTTCTGTATCTGGAGTTCGTCGATCACAATGAAACGTACTTTGTTGCCTTCCGTGTGTCAAGCTGATTGCAGCTGCGACGGCGACGTCAATTCGTAAAACTGGAAGCTGAGCTCCTCGCCGAAGAGATTTTCCGAGCCTATGATCTCGGGATCGACCACGTTTAATCCCAGGGTGTTCGGATTCAGATCCGTCACCAGATATCCTTCGCTTACAAGTCCGCATTCCTCGGCGACGACTTCCTTGGACACCGGATTCAGGAAATCTGCGAATTAATTTCGCTTCGCCAGTGCCGAGTCGATCTCTTTTAATTCCTGTGAAAGAAACACTGAAACGATTATAATGTCCTCACCACTTTCCTTGAAGGGGCACTGAAGCTCCGCTTGTTGCGTCGTCTGCTGACTCTGCTGACCCGTCTCGGGATCGTTGTTGGCCACCATCATGGGGACCAGATATTGCACCTCCACCTCGCGTTTTATACCGTTGAGTATTTGCTCGGCGGAATGCTCGAGCGTCACGGAATTCAGTATACTATCGGTGTCCTCCTCGGAATTCGGCTGCGCGATGCTCGCTGTCGCAGCCTCCACCTCGTCCATGATGTCGCTGTAATGTCAAGACGCTCATTCAGCAATGCATTATAATAGTTTTGCAAGACTTACGTCCATTTCCACCAATGTAGATTAACTTTAATCTCGGTTTAACTTATTCTTTATCTCTTTCTAATTCTTAGTTAGAACTAAAAAAAGATAAAGAGTAAGTTAAACCGAGATTAGTTAATCTACATTAATGAGGAATCATACTGGACTTTTACCTAATTATTTTACTACTCCGGGATTCCTCGCTGTCATTTTGCGTTATTTGTCGTGTCGGTGTAATATTTGTCAGGCCATTAACGATGAACGGACGAGGTCTGCAATCGTTACGATTCGCAATCGCCCAAAGATGACCTGCTCCATGAGGCGCTTTCGACCCTTTCCTGAAGTGCGGATTTATCGAGAGATTGTGTCGGACGGAATTCTTCCAGCGATCATCGTTGCTTTTGTAGTAAGGAAAATGCTCGCTGAAAACGATGAGAAAGTATTCTAAACTTTCGATTTTAATACAAAAATTATACAGATTAAATACAGGGTGTTTACAAATCATGTAAAAAAATTCCCTAAGAATTCCCGGATTTTCCAGGTATTTTTATTAAAAATTCCATTTTTTAATGCTATTTTGAAATGAATTAATTTTATTTTACGCCGTTTTTAATGTTTCTTCCTCTTATAGTCTTCCACGAGACTACACCTATCTTTTTCTACAATTAGAGCCGTGAAATATATAATATATGGAAGGCTCACTAGTGTAGTAACAGTGAACTTTTTTCTGAACTTTTGTCTTCTACCGTTATCCTGATTTTTTAAAATAAAAACTCGCGAATCACATGAGAATATACGTGAATATATGCGGATGTGTGTATGCCAAATTTATTGCTTACCAATTATCGACGTTCTGCATTATCAAAAAAATAATTAAAGAAACAATTTTTTCAGAAGGAGACAATTTAAGTTTAAAAGTAAAATTCCAAAACTTTCCCTGGGTTGCGTTCCAAAACTCTACTCTGTTAACTAAAACTCTATAGCATACGTAACGTAAACTATAGATTTTTAGTTACTGTAGTACGTTTTGGAACGCACCCCTGAGTGTTAATAAAATTCCACGAAAATTCTTTGATTTTTAAGAAAGAAATCCCCTAAAAAGTCCAGGTTTTCCAGGTTTTTCCAGGTAGTAAACAGCCTGAAATATGATTTACATTTTCATCCAAAACAAAAATTTTTTGTACAACTTAATAAAAGGTTTACGAGAGCTATTATAATTATTTTACATAGGTAAATCGAAGGGAACATAATTAGGGATATTACACGTAAAAACGCACGGCGGCAATTTGCGTCCCTACGAAACTAATTTCCTTCACCTGCTCGCAGCGATGTCACGGTGCGTTACGCACCCCCCTTCGCGATTAATTTCACGAGTTTCGGTGGAGAACGAAAGACATTCGAGCCAAGGGTGCATTTGAAATGCTAAATGGTGCGTTTACTCGCTCCGCTGATCACTATGATCGCGACGAACGTTGTCACTTATACCGACAGTTTAACGAATCTGTTTCCAAGTCATCGCGTACCATGCATGCACCAAACCAGTGCAATGAGAATAATACTCTTGACAAAGGGCGTCCACAGGATTTTTCCAGGGGCATGATTCAAAATGTTACTTCTAGAATTAGAATATACTTATATATGAATTTGAAATCTATACATCTTTTGTTAAAAATTATACACCTAATCCTATGGATTAGGGCAGAGATCGGCAAAGTTAGCACAACTTGCCCTTCCTTCATTCAAAGGAAGAGCATTGCTCCCCCCCCCCTTGTGGACGCCCTTGCTCTTGACATCATCCGTGATTTCAAAATGCAGCCCTTAAATGCAATCTGAATCACGTCATGATTGATGTTCTCGGATAATGCAAACGTGAAGATAAGATTTATGGTTTTAATGTGTTATACATGTATATTTATAGGTCTGCCTCTTTGCAGAGTAATCGGAGATATTTCTTTCGACTCAATTGTTTGAGCAGCCCTGTGCGGCCGAACCCGGATGATCTATATACGCCTTTTCCAAGGAGCTCGAATGGCGATCGAACAGGTGAAGGCACAGGAGCAGTAAATTGTGCGCATTCGTGTTGAGGGCTGCAACGAAGGATAGCCGAAGGGTGAGGAGTTAGTGCCAGGTGGTGCCAAGCAACGGGGGCAGTGGTACCAATGGGTACCATCTAGAAGTAGCCCACCCCTCGTCGACCCACCCCCCGACCGGCGGGCCACGTTCGTGTAGATTCGTAGAAAACCCCTTGCGCGTCTGATACGCAACTAAGAAAGACACTTCTTACATTTGCATATAACTTGTAAATATTTTTCTCCCGTAGTCTCAACTTATCGGTTTTAGTCGAGGGATTGTTTTGTTTTAAATTGCAATTCCGTCTAAAATTAGAGGGGAATTAAAGAAATGTTTAGAAAATACAAAAGTAAACTAGAAGAAAAACAAATTTTTTTTTAAATCAATGAAACAATTAAATTATTTAAAATATAAATGAGAATAGACCAAATGTCGGTCAACCGCGGATCTTGGTGCGTAATAATAATTTTTGTGAATTCCCTGTTCACTAATCTTATATTATTATTTAAATCATTTAATTTAAAAAAAATTTTTTTTAATTAATAAAATGTTTAATTAGATATCTAATTAGAAAGAGGAAAGATTGTAAGAAAAAATATGCAAAGACTATAATGATACAGCACGCCGGCTACGGACAATAATTTCGGCAAGGCATTGCAATGGAGAAGCAAATAACAGGCCAGCAAAAAACTTCGACTAATAGCAGTAAATAAACTTTTCCTGCTGACTTACGAGATCCACTGGTAAATCGCGGAGACGGTGAGCTCGCCTTTTTCTTGCAGCGCGTGCTCTATCAATTCCGTGTAGGTGAAGGGTGGTTTTTTTGGCCCGTTGGATCGCGCAGACGAGAAATTCCGACTGTCGATTCCGTTGGCGGGATAAGTTGCCTGATTCGTGTCTTGTCGATACACCGACGAATTTTCGTGACTGCCATGTCCTCTCCTGACGTCGCTGGCGTAATTGGAGCCGTACGACCTTCCGTTCGGTTTATTCTTGTTGCCTGAAAATGTGCAATTAGCCGCGGAGCCGTAGATACAATCTAACGTATGCATAGACATTTTCTCATTCGTAATTTACTTAAGAGGAAATGAAGATTATGATGCTGTTCGCCACCGTTTCGTAAAGAGTCGCGAGTAAAAAATTACTACTACTTTTCGCGATTGATTTTATCAATTGATATGAAGAAAATCCCTTTAAAATAACGAGATAAAGATTTCCCTACTGAAAAATTTGTATTCTCAATTATGATCTCAATCAAAATTTTTCAGTAGGGCCCTATCTCAATAAAAATTTTTCAATAGAGGCCCCTACTGAAAAATTTTTATTGAGATCATAATTGAGAATACAAATTTTTCAGTAGGGTTTAGTTCTGACATTAAAACAAATAACATCGTTCTTTATCTTTTTTTCTTTTTAATAATCGCGAAAGTGTCGATTCAAACATCTATTTCGCTCTGCACTTCTCTCACCACAATAATTGTTCTTCGTTGCCGCGGTGGGGCCTACGGTGGATCTGTCGTCTGCGGCTTCGATGAACGAGTCTAGTTTGAAGTTCAGTAGCCACGACAGATTCCCGTTCTCCTGATCCTCGAATTGCTGCTGTTGCTGCTGCTGCTGATTATTGCTCATCGTTTCCTTAGTTTGCTGCGCGTTCAAATTGGCGAGCGAAATTACGGGAGCGGCAACCGGTTCCCAGTAATTCACCGACACCGCCGGCTGATAGTTAAACTCTTCAACGGCGTAGGTTTCCGTGGGATGACGCTCGGTGCATCCGGATGAGGTTGATGAGGACGACGAGGAAGACGAGGTCACAAGAACGTCCAGATTCTGCTGTTCCTCTAGTTCTGACACAGTTGTCCAAGTGCAATTGGTACCATCCACTAATAAGACTTCCAGTCGCGCTACTTGCGACTCCTCGACGGCTTCCTGGGCGGACATCGGGGAGAAGAGAGCCGCCGCGTTGGCGATAATGTCGTTCGATGTAGTCACCAGCTCTACCGGCGTTTCTAGTTCCTGAAGATAGTGCTTGCGACTCGTCTGGCGAACCTCATCGCAGAAGCTGTCAATGTCCAATTCGTCGAAGACCTTTCGCTTGGAGACGTCGACGTCCAGGTCGTCGAAGATCTTCCGCTTGGAGGCGCAGCACTGGCTCTCGGCGACCTCGCCGGCGGTCCCTGACGATGGCCCGATCATCCTGTCGCTCTTCGAATTGCTGAGCACAAGTCAGCGTTCTACAAAATGGGCAAAATAATAGATAAACAAAAGAAGTTATCAGAAATCTATTTTATAAAGCTCAATGCAAAAAAATTGACTTTTTGAAATTGAAAATTAATGGAGCTCGTAAAAATAGCGTTTCAAAGTTTAACTTTACAAAATATAAATTTATAAATTTAGCTTTACAAAAAAAAAAGTATAAATTTCTATTAATTTTTTTATTAGATTTCTAAATGAACGATTTTATTTTTGAAAAACTTCACTTTTCGCGAAACAATAAAAAGACAAAAATAAACCTAGGATTGCATGTCGCGCGTTTAAAATAATTCCCATCCGCAGGCTAATTATTCTGACGTTTGCGTGCAATATCAGCTGGGCTAAAAACAAGCGTGTTTTATATTTTAAAGCGTAAGACGGTCCTCTCTGCATCCCGTTGGTTATGTAGAGTTCATTTTTCGCGATACGTGAATTATGTCCATCTCTGCCAATGTAGATTTACTTTTAATCTTGGTTCAACCTATCTTTATCTTTTCTTAGTTCTAAGAATTGGAAAAGGATAAAGAGTAAGTAAACCAAAATTAAAGTTAAATCTACATTAGTAGAGATAGACATTAAACATCAGCGTGTAAAACGCAAAACGCGAAAGCGCGTCTCCTTACTTCCGCTCGCTGTCTTTACTCGGTTTTTCACGTCGGTACTCCGCTAATATTCTTCGCCGTTCTATTTCAATCGGATTATCAATCGGCGCGAGATCATCGTCGGAGACGGGGAACGCGCGAGCACTCTCGCGATCAGCCTGCTTCCGTAATTCCGCGTTTCCCGTTTCGGCTTCAGAAATCGCGCATCGTCATACCGCGATTCACGCGCGGCTTCCACGCCGCGTTTCGCCGATCGTTGTTGCGAGTTGCGCACGTTCCGGCGCGGGCCACACTTCCGAAATGAGCCGTCCGATTATTTTTTTTTTCGCTCTCCCCGTCGCGATCGAGCGCCCGCGGTGCGCGTCCGTCACCACACGATCGGCGCCGTGTGCGCGCCGCTCGTTTGTCTCGAACGTCGGCTGTCCCGCGCCGCGCGCGCCGCGCATGCGCGTAGCGACGCCGCGCGGAACCGCGGTACAGTCGCGGACAAAAGCAACAGTCCTGGGTTGCGTTCCAAATCTCTATGGCCTCCGCACAGACTTTTGCATAACGCATAACGCATAATGCATAAGGAAATCAGCCAATCTTGGGATGAAATCAGCCATCTTGGGATGAAAATAAAGGATTCTGATTGGCTGATTCCCTTATGCATTATGCGTTATGCGTTATGCAAAAGTCTGTGCGGGGGCCTCTACTCTATCAACTCTGAGTAACTAAAATCTATAGCATACGTAACGTAAACTATAGCTTTTTAGTTGCTCAGAGTTGATAGAGTACGGTTTTGGAACGCAGCCCTGTACGTCTATTCTGTAATTTTTATGTCCATTTCTATCAGTGCACGGAGAGAATTTTTCGTTATATTTTGCCGCAAAATTCACTACAAATTTTACTATGTTTGGTAATAAGCTTGGAACAACTTGGCAATCTGTCAAATATTATTGGTAACAAAAGGAATTTCTGAAATATGGAAAAAAACATTTTATAAACAACATAATAAA
>NJRP01000019.1:1116197-1128734 GCA_003063835.1 Aphaenogaster floridana | reverse complement strand
AGAGGTACTACATAGGAGGACTATGTTTGTCTCTTTTGCTATCATCTCATTGGTGATTTTGTTCCCTCCAAAATTCTCGCAGTAACGTAGCGTTGAACTCGGCACCTAATTGCCTAGTTTACACCGAGCATTTGATACGCGTATCAAATAGTAAATAACTAGTAAATTAGTTTAATCATTGGCTGTTCAGCTCAAATACACTACTTGATACGCGTATCAAGTGCTCGGTGTAAACTAGGCAATTAACTTGCTCTGGAACGGTCTATATCATCCGTAACAGCCGTAACTATCGAAATAATCCGATACTTGATCACATATTCAAAGACAATGGTTTTATATTGTTTTTTGTGTAAAACTAAACAGTAGAATCTGTAGAATATGTGAACTATTTCATTAAAAAATTATGCGCGAGGTTTGCAACTTTATTTCGACGGCCCTGCAAGAAAAGAAACAAACATCGTCCTCGCCTACTTATGTAGTACTTCTCTTTCTACAGCCTGTACGCGTTTGTCTATCGCAACGCGCAGTCCATTCTATATGTCGATGGGTTACCCCTATTGCGAGTTCCGTTGCGCCGTTCCGTCCAGCGATTGGCCGATCGGTTGAGTGTTGAAGGGTAGGTGCAACCTCGGTACAGGTGCAGGTGTAGTTGCACTCGCGATATCTATTTTTTGTAGGTGAACTTTTGACATTTTTTAATTCTTTCTTCTTTTCCTGCAGTATTTTGTTAATATGAACAGAATTATTAATCTTTTGTTGTCTAATACATAAGGGCGATTAAATTAGGGATGGCAAATTGTATAGAATATAGTTAAAAATTTTATTTTAAACAATTCTTTTAGTTAAATTTAGTTAAATTAGTTAAATTTAGTTAAATTAATCGAAATTTTGTCAAAGAAAAATGGTTTTAGAATTTTCAAATATATATAAATCTTCAACATATCGACACAGAGAAGTCAGTCTATCTTTGTTCGATATTTAGTGAAAGATAAAAATAGAATGATTCCTGTGTCGATGTGTTTCTTGCTGGAAAGTTCCCAATCTCTATTAATTTTAGATTTCTAAATGATGGATCTGTTTCTTTTAATTTATCTATTTTTCGCAAAATACGTCAATACCAAAATTAGAATAGAAGCGTACCTCGCGCGCATTTAAAATCATTGCGTACCGGAACGGGACGGCGTTTTTGCTTTCGACTGTACACGGCGTATGTGATATCCAAGAAATGCAAATTAGTACTTTCTTTTCCAAATATCGCATCTACCTGTAATCTCGAGATAATATGAAGAAAGGTAGCTGGATAGGGCAAATGTTACGTGAACATTTTAAAACACACAAACTCGTAATCCTTATAAATAATAATACCTACGAAAGCAACGAGAATTTAAGTTTTTCGGAGCTGTTTCGGAGTTTTTCAAAGTTATCGAAAGAAGACGTGTAAAAGTGAAATAAGCGGCCTTTGAAAGGGATTTTTCAGTCGTTAAAATTCGTGATAACGATATCGGTAAATTATCCATTTTCCGGAAAAGCTATCTTCGGTGACGTTGCGACAAGGTCAAGGTAATGCGCGCGACCACGAATGGCGGCTTATCGCATCGTTTTTGCGCGGACTGTCACGCGAAAGATTCGATCTTTCGCGCGGAGTGTACCGCGCAGGGGCGTGACGTTGACTCGCGAGGCCCCAACCGAGATGACTTAACCGGAACTCTCTGACAGAGAGAAAGATGATCAAGCATCGCGAACTAGAAGAAGAAATAGAAGAAGGAGAATTTTAAGTGAGACAGAAACAATAAAGTCAAACTTTCGGGAACGAAATCGGAAGATCGATGGCGTTCAATCGTTTCGAGTTTCTCGTTGCACGTTTGACGATCAAGGGGAATGGCATTTCTTAAATTTATTTCTTATATTTAGGATCGCTTCAAGCTCACGATCTCGAGATTTGCACGGTTACTTCGTTGGAATAACAAATACAAATGTCGATAAAAACATCTTAAATTTAAGTATTATATTTAAGTATTCAATTAAGTAAAATATATAAATATAAAAAAAATCGATCTTAAATACGAATGTACAAGAAAAATGTAAGATCGGGCCA
Source organism: Aphaenogaster floridana (assembly GCA_003063835.1). Taxonomy (NCBI): domain Eukaryota; kingdom Metazoa; phylum Arthropoda; class Insecta; order Hymenoptera; family Formicidae; genus Aphaenogaster; species Aphaenogaster floridana. The sequence continues at coordinate 1,126,639 of NJRP01000019.1, read as the reverse complement.
CGAAAGACTGACCTGAAAGACTGACGGGCAGCTCTCGGGGCAGAAGCGAAAAGGAGGGGGAAGAAACGGAAAATACGGAAGGCTATCTCCGCGGCGGGATGGAGGGGGGGCCCTGCTGTATGACTCCAGAATTTGACGGGTCTGGACTGGGTACCGCGGTTATGCACAGTACGGATACGGACAGTGTCGCTCGAGAGAATGACATTTAAAATCCGTGAGTGAGGACACGACGACGACGACGACGACGACGACGAAGAAGACGAAGAAGAAGAGGAAAAGGAGGAGGAAGAAGTGCGAACGGGGTTGACAGTACGTTGACAGTTGTGACAGCCCCGTCACATGGGGCATTGAGTGGATCCGTCGAGCGAGGGCCGTTCGTGAAGCAGCTACCATGGACCTCAACAACGATCTGGACCAACACTTGCTGCACCAGTTCAGCTGCCTGGGCACCACGGACAAAGACGACCTGGTGAAGCAGCTGCAGAAGCTGCTGGCCGACAGCCACCTGAACGAGACCACCGCCGCGTTCTTCCTTGACATGAACAATTGGTAACGATCGGACGTCCCACCGTCGGGACGCCTCTCGCCGTCCGTGTACGCTGCCCACGCACATAACCTTGCATCGCCATGTTTACCGCTACCCCCCGCAGGGGTATTTCTCCTCTCCTCGCATCCATCTCCGAGAGGCTCCTTTCGTTCCCCCTCCCCCCCCCCGCCCGATAACGTAGAATAGATAACGTCGTAATACGCCTTATTTTTCTGTCCCTTTTCTGGTCCTCGAGATACCGCTGTCTCGCTTTTTGACAAATTTGTGTTAAAATATGCATTGCTGCTTCTTCTTCAATGTTAATGGCACCCAGGATTCCAAAACGGGACCGATTCCGGCCAGCAACAAATTAGTAGAATGTTGATTCGAAAAAGTACTTGAAATTTCAGTTAAGACAAAGGGAATAATAGATAAACGCAACAGGCGATCTATTGCGTCAGATTCTCAAAAATATCTGCGCCAAACGCGCCTAAAAATTAAAAAAAATATGTACCGCGAGTGTCCCATTTTGGATCCTAACTGTTCACGTTGTTTTGGACCACACTCTTTTATAAAGCTATTTAATCTGCTATTTAAATGGAACGTACACATATGTTTTCGTACTTTGAAGATAAAGGGAAGAGAGGCTATATATAAATGCAAGGCACAGCAAAAAGAAAACACATCTTAATAGCGATTGATGCTGACAGTTGGACAGTGAATTTTTAATTAACATTTAAACCAATCGTTGATTTTAAATATTTAAGATATGTGTAGATTTGTTGTGCTAACTGTCAATAGAAGAAATCTTTATAGCTGAACTGGCTGCACTAGTTCAGAGTTTATCTTTTTTACACCACATTGGAAAGAAAAAGATAAACTCTGAACTAGTACAGCCAGTTCAGGAATAGAAAACAAACCTAGAAGATCGTATTATAGATCAAATTCATGCTCGAATCGTGTCTAATGGCACTGTCCTTGCTTTTGTCTTCTAACTGCTTGCAGATAGCAGAACGACAAGTAGAATTTTGCCATTGTTACATTGAGTTACATATTACAAATCAAACGCGAGTTTGAACCTCTTATTCCTTAAATTCGTAAATAGAACCTTTTGGCTAGATATTGTAATATAAATATTCCTTTTCAGGAATCTGCAAGCGGCGATTTGCAGTTACATTGATTTCGGGAATCCCTTCAACACACCATGTATGACGTTGATATGCGACAGTACGATCGGCGAGGGAGAAGCCGTGCCGCCCAATACGAACTTTCAGAAGTCATGGCGTGTGCAGAACAGTGGCACTGAGGCATGGCCCAGCGGAATTCACCTGCAGCATTCAAGCGGTGTACAAATGGGCTGCGCACGGATACCTGTTCCACCTTTGGCTCCTAAGGAGACCACGGAGTTAAGCGTAACGTTGAAAAGCCCTGCCGAAACCGGCGTTCATCAGAGTAAATGGAGAATGATGACACCTAACGGTGTCTATTTTGGTGGTACGTCGTGAATTATACGCATTTTCACTTGCAATAGAGTGTGATGTAGAAAAAGGGTCAGAGCAAACTTAAAAGCGTGTAATATTAAAAACAAAATAAATATTTTGTTAATATAGACCGATAAATCAACCTCGGTTTAGGGAAGACAATTTATTTTATCGAAACATTAATTGTCTATTAATTGAGATGTATATTGTGCAATATTTACTTATCTTGTCGATATCTTAAACTGATAAGCACGCAGGAATATCATTGTTCGTTTTTCATCGATTTTCATGATAAAACTCGTTGAACCTTTTTCTAGATTGTTCTAAGCGATTTGACTTAAATCGTATTTCGCAACAAAAATCGGTATCTTTCTTTTCGTAGATGTTATCTGGGTGATCATAACGGTGAACGAATGCGGCACATTGGCGGTTACTCAACAGTTGCATCAGTTAAGTACACAGTCCAATGATGTACAAATGTGCTAGCCTTTGACGTACAAAAGTCTCCCCTAAGAAAGATTTACAAAGGAATATTGTATAAGGACGTCTCTCGGATCGTTGTGAGAATCGAACAGTTGTTTCTAAATTTTGTATAGATCGCTTTTTTCACAACGGAGCTTTTTGCCGCTCCTGCACCTCGTAAAAAAATTTGCTATGTAGCAGAAATATACCATTAAATAAAGGATGCAATAGACTTGGCCATACTCTTACCCTGATTAAAATATTAGTAGGAGAGAGACGCGGAGCTAGTTTGAAAACAAATGCATTTTTAAAGAAATGTATTTCCGATAAAAAGTTTCATCTGAATTTTTGTTAGGAATAATTCTTTGTTTATAATGCAGGAACGATCATTTTTCCAATGTTTGTTCTTACTGATTTATATAAAAATAACGAATTTATATATATATATTATATATAGAATTACATGATTTTGTTATACTTATAGAAGCTGCTTACATAAGGCCTTTTATGATCGTCCATGCTTGTCGATCGTATTATGTGTAATCGACCGAAAAATTAAATTTGTGTAATATAGCAGTTGGAATGAGCGCCTGCGCGATGATTTTTATTGGAATAAAGAAATGAATCGTGATAGATCTGCATGGATCATATGCGATGGGTATTGAAGATATTGATATACACTTAAGGTATAGAATTATTGAAAATATAATTTTTCTTAGAAAGTGAAGTTTAATTAAATATACACATACATACATACATGTATATGCGTATATAAGACTTTACTTACGATATATGTAGCTAGGGAGTTACGATATAGAATATATTCATCACTTTTACCATCAGCCCGCACACAAAAAGAAATCGAACTATTAGAGGTAATTTTTTTACGTCTCTCTTAAATCGAAAATATATTGTAATTGAAAGTATTACCATTTAATCGGTGTATCTGAATACTGATCATGAATACTAGTTTATAGAAAGTCTAGCACGTTGGTTTATTATTTAAGTACGTTGAACAGAAAAATCAATGCCGCCTCCTTAACCACAAATGTTACGGGAGCAAGATGTAAATTGTGCATAGAACTTTCAGAGGATTATTAAGCTTGTTCAAGTGAGGTAGCTCAAACAGCCATCTTCATGTAGAGCTTGGAGTATGGTTTGTAATTTATCAATTCGAAATCCTCGATAATGAAATCGTCAATATCCTTGACTTCTCTAACTATCCTTAATTTTGGAAACTCGCGCGGTTCGCGTTTTACCTGTTCCTCAAGGGCGCTTATATGGTTGACGTAGACATGACAGTCTCCCATTGTATGTACAAAATCTCCTGGCTGGAAATAAAAGGAAATAGAAAATAGAAAAAGACTCGTCTGGAATTTGTGAGTGCGAAGTGAGTATCGATCCTCACCTTCAGTCCAGTAACATGTGCGATCATGTAAGTTAGCAAGGAATACGACGCTATGTTAAACGGCACTCCTAAACCCATGTCTGCGCTCCTTTGGTAAAGCTGCGCGGACAATTCCCCGTTATTTACGTAAAACTGTACAAAAGCGTGGCATGGTGGCAATGCCATCTTTGGAATGTCAACCGGATTCCAGGCGGACATTATAATACGTCTATCGTCTGGAGAATGCTTTATTTTATGGATAACTTCTTTCAGTTGGTCTATTCCTAGAACAAGCACATAGTTAATTTTTGATTGCACGTTTTGGTTTCCAACAAATATACCAAAAAGAGAAAGATTCTTAATGAATTACTTCAAGAATACTTTCATTAAAAGTACCTTGTCCTTTGTAATCCGTGCGCATGTCTTTGTATTTAGCACCAAAGTGCCGCCACTGGAAACCGTAGACAGGCCCCAAATCACCTTCCTCTCTCTCGGTGAAGCCACAGGAGTCCAAGAAAACCCGCGAACCATTTTCGTCCCAAATGTGAACATCCTTATCCGTCAACTCTTTAGAATTTGTCGATCCTTTGATAAACCACAGTAGTTCTTCAACCACCGCTCGCCAGAACACCCTTTTAGTTGTCAGTAATGGGAAAACACCTGTATCCAGTAAGCAAAACATTAGCAGTTTGCCATTGGATTCGAGTAGAATATTGTGGCAGATTGGTATCAACTGTGTCTGTGTTAAGTTCATGTTTTGCCAGCATTGTTATGTTTCTGCTGGCAATTTGTAGCAGACACTTTACAAAATATGTTTTTGACAGATTTGGCTATCTGGATAAAAATAATAAATAAAGCTTGTCAATGTCTTTGAGAATTATAAATTACTTTGCAAGGATGCTTCATGAAGGATCAATATATACAACTGTCATACCTAGAAATTATTGCCGGCTATCTTTGCTCTATCAGATAGACTCAATAGTCCATTCTACATGAAACTATAATACATTTACCGTCTCGTAATCCGAATCTCATTTGCGCGCCAAAGATGGAATAAGCTTTGACGCCGGTGCGATTGTCCTTCCTCGTTCCAGTCTTAATAACCTTCTTGATAAGCCGCAAATACTGATATTCCTCGTGTTCTTCGTTCGCCTTCCCGTTCACTTTGTCCTCCTCGTCCCGTGTTGTTCCTCGCGATGACTCCACCTCGACGCCGTTCCTCGACATCTCCTTATCACGTATATCGTATTACAATAATACCTGAGACACAATGCAGATTGAAGCACAACGGAAATCGTTGTGGTTCCAGGTAGCGCGAGGGAAAGCCGTTATGATAAACTTGCGACTGTCATTTCGAAATTATTTGAATTTAAAATCCGAAACGCTTCTTCGGTGTCCCGGGTCGGCGGTTACACGTGCCCGAGCGCGGGAAAACGCGAGTAACACGTGACAAACCCTTCGAAGTGGGAAACGGGAACACGATATGCGCAGATGGCACAAAACTCGATCCACACTCGAAGAGACGCACGCGCAACAATACTTAGCCTTTCTTTTGAAACATAAATACAAAAGGGTTTTTTTCTTCTTTTTTTGTGAGGAAACGGACTCCTGGAAGAGTCAAATTTTCTGTAAGGGTCAATGCAAACGTACACAGTCTTTATTTCCGATATAGTGTAATCGTAAAATAAATTTAAATTAATATACAGAGTGCAATACACACATTCGCGTGTACATATAAAGCAAGAAAGAATATAGATAGATACGGACAGGTAGGAGTTTCTGAGCGCCTGATATATTCGGACGGCTCGTTCTTGTGACCTTCGTTTCGATACACTGAGAGGAAAAAATAAGATACAGATCTGTCGGACGTGTGATAAAATGTGTGAGAGACGCGTTGGTCGTTCGAGGTATATACAAATACTATCATATGGAATCACATTTCTCTCGCTACGTATACGTATATATAAATGTATGTACATCGTATTTGGTACTATATCATTTGGTAACATAAAGTGCACGAGTGTCTTTCGCAAAGTAAGAACGTAATAAGCGAGTTTACGTTTTCTCACAAAATTCACCGCTCGTCGTATCAAATTCCTTAAGTCGTAAATCGCGTCGCAGAGTATCGGAGCCCCGCAACTACCGGATGTCCTTTTTTCTTTTAAAGATTCTTTAACCGATTCGAAGTCGGCATCTCAGTAGAGAGAATGAACAAGATCTCACATATTCTGATTAATTTCAGGCAAAATTTAAATATAGAATTTCAATATGAGCTTAGAGCAAGAATTAAATACAATTGTCAAAAACTGTTTTGACATTTCTGTTGATCATCATTCGAAGATTATTTTTGAATCGATTAGATTCAAGGAACATCCTGTGGTTCCAGGATACCGCGTATACGTCCCAACGCGATATGCATGTGATGTAAGTGATCATGATGATTTGTACAATTGTACGCTGGAGAATGCTGTTGCAAAACTATATACTTTTTTCCCCCTGCTTAGAGTTAATACTAAGGAGCGATATTCGCTAAAGTACGCCGGTCTCGCAACAGATCCGACTGAGTACCGTTCCCACGCAGACGGATTCGCATGTATTGGCTACGTATTGATGGCGTTACTATTGTCCAGCGTGTTCACGATCGCCTCCTCGGATTCCCCGACGGATGGATTATTATTCAGTCCGGCTTCGGCTGTGTTGTAGCCCGAGAATGAACAGGCAGGCGCGCTTCTGGCTTGGGTCACCACCATGGCCTCGGGTAAGAGTGATGTACGCTCTGTCGCGTTTCCCCAAGTCTGCTGATATGCACCGCGTCCACGTATCCTGCGACTTAGGGATGAGCCAACGACGCCCAAGTGTTCCTTTATGTCATTATGCACGTCAGAAACATCCCACATTGCTCTGTAAAGATAAATCAAACGTATTAGTTTGAAGACAACAAAGATACAATGTAATTTCAATACTACAGTGCCAACATAAATTTTTTAAATTAAAATATGTTTGCTATAATTTATTCGAAAGTGCCTTACAGGTAGTATTTGTAATTAATCGTTTCACGTACCTAAATGCGTCCCACCATGCTTGACCCTGCGCCAAATTGACAAACGGTTTGTAGGAGAAGCTATAATGATGCGCCACCGCGGCTAAAAACATCTCTATGCAAATTAGGAAATCCTGCAATTTGGACGATATAGTCCTGATGTCGTCCGAGTTAGCTGTATTAAAAATACTCGATATGACGTCAAAATACACCAAAAGAGCTATTAACACTCCTTGACTGTAAACCAAAAGTACAATGTACATTTTTCCAATCTCGTTATAGATCTTTCTAAGTTACCCGGATATTAGCGATACCTACAAGAATGAGAAGAACACGACAGCTTTGATGCATAAAAATTTTCCAATTGGCTTCATTGGCTTCAAGGCCTCTACATTGGCACGGTAAAAGAGTACCAGACAGTACATGGCAACGAATTGCGACAAATTGTTTAGAGCGATCATGTATGGGAAAGCGACGTCCCCTTTAAATTCACCTTCCCCATACACTCCATTCAATTCACATATGCTGCAAAAGTATAGAAATATACATTTAAATGTTGCAATATATAATATTAGATGTAGATATCTTGACCAATTGTGACTCCTTACAATGATATTAAAGTTGATATAGGCCTAACAGCTGTGTATTGTAAAATCCCATGCTTGCACATATGTACAAATTCTCTGCCCATCTCCCAATCAGGAAGGCAGCACAGAGGAAACATATGGTGTACTTGAGGAGAGATCTCCAGTCTATGCTCCAATTGGTGGTCGGCGTTCAGATAGGCCAGTAGATACATCATAAAATTGTATATTACATAAGCTTCGTAACATTCTCTCAAACTGTCCACGTATATACTTCCTTCAGGATATACCAAACCTAACCACTGTACAGATAGAAAGCATTCGTTAAACAACTGAATAAATATTGGCATACTTTTGGCGATAAGAATTTGTAACTTTCTCTTACAGCATTCACTGCATAGATGGGTACCATCCATAATATCCTGAAAAAAGAAAAAAATTTTTATATTTAATAATTAAAGGAAACTATTAAAGTTAAATCTGTATAAATCTTAGCAAGGAATAGCCCACCTTATTATGTATTTCTGTAGTCTAGGTTGCGTGTAGTATATCATATGCTGAACAATCTCGTAAAAGGCGATGGGTAATGCCAGCAGAACAAAAGCTCCGCCCACCAGCGCACCCTGATCCTGCTTCTTGAAGCCATTCTTGATGGAGTTAACTAGCAAGATTGGTACAAGTATAACGATGAGCAGCGCATACAGGCAGGTCAGCACAGGCAATATCCATAGTCTCCAGCGTCGGCAGATCGAAGCCATCACTCTCCTCGGATGCTTCGTACTGTCACATCATAATTTCAGACTGCGACTGAGCCTGGTTCTGAAAATGCAAACGATCACTAAAGATTGTGCTTTGTGGCAAAAACAATCAGAGTAGCGATCATGTAACTTTTTCCCTAGGGCGAAAATGTGAAAAGTGGAAACTTTTACCATTAAAGTTAATGGAGAAATTTTTCACTTTTCACGTTTCCATCCTAGGGAAAAAGTTACATGATCGCTATCCAGAAATCATAGATTAAAGTCATGTCAGAGTCCATAGCACTCTCTATTGTCTACTTTGGATAAGTAGCAGCCTAGTAAACAAAATGTTAGAGTAGTATTCTAGCAGTTTGCCAGCAAATTCGAGTGGAATATTGCGGTAGATATAACTGCGCCAACATTAAAATCATATTTTACTAATGTAATTTGACAGTAGATTGCTAGCAAAAACCAAGCAGAATCTGTCATTTTGTAATCGTTTAAGCAAATAATATATTTGATTATTTATTCTATATAAATGGTTACAAAATGGTAGATTTCATCCAGTTTCTCGTTTATCCATTTCATTTCGTTAATCTGTCATCATGTTTTGTGTGTTAGCAGATTCTGTTGTATTTCCACTAGCACTCCTCCCATAAAACTTGTGGTAGACACTTTGTACACAAAATGCGTTTTTGCTGTCTGGAAAGAGAATGTGTCAAGTCATATTGGAAAATTAAGGTTTTTGCCTACTAAATTATTTGGCTACAATTACACTGTTTACTTGTCCAAAAACGATACGCTCGCGAGATGCTCCTTCAAAGTCTCCTCTTTCATGGACCACGTTCGTTTACACGCTCCTCGCCCGTGACGCCAAACTCAGTAAAAATCTCTGCGCATTACTGCGATGCACGAGAAAGAGAAAGAGAGAGAGAAAAGAGGGGAAAAAGATGTAGCAAGACGCCGCGCGGCGGCGGGGGAAATGAATCAGCTGAGTGACAGCGGAGTTTCCTGCCTTAACCCTTTCAGTGCGCGTTCGTCCGAGTATGATGCGCGCAGCGGGCGGCTTACCGTTTCGCAGCGACGACGACGACGACGAGGAATCGACGTCCCGTCGGCGGCCGAGCGTCGCAAACGTCACCGGCCGGATTGCCTCGCCGGTTCGATCGCGGCCGCGCCGAAACGCCGAGGAGTCACGCACACGCACCTCAACGCCGCGGGTATGCTAATTTGACATTTCGCGACACTTTGCACGGCCATCGGAAACCGGAAGGTCGCGGCTCCCCCGTCCCCTCTGCTTCTCGAGAATCTCGAGAAAGGGCGACTGCACACAGGACGCGTTGACGCGTTACGCGCGGCGCGGTAGCCAATAAACTTTTGGTTCTAACGGAAAAGCAACACGTTGATTGGCTACCGCGTCGCTTTTTGCCGCGCGTAATGGCTCTTGCAGACCAGCGCGATTTAATCGCGCGCGACGCGCGATATCCAATGAACGTACCGCCTTTCCGCTCATCTCTGTACGCTCATTGGATATCGCGCGTCGCGCGCGACTAAATCGCGCTGGTCTGCCGGAGCCATAACGCGTCAACGCGTCCTGTGTGCAGTCGCCCATTGGAGCGACGATCAGGGTTGCCAACGTTCGGGCGAGAAATATCTATAATTTTATGTTATTAATTTAATTTATATCTATACATTTTTATTATTTTATTAGCCGACTGGTTTTTCCCTAATATTATTTATTTATCTATACAGATATTTAATTATTTATTTAATTGATTGATTGATTTATTTATTTATCATTTCATTATTATTTTATTTTTATTTAAATCATGTTAACTATTTTTGCGTATGTTTATTTTAGAAGACATTTTTATGGTTTTTGCAAGTTTTTCCCCATTTATTCTATTCCGGAATTAAAGTGCAGTCCGGTATTCATAGGGTGCATCCAGATGCACAACCGCTCACTGAGGATTGGCGTAAATTTTTAGCTCTAAAGGAATATGCCAATCGGATGCAAAAGCTCACTGAGCGCTCAGTGAGCGGTTGTGCATCTGGATGCACCCATAGGGTGCGGTCGAGTTGCCGCTACAAATGCTTTGAAGCATTTTTTGATTGGTTAATTAATAGAATTCTTTATTCTGATTGGTCAATTAAACACTTCAAAGGGCGACTGCACACAGGACGCGTTGACGCGTTACGCGCGGCGCGGTAGCCAATAAACTTTT
>NJRP01000019.1:1079748-1096767 GCA_003063835.1 Aphaenogaster floridana | reverse complement strand
TCATTATGATCTTATTATGATTTTGTGTTCTACCTGGGGTAATCTACATCTACGCGTAAACAATGTAAACTATGTTTTACGTGTCATGTAAACAATCAGTAATTTGTGTATTATCACACATCGGAGATTTGCATTTCGTTTGCAATTTTGATTTCTCAGTTGCAATTACTATAAAATATCTTAATAATTAATACTACAGTTAAATACAGTTTATTATTTTATAATTTAATTGATTTTTCTTTGCATTATGCTATTCAACTTATAATAGTTTACATTGTTTATAGTCTACATGAAAAAAGTGTCCGTGTAAACATCATGTAGACAATATGTAAACAATCTGTGTAGACGTAATCTTGAAATCTGTGACACCCTGGCCCAAACAACACAAAGTCCAAAATCGGGTCATAAGACGTCTTAAAGACATTTTCGCAAAAGGTGTCTGAAAGACGTCTTATGTCTCGATTTTAGAGTTTGTGTTATCTGAGAGGTTTTCGTCATCGCGAGTTGCGATGAAACTTAAAACGTCCATCGATAAGCACGCGATATCTTTCGGCGATAAATTTTCGTTCCGTAAATCGAATCCTGACAATTTATTCTTCATTAATTTATAATATAATAAATCGTAATATAATAAATATATTAACTATTAATCACGCGCGCATAATTGCGGGTTCGAAATCGAACCGAGTTTCAAATTGATTTGAATCTGAAGTATCGAGAAGTATCGATACCTCGACGACGAGTCGAGAGCGAGCCTGGGTTTTTGAAATGCACGAGTAGGCGTCGAAACATTCGCTGAGAATTGGAAATAAGTATTGTAATGTATCCGGAAATCGTGCGGCCTGCTGTTATTTCATATGATATCCCAGCGAGTGTTGAAAAGAAACTAAAAAGCGTGATTGCCGCGCTGGAACAACGGTTCGAAGAAGCCTAACCTATAATTATGAGTAACAAGACTAATACTAATGGTGAGTGCACCACAATTTCTTTGATATTTTTTGTCACGAGCATCGCGCGGCTGAGCGAATCGATCCTCAAATGATAAATTATATTGGGACGACCTGTATATAAAAGATATTCGCTCAGGGGAGATAGATCCCGTGCAGGAGCAACTGACTGGCCGAGTGCGGGAGGTTGGGAATTACGCGATCTGGAGCTTGTCCAGCTGCAAACCGGGATTCGGCGTGGACCAGCTTCGCGACGATATCACGGAAACGTACTGGCAGTCGGATGGACAGCTGCCTCACTTGGTGAACATACAATTTAAGAGGAAGACGACCATTCGTGACATATGCATCTACACGGATTACAAACTGGACGAGAGCTACACTCCCAATAGGTAGAAATGCTCTCCGTTGCCTGGAGATACCAGCGATCATTGTTAACTGTTATTAACGTAGATGTTTGATTTTTAGGATAAGCATCAGAGCTGGGACCAACTTTAATGATCTGCAGGAGGTAGAGGTGATGGACTTGAATGAACCAAGCGGATGGATAGTGATCCCCATTAAAAACATCAATGATCGGCCTATTAGAACATTCATGATCCAGATAGCAGTCATCAGTAATCATCAGAACGGCAGGGACACCCATATGAGACAAATCAAGATTCACAGTCCTGCGCAGGATATTCTTGGCCCACCGGCGCCTTACATCCCGGGGCAATTTCTCACCAATGAATTTTTACGCTACGCCACCATTAGATAAGATTTGTAAATTAAATTCCCTGAACATATACGTAAAATAAAATTTTATTTGTTATGAAAAATTCAATTCAGCATAGTCATAATCTGGCTCTTCCATTTTCAATCATTTATTTTGCTCAGTTTGTTTTATTATATCCACTTGCTAGGAATAAATTGATCTTTTATTCATCAAAGAATCTGTAAATGAGAAATTCTGTGGCTCCTTGTATATGTATATATATAGTAAGATTCATATTGGTGTTCATGTATACCTGTTACAGACTGGAATTCGGAAACGTAAGAACTATGTATGAAAAAACTGTAAACACGATGTTATTGGATAGTAATCCGCTCGAGACAATTCGCGTTGTGGATTAGTCGTGCTCGGTAGCTTGAGAGACTATCTTGTGTGAACATGTTACGAGAGCTCTTCCTGATTTTCACGTTAATATGTGTGACACAGTGCAAACATCCCCCCTCTTATTCAACGGAAGACTTGTACGTGATACTTGATCGAACGACGGAATACTTCAAAAATCTCCGTAATGGTAAAATATTATAAATTAATAATAATAATTAATAATAAATTAATAATAAATATTAATTACTTTGTACTTGGATATAAAAATTACCGCCTTTATGAAACATACGGCATTTTTAGCGTATGATATATTAAATAGTGACACTTCGAATAATATTAACAAGGAAATTGCGAAATATATGAGCGATACGACCAAAGCAATCCTACGGAGTAGCAAGCGTCAAACGAGGGGCATTCAGAATGAATCCGAACCCATTAAAGGTAAGCAAAAAATTTCACACGTACACTTGTGCAAAAATTCTGCGAGATTGATTGACAGAAATTAGACAAAGTACATTTAACATTAATATTTCTGCTTTTATATAATTGTATCAATCTGAAACTTTGCTAAATTTTCCTTCTATTCCAAAAAGCTCCTTGAATGCGTGCTGACACTCGTGGTCAGTTAAATATTTGAGAAGTTGGCCCATATCATTATGACGTTCAGTAGTGGGAAAAGAGAGTTCTTGAAAGTCCGTAAACTTGCGCATGTTATCCACATTGTTGCAGTCTTCCTCTTTTTCCAATAATTTTATTAATATCTTGTGCCAGTTCATAGCTCTAATCTGCAAAAAAATTATACAAACGTGAAATGTCCTCGTTACATTAAAGATTAAGATACGGACAGATCATTGTTGACGTTACTTTCTGCCAGCAGTAGTCACAATCCTCCAGAGTTCCCTCCATGCAAATTATTCCCGGTTTGCCGGCCAAGCAGAATCCCGTGATGGAGTTCTCTTTCGCCAGATTAGCCACGTCCCGTCGTTTGAACTTGCTGTATATGTGATGACTGTAGATCCAATATCTAGAGAAAACCACCGCGGTCCTATCTTCCGTGCTTTTATTCGCGTCGCTGCGCTTGTTAGTCGCTTGGTTACACACGGAAGCTTCGAGATAAGTCTCAGCGTTGTCCTGCAGCCACGATATCAGCGTATAGATGCAAGGCTCACCCGCATCCTGGGCCTTGACGATGACGGAGAGTTCCTTGTTCAGCAAACATTGCTGCGTTCTGTCCAAGCAAGAGCCTCTCGCGTATACTTCAGGCTGCTCCTTCGGATAGTTGGTTGGCAAGCTTACAAGCAGCTCAATACTCTCCTAGTGGCACAAGCAATATGTTAATAATATCTTAGCAATCTTAATAAGATAAGCGCAAATTTAAAGCACTTTAAGTGTCGTTTTTGCTTTGATACAACAAATTTAAAATAAATATAAGAATTGTAAGGTATGTAAATAAATAAGAATTCTTGAATGCTGATGTTCTATCGACTAAACTGGCAAAGTTTATTGATTAGAAATTAAACAAGGTAAATAAATAAGATAAAAATTGTCAATAAGAGCCAACGCTGTTGTTAGTACGTAATTAATGTCTATTTAACATTAATTAATATACAAAATGCGACATTTTATTTGTATATTAATTGATGTTAAATATACGTTAATTACGCACTAACAACAGCGTTGGCTCTTATTGGCAATTCTTACCTTATTTATTAATAAATTTAAAGTTCTAACTCTCGCTTAAAGCCAAAATAACGTTGGTGCAACCAGGCCTAACTGGGATATTGTTGGCATAGAAGAAAGATTTGGAGAATATTGCAGTCAGCAGTCAAGGACACACCGTGGAAACGTTATGTTATAAGTAAATGTATATTACACCGTTCAATGGGACTGCGATGGCATACTCCAGCCATCGCGGTGGGTCTCGGTCGGGGCACTCGATGTACTCGTTGATGTCAGCCAAAACCCCATAGTCCGCCACGGTCAGTTCGGTCGGGTAGACAGACTGCAGTGCCTGCAACTCGTTCACCTGCGCCGTCAGACTCTCCGTCACCTCCTCCGGAGCGGACATGCCTCGACCGATGACACATACGACAGGACGACGAATCAATCCGCGCCTCGCTGCGCTCGGTTTTCGACGACACGACTGTCGGCCGAACCGAGATGATAACACGAAGTATTGGTTTATATCGGCCAGACGTTGAGGTTATCATGAGATCAGCTGAGGTTGACACTGCTTGTAGGAAGTCTTACCGCGCGGCTGCATTTCGAAATCGGAGCACGGTGTCTTGCGCGATACTTTTTTATCTTCATGCCTCGTTTATTAATTTCGAAACTTTGTTTATAAAAAAATGTTCATTATATTCTATTTGATTTTTGAATTTATTGCCGTGAACGAAGCGATTTTAAGAAGTGTTTAACACTAGAAGTACCGAGCGGTCATTTTTGACAGTTTCTATTTTTCAAATTAATATCTTTTTTATAAACCAAAGATAGGATTTAAAAATTTTTCTGACTTTTTGTCAATTGAGTAATTTTGACGATGTCGGAAAATTTTGAAATTCATATCTTTGATATGCAAAAAATATGCATTAATAGAAACAGTCTAACTAAAATAACCGCTCGGTACTTTTAGTGTTAAAACATCAAAATATTCAAGAATTAAAAAAAAAAATTAAAACTGAGTAAAATAAAATAGGAAATTTTTTTGAGACTGTATGTTTTAAATGTAGAAATGCTTATTTACAGAATATCATTTTTAGAATTTAATATATTGTAGATAAACGACAATATTAAAAGATGGTATTTTATTTATTGCTTTAGATCTTGTCATTCCTTTACAACAAGCTCTAAAAAATGTTAGATACCATTGTCGAATTCTGTAGATACGCTAGATGTGTGTGAATTTTATGACCGTGTTTGATTGCAATTTTGAACTCTGATTTTATTCGCAGGTGTGAATGTGCTGCAAGATTTCGAAGAGACTTTATTCTTTGATTTGCCGGACTTCCAAGATACAGCCTTCTTTTCCATACAAGATGAATACCGATTGCTCCAGTTCGCAGCTGTCGTCAATTCCTCAAACATCCTACTTTATCAATTGCTTGTATGACGATTATAATTAACATATTTTTATTTCTTATTTTACATCAAAACGATAGAAAAAACACTGCCTTCTATAAAACTATAACTATCTGTTTTAGGATAATGAAACTCAACTCGTCGGAACGTATCCGCAACCCAATGGAAAACGGATAATCGTAAATAGTTATAGCGCTGGTACGCTTGTGGTTGTGCAAACGGATACCGATGGAATCGTCATCCTGCACCTCAGCAAGAACGATAACGAAAAATACGAACTGCAGTTCAAACAAGAGTTCGAAATTCCCGGAGTAGTGCATATAAATATGTGGCTCGGAATGAATCAGCTGTATTTGGGAATCGCTTCGGAAACGAGAATATTCATATACGTCTGGCTCGGAGAGAACTTCGACAAGATCGACACATTGTTCTATGGAGCAAGAAAGCTCTTGCCCTTCCAGAACAAGAGCTTCATGCACGTCGCCGTCGTAGGATCACTCACGAAGATACTCCGGTTTTCCGTGCGTTCTAACAAATTCGTAGAGATGCAGAAATTACGTTACGCTAACGACGTCAGTTCGTTTCACTTCAAAGAAGGTCATTTCGAAGAGCGCTTTCTAGTTTTGGCCGGTAACGATTCCACAATCTTGTACAAGGAGATGTACGGTCGTTTCGTGCCGTTTCAAACAGTCGCTCCGGCGAGGTATACTCATTCCCTGACGATGGAAAACACCGTTCTCATTCTTTCGATGGAGCAGGATACCGCAAGAATTTATCAGTACAACGGCTGGAGATTTCTAGAATTGCGCACGAAATTACTGAACATTCGACAAATTCGTTCTATTCGCTCGTACGATGATGATGAGCTAGTGGCGCAGAATCAGACTGGAGAATGGAAGTTTCTGAGACCTACTTGGACCGTGAAGAAAACGTGGAAATCCTTGCAGGACGAAACGGCCACTTGGTGTTCCGAGATCAAGCGAAAGATATCTCAGAGAACTTTTGAAAAGCTTTCAGGTTTAAAGAGACCCGTAATATCGAACGCACATATCGGTCAGCTTCGTGTACAGAACGTAAGACACTATCTCAATCTTTGTTAGTAACAAATAGAAATTTATCTTAAATCGATTAATAAAAATCTGAATTCAAATGTTTGCAGATAAACAATCATAGCGCAGAGGAATTGATCCGCTTGACGGAGCGATACAAAAGCACAATCGCCAAATTAAATCTGACGAGCAGCCTTTTGGCACAGAGAACAGAAGATGCCGAAAGATTCAAACATACAATCTTGCATGGCAAAAAGATCACAGTCAAGTGTAAGACGAATTGCCATGTTCATCGTATAATTACGGATGGCGGAATTAAACCTACTGCTAAATATGTGGAACCGGAACCTGATCAGATCCTACAATTCGCCAATTTAAAAGTACAGACGATAAATAACTGGAAATGCCCAGTTCCTAATTTTAAGGAAATAGATGATATATTCGTTAAAGAATCTATTAACGGGATACTGATGCGAGACCTGCAAGAGAGAGCTTTGAAAGTTTCAGGAGATCAAGTAATTTCAGGTGACTTAACTTGCACTATGCTGATTTCTTATTCATTACATATAATACATTTTGTATTATATTATATTTAATATATGGATTTTAGGTGAGCACATTTTCACCAACTTGCATGCGACGAACGTTTCGATTCCGTTGGACATTGCAACAAGTAGCATTAAGCGAATAGTGTACATGGAAGAGGCAATAGTAAAGGAATTATATTTAACCGAGGACGAATTCTTTTTGCCATTAAATGGTTCCACTACTGTAATGAATGGTTCGATAACTGCTGCGAATGTGAGAGTTACAGGACATGTCGAAATGTCAGGCAAAATAACAGGCAAAGGAATCGAAAAATTAAAGCCTTTGAAAGAGATTTTCACACCCCTGACATTGCATGGTGATTGCTTCCTGCAGAATGTGACGTTCAAAAACTTCGTTAAAGCTAAAGATATCGTCAGACCTCACGGGCTATCGATAAAGGAAATCTTAGAGAATACCGTACCGCTGGATTCTAATGTATCGGCGCATTTGGTATTATCCAGCGACAAAACAGTAATTATTTTAAAATCTGTATCTGTATGTATGTACGTGTGACGATTTTGAATTTATTTTACATTTTTATTTTCAGCAATGGAGTAATGTGACTATGTGGGACTTTGTTACCACGAATTTGGTAACAAAGAATTCTGCTGAAACTATCGTTATTTCTGGTACAAAATATGTGAATAATAGTGTCGTTTTATCAAGCGCTGCCTATGAAAATCTTCCTATTCCAAAGTATACACATCTCTTTGCTTTATGAAACACATAAAATATCTTAGATCCTCTAAAAATGTATACTTGCAGATTAACGGTTCCCTTATGTGCTGCGGAAGTTATCACTCCGGAGATAAGAACTTCTTCCATAACAATGGGCGATATAATTGTAAAAAATTTAAATGTGTCACATGTTCGTGGAGCTTATAATTTGAATACGACCGTCTTCGAGTCGGTGTCAGCTTTGCATAACGTTGACTTTTCAACGAAGCTATTCACAGGTCGAGTTTTTGTGAAGAATATATCAGTGTCAGAAATTAAGGGAACAAATTTAAGAGGTAAAAATTAACTTAAATTGAGATAAATCTTCACGACATTATACTTATAATCTATATATTATGTAGACTTAAAAATTGAAATGAACGAGTGGGCAGGCATAAATTACATCAGGGGACCAGTAAATATCAAGAAGCTCGTCGTCAATAATCTCGAAACGCCAGCCTACTTCAATCTCTCTTTACCTAGGAGAGTAAAGAACATAATCGTAAAAGGGGATAGCGACATTGGAAAAATTAATAACATAAATATACAGTCTTTCATGGAAAATGTACTGAAGGTGGACGATCTAATATCTTTAGGACACGTAACATTTGGTAAGTTTACAGCTAATACTTCCCATTAATTTGAATAAGAATTCGACGCATAATTTGTTCTTTTTTTTAAATTCTTTTGCAGCTCGTGGTTTTACGTCAGATCATGTATACGCTTCCCGTTCGACATTAAAACTTTCGCACTTAGATACACATCTCAATTTGGGTTCAAAACGGATTTCTACAACTTTAACTGCAGATGCGATAAACGTGCCTCAGACTTTTGGTTACGTCCCGAGCGACGCACCATCGACATTTATTATACAAGGTACACAATAACGGAATCTACTAGTTACATTTTATGACGAGGATTTTTTTTTTAATGGTGTATAAATATTTCTATTTTAGGATCAGCTAAATTTTTAAAAGAGCCAATTATAGAAAATATAAAAAATGTGAATCTGAAGCAATTATCTGAGAATTTATGGATGGCAAATCAGGACACAGTTTTATCTGGTAGCAATATAAACTTTGAAAACATAACTCTAAAAGGAAATATCTCGCTATTGGTAAGAACGTCAATGAAATGAAAGATTTACTCACTTAAGAAAGATAATATTGACTAAGAATTTAATCATTCTTTCAGGATTTCAATAATACGTTGAATCTAAGAACGTGGATGGACATGAAGTGCAAATTTTTAAGCAAAACGGAACAACAGACTATTACTGTAGCTTCATCGTTCAAGAATGTTGAGGTGCCTACTATCAATGCAGAGAATAATTCAACTCTTTGGTCTTCAGACTTGGATTTGAACAATTTGCTGAACAATTCCTTGATGAAAAATACCGCGCAAACTATAAATGCTGCATGGCATTTTGAAGAATTGTATATAAGTAAGGCAATTTTAACAAAGAAGAGCAATATTATTTCTCTTGAATATTAAAAAAAATTAATTATTTCTTTTATTTAACTTAGATAATATGAATTGGGATGGTAAATTTAATGGCATCGACCTAAAGACGGATATTGTTAGGCATGACGCAAAACAGAATATTGTTACCGGGAAAAAAATAATATCAGGTTTGATAACTGAAAATCTTCGGTCATTGAATATAAACTTTGCGAACTTTACTAAACACGCTTTAACTCAAAAGTGTCAGAAGCTGTCTATAATTAAAGGTCGAAAAGTTTTTAACAACATCACTTTGAACAATTTAAGGTAATTGATACATTCTACCGAAGCAATATTCTTATTAAATATCGTTAAGAATCTAATTTTTTTTTCTTTAGTGTCAAAGGTACGATTATGGGTCGCAGTATCGAAGACGCATTACTGAAGACCGGGAATCAAACGCTGTTCGGCACCAAAAGGATACAGGGCCAACTTAATGCACCATCTCTCGTTATTGACGGCCTTGTGAATGACGTAAATCTGACGGAGTTAACGAATAAGCAAATGAAAAAACATAAAGCGGTACAGACGATAGAAAGTAAGCTGGATTTCAAAAATAATCTTGAAATTTTCGGAAATGTCACAATTAGTGGACTCTACGAAAGGATAAACTTAACGAATATTAGTGGTCAAGATAAAATAGACACCGTCTTGAATAGAATGGCGAAAGTTATGGCGTTGACGGAAGACATAACAACTGCATTGCAAAGTAAGTTATACGTTTAGATCATTAAATGACGTTCAAGTATCGATAATGTTAATTCGTCGAAATATTATTAATCTTTTTGTATGCAGATCGTGCTATTTATGTGAACAAATTTGAAGCGGTAGACGAGAATGCGTTACAATTCGTTTCTAACACTTCTAATACAGAGGATGTGAAGGACATGAATCTTAACAGTACTTGTCTTTGCGAGTCAGAAAATATTTCCTCATATTGTAACAATACGGAATTATTGAACATTGTTGGCAGTACAAATATCAGTGAGCTTATGATAAAGAAATTGATAATGCTAGATGACACTGTGTTTCTAGTATTAGTGTCAACAGATTTCGTCTCGATTTATTCATATATCGCTGCGGAACAACAATTTTATTCACTGGCAGGTAAGTCTTCCAAAGAAATATCATTTACAGTCACATTATAGCAGTAAAGATTGTAACGTTACGGAAAAATGTTTAACAGGACTATACGTGCCTGATATACTTGAAGTGGCTATGGAACCAATTGATAATTCATTGTGGATCGTTTTGCGATTATCCGAAGAAACCTTGATATTGCGTTATCACGCGTGGAACGAATTCGAGCAACATGTTTTGCCGGGCTCGGATTCGTTTGTAATCAGTAAGACGCCGAATAATCAATATCTGCTAATACGATCCGACGGCATGTGGAATCTCGGAGGAGTTTTCCGTCCCGAGCACATTTTTAAAATGTCTCTGGAAGGGCAAATAGAGACCTTCGCTCTCGGTGCCGATTATTATGTCAAAGCAACAACGGAAAACAACACGACTGTCCTAAAAGCGCGATATGTGGGTAACTAGTGTAAAATATTCTTTAGCAATTCTGGCGGAAAGTTCATTAGAGCATAGAAAATGTATATCTATAGTTCTTTCTTTTATACTCTTATATATTTATCGTTCTTGCTTGCAGTAGCTTGAAATAAAAAAAGGTGAAAAACAAAATGAAACGAAAAAAATTTGTAGATATGTATATTAATTATATCTATGTTAATTTCGCCGAAAAAATATATTGAATTGCAGTGCATCAAATTATTTCTAGTTTTATTATCACAAGGTTTTTAGATAAGAATGTAAAAACGTGAATTACAGATCAGGCAGGGTCAATTTTTAAGCTAAACTTCGAATGTCATAACTGTGGAAGCTGTCGCCTAGGAAAGAGATAAAAAAGTTTTGCCGTTTAATATTACCTTAATATGCAATTAGTTGTAATGACACATACTTTAACGATGTCTTTGAGGACCATTATTTCTTCTGTTTCGTGGGTTTTGTACTCGTCGAGCTTTTTTGTCTCCTCGATCTTGTGCCGTCTCTGAAAATCGGTCACTCGTAATTTCGTGGCATCACTTGTGTACGCGTGCTCTCTTTAATTATAGATTTGATCTACGAAACATAAGAAAATCGACACGCTCGACAGCGAACGTGTATCGCAAAGTTATTTCGGCTAGTATCGCAATCGAATGTGCGATAAGATGCACGTGTACGCCAAGTGGATGATCAGCAACGTTATACGCATCATCAGCACGATGTATGCCGGAAACGACACTAAGAGGCACTTGGACTTATAAAGAACGTTTAGAAGCAACGATTGTACGAGGCCCTCTGCCCGTACCGGTTCCTTCCTCACAAACTTCTCCTCGTATCTCTTGCGCTCCTCGATCGCGTTGTTGAGCGCGATCTGCTCCGCAGGCGTGAGCACCAGGAGACGCGGATCCATGGCGATCCAGTCGCTCTGCACGATCTGATCCAAACGCCAGCGTTTAGATACATCCGGTTCGAGCAGGCTGCTCACGAGCTTCTTCACGCGATCGGTCAGACTGCCTGCTACTTTGCTGCGGAATTTCCATTTGCGCGTTACCTGCAGCTCGTAAAGACGCTTTATGTTGTCTTCGTCGAACGGCATGGCCTTGTTCAACAGTATGTAGAGGATTACGCCCAGCGACCATATGTCTGATATCTTCGGATTGTATGGGTAACCGCGGAGGATCTCCGGCGCCGCGTACGACAGCGAACCACAGTACGTGTCACTCAGAACGCGTTTGCCATGACTATCGATCATGTAACGAGCGAAACCGAAGTCCGCCAGTTTGACATTGTAGTTTGATGTAAGAAGAACGTTCTCGCACTTGATGTCGCGATGCGCTATTTCCATCTCGTGTAGATACTGAAGACCTGAAAAATGAATACGCGTTAGAGAAAGCATACGCGGTATGAACAAACGCGCGTTACAAAGGTATGTTGAGTTTGCATAGGCTTAGTTCAGTGATTCCCTGGTGAAAATAAAAATCGGAGCGTAAGTCGAATGTAAGAGAAGAGTGACAGAAGCGTAAACTTCTAGGAAGCGTAAATTGAAACAACGGAATGTAAAAGAAGCGTTATAAGAGATAAACGTCTCTTTTATATTTCATTGTTTCAATTTATGCTTCCTAGAAGTTTCCTTTACGCTTCCGTCACTCTCCCCTTACATTCGACTTACGCTCGGATCTTTATTTTTGCCAGGGTTACAATTGATAATTGCTTTTATGCATTCGCGATTCATCTTTTCAATAAATTAACAATCTGTTTGAAGTTAGCCCCCCAATGTTGAAAAATCAAAAATTTTCTTTTTGCAAACGTTTGCCCACGAATGCCCCGTTGGAATTTTTGTTTGCCCCTCTCTAGTTCAAAAGTTATACGCAATTCAATTTTGGGGGGCCAACTTCATACTGGCCCCCCAATGTTGAAAAATCAAAAATTTTCTTTTTGCAAACGTTTCTCCATCGTTTGCCCACGAATGCCCGTATAGCGTGTATACGAATGACGATTTTGATTTTGAGAACAGATGTCTGTAAATGTATTTATCAAATATATAAACACATTTATATATAAATATTTGCTTATAAAAATTGATATATACATTATTCAATAATTATATTTTCTAAAGAAACCAGGAGAAAGCCAAGTATATTATATTTTCTCTAATACTAGTTTAAATTGATAAATGAAATGTTTTATATTAAAATAGAATGTTAAATATTGAATGATAAAATGTATAAAGTAGAAAATTATACATGTATATATCATCAATAATAATAATAAATTGTTTAAGAATATTAGGAAGTCTTTATGAGATGGTTATATGGAAGAAATAGAAATACAATAACTAATTTTACACTTAACAGATTTATTTACTAATCGGCATTCGGGCAAACGATGGGCAAACGTTCTGTAAAAAGAAAATTTTTGATTTTTCGACATTGTAGGACCAGTGTGAAGTTGGCCCCCCAAAATTGAATTGCTTATAACTTTTGAACTAGAAGAGGGGCAAACAAAAATTCCAACGGGTCATTCGTGGGCAAACGTTTGCAAAAAGAAAATTATTAATTTTTCGACATTGACGGCCAGTGTGAAGTTGGCTCCCCCAAAATTGAATTGCTTATAACTTTTGAACTAGAGGGGGGCAAACAAAAATTCCAACGGGGCATTCGTGGGCAAACATTTGCAAAAAGAAAATTTTTGATTTTTCGACATTGGGGGGCTAACTTCACACAGGTGAATTAACACCGTTTCTTCAAGGCAGGAGTATCACGATACCTAAAGCAAGCTGCCGAAACCACACGCGGGCCTGATTCTCCGTCACCGCGCCGTTCTTCAGTATAAAATCGAGAAGATCGCCGTTCTCGGCGAAGCGCATGAATATGAAGTACTTGGTGCGCCTTTGGAAAATGCTGTGAACGTGCACGACGTGTGGATGATTCAGCTTCACCAGTATATCCAGTTCGCGCGGCAGGAACTTTCGAACGAAGTCCTTCGGTGCGTTCGCGGTGTCGATAATCTTGCAGGCCAGGATGCTATTCTTCTCCGATTCATGTTCCGGCTTATACTCGGCTAAATACACCTACAATAAACAAGGAACAATTAATGTTATTTAAAATGTCCGAGGAGAATAATAGAGGGTTTTTAATTAGGATACAGACTTTTGCGTAACAACCTTCGCCGAGCTTTTTTATCAGCTTGTAACCCCGGGCTTGCAATGTGGCCTCCTCGGATGGCGTCTGGCTTAGGTGCGACATGAGATTCGTAGGACGACAGACGGCATTCTACCCGCTGCGTTACCATAATTCGTAATTAGCCGTTCTCACTTTGTTCGACGTTTAGACACGGAATACATCGTGAATGCGGATAACCCGACGACGTTGTAGAATCTCCATCCGTTCGACAAAGCAAATTATAAAGACCTTTATTGCACTGTTCTGTTTCTTTATTGAAGACGATGTAACGGATCTTATACTAGAAAGAATTTTGAAGAATCCGCACTGGCGGTTACTTAACCATTTTGACGAAATGTATGATGACACGAGTGCCAATGACCGCAAGCTGAGCGTCTCTATCGAAGTAACAATCGAAAACAATTAAACATCATAAGAAATAGAAAAGCAAGACAAATTTAATGAGGAAAGACGCCTGTACACAAATATAAAACGTTGGAAATTAGTGATATATTTTGTTTTCACAGCTTAAAAATTTCTTAATTAATCAATACGCATTCAACTCGTACAACATTTCACAGTTCGGAAGCGTACTCCAATCGCTTAATGACCATCTTGTATTCCTCTTCCAAGAACCGATATTCCTTTTCTAGTATCTCTTTGCGCTGCTCGTCGGATGGTAGACCATTACCATTCGTATATGTGCTTTTATCCGCGGCATTCTTCAATGCGCGTTCTATTTTCAGCTCCTCATTCTGTTTTCTTTTAAATGGTATATTCAGTCTTTGCTTCACGTCTATTCTGTACGCCCGATATTCATCCGCGTTTGCAACATTTGTCGCCTGCAATCGTAAGATTTCATACACCACGCGGGCCTGTTTCTGTGGACAAAATATATATGAAGTAAAATAGAGAGAAAGGAGGAAAACAACAGCGGCAAATACAAAGTAAATTGCAAGTTAATATAGATACCTTGTTTATTTTTAATTTGTTCCTAGCCTCAACGACCATTTCATTGTCGAAACCCTGCTTTAAACGCTTCGGCGCAAAACTAGGCAATGCACTGCAGTTTAAGGCGTCTACGTAGTTTCGTAGCCGTTGGAATACCTCGGACGGACTTTCCACTGCAAACATAGGTTTATTAAAATACAGTTAACACGCGATGTTTCTGCCGAGTATTTTTTTGTTACCTGTTATATCCTTAACTTCACGCCTTCCAATGTATTCGCGATAAATCGCCTGCAACAAATGTTTGCCAAGACCTATCCTTCGAAATGGTGGCAGAATCAGAAATTGAGCGATACGTGGCCGAATATGTTGCGGATAAGCGTAATATCGATACACAGTAGCAAAACCAATCGTCGCGTATCGAGTAGTACCCATCGGTGTGGTATATTTTTCGAATCTATTTCGAGAAAGTGATTATTTAATAAGGATCATGTGCATTATATATACACAGCTATCTATTTATTTATTAGTTTAGGTAGCATGATATCAAGTTATACTTACAAATTAAAATACTGCCATTGTTCGTCGTCGAGATCAATGAAAAGAGCCGCATCTATGTACCAAAGAAGGAATGTTTGAATCCTTTGATGATATTCCCTGAATCCTTTATAACCCATATCTGCTTTATAGACGACAAATTGCCTCGTGGTACCTTCATCTATGAATCATATAACAAAAAAGCAATAGTATATATAACCGTTGTAGCTTTAAACAGAGCTCTAGCACATATACAGACACAGAAGTTATATAGAGAATATTAAAGATACCATCTATTGAGAAAGAGTGTATCAATTCTCCATATGGCGTAAATGTATCGTCCTTGGCGATTGCCTTGGTGAAAGTAGCTAAACTGCAGTGAACATCAGGCGCAAGTTTTGAGGCGATCTTTGTTAACACCTCATCGGCTTCGACTCCCTCTTGCTTTGCATTTACTTTCTCTGTATATTCCATTCCCAAATATGTTTCCAAGCTACCTGCTGAGTAGAACAGTTGTATTTTCAGGTCCAGATAACCGAATATTATTTCCCTATAAAGAATAATGAGAATAAGAATGACAATTTATATATATATAAAAATATATATATGTATATATGTCCATATATATTATACATTTGTTGTACATAATAATTAATAAAGCATGAGTTTCAATAAATGAACGTTATAATAACAAACCTATCTCCGAACACCTGATAAGTCATCTCTGGCTTGAAGACAGCATCTTCCGAGTGCAAATCGTCGAGGTTGCGAATTAATCTGAGCTCCAGGGCCTCGTTACTGTCCGCCACTAGCTTTTTGAGACGTGCCGTCGTCGAATCCTCCATTTCTCCAGGAAATCAACGGAAGAATAAGATGCGAACCGTTACTACCGAAAGCTCCTGAGCGATTCCTTTTGGCTTCTGACCTTGGAGGCAAGGATCAAGATAGGTTAGAGCACCGCAAGGAAGCAACGTTGAATCCTAGATGCAAGAAAAGAAGACAACTACCTAGAGTACCTAGCGTCGATGTGCACGTTTGGATTACCCGATTCAAGCTTTTTATATCAATCTCTGCCACCCAAATGATTTGGCGCCAAAACACGGCGGTTTCAGGCAAAGTGATTTCTGAATAGACTATAGAGTATAGAGCCGTTCGCGGCCGCTTCCTGTTGCTTCCTCAATCATCGACAAAGTACTATTGAAGATTGACAGTCTTATGGAAGTTTGCGTAACCGCTAAAATTTAGACGATTTAGACGATTGATTATTTTATAATATTAATTTATTATTATCACGATGTATTACGACTCGATAATATTTGATTTTTATTTAAAACTGCATTTCCGTTAGCATCAATGTTCGATTATCCATGCGATAATTGTGAAAAAAATGTAGTTTGCGACGATATATGTATATAATATTATTGCGTTATAAATGTGCAATTTATATATGATATAATAATAAATCATAAATCTAATGTTGCATTATAAATTAATTGTTTAAATGCTTATATCGGCAGTCGGTATATAATGTCAATACTCTTCAATTATCCCCACTGATAGAGAAATTTATCCAAGGTTGACTCTCTTCAATAAAATCTCGTGCTTTAATTCATGGTTCTACTATAGACGATCGTATGGCGATTTTAAATCGCGAAAATATATATATATATATATATATATATATATATATATATATACAGGGTGTTCATTAATGGGTGTCCGCACTTTTTACCATAAGAGTTGACTTACCGACTGCACTTGTAATTTGCTAAACGCTCCTTAGATGGGAGCTGCTTCGGTCGAGCGCGCGAACGCGCTCCGAGCAGGACCGAGTAACACGTGCA
>NJRP01000019.1:1050830-1060916 GCA_003063835.1 Aphaenogaster floridana | reverse complement strand
ACAAACCTCATGTCTCCTTACACCATGAGTTGTAGCATGTCGTTACCTAGGAAATGTAAACAACTTTATGAATCCATTTGTCTTCTGCTTCGCACTCGAAATGGAGTATGCGTGTTCCCGAACATTAAAAAAGAAGAAAAGGATCGCGAGAAGATCGTGGGAGATGCAGTTGAAAGAGGAAACCGTTCGTTTTAGATTGAATAGAAACATTATTGTTGAACATTCGTAAAAAGCTCTTGAGCGAGATGGCTGTGTCCCTGCAAACTCGCGTTTTCTACGGGCTGAAAACAGACATCGCTGGTAACGCGCATTACATCACGGATGCAGAGGTTTTATATCCAGTTGGTAATGCACTGGCGATTCACAATGTTCTTCAGCATCATCAGAGGTTGATTCGATTGCCCGACAAGTACCACGCAAACGTCATTTGCGTCTCGTCTAACAAGTGAGTGAATTTGATGAAGTGTACATTGAACGCACACATTTGTCTGTAAAAAAATTAACAAAATAAGAAAACTCGTTATGAAACTGAACGTTGATTAAAGCAAACTCTCACTTTCGATTTTGACAAGAAACATAACAATTGTTACAATTAGGGTGACCAGACGTACTCTTTTGAAGAGTATACATATACTCTTTTTGAATTATAAAAGAGTACAGATATACGTTTAACTTTCTTTTTACTTTTTCCATAAAAACGTACTTTTTGTATTCTTTTTCTGTTTTTTTATTTTGTGTACACCAGCGTTTTTCCCCCTCCATTTACGCACACAGAGATAGTGCATACCCATACAGCACAGAACATTGCAGTAGCATTGCAGCAATGTTTCGACAATGTTGTTATGTTGCTGCAATGTTGCTGCAACTTCTGTGCTGTATGGGTAATGTCATCATTATAATACACGGAGACGCTACCCATACAGCACAGAAGTTGCAGCAACATTGCAGCAACATAACAACATTGTCGAAACATTGCTGCAATGCTACTACAATGTTCTGTGCTGTATGGGTACTCATACAGCACAGAACATTGCAGCAACATTTCGGCAATATTGTTATGTTACTGCAATGTTGCTGCCATAGGCGTCCGCAGGGAGGGAGGGGCAAGAGGGGGCATTTGTCCTTCCTTGGAATCAGCCAAAAATTAAGTATTTGCTCTCCCTTTGAATAAAGAAAAGACAAAGTTGTGCTAATTGATCTCTGCCCTAATCCATAGAATTATAATTTCAAAAGGTGTATAAATTTCAAATTATAAGTATTTTAATTCTGGAAGTAATATTTTGAAATTGTCCCCCCCCCCCTGGAAAAAATCCTGCGGACGCCTTTGGTTGCTGCAATTTTTGTGCTGTATGGGTATAATGTCATCACTATATATAACATTTATGCGAGTTGCATCTTTCTAATTTTCTTTTGTGAGATTATCAATATTTATGGCATTAATAAAAATTTAGCAATGACAGCTATAATTTATATAAAATTTTAATTTAGACCTCTTCCTCCTCCCCCTCGCTTAACTGATGTACTCTTTTTCTGATAGAGTGATCTGGTCACACCCTAGTTACAATTCGCAAAGTTGAAAAAATAGAAAGATAGTTTTACAAGGCACAGATGCCTATGTATACATTTTAATCTTTCTGTTTCTTGCAGATAGATAATTCTAATTGGATAATTTTTAATTGAGTAATCTATAATTTCAGGAAGTATGTCGCTTTATCCGAAGTAGGGGATAAACCTACCATATCCGTTTACGACCTTAACACTCTGAAGCGTAGGAAGTTGCTCGGAATACCTTACGACGCTCCGGGAGTGACCAGGTTTACGTGTCTATGTTTCACTTTCGACAGTAAGAATCTGGTGGCGATCACCGGCGAACCCGATCAAACGATGCTCTTCTACAACTGGGAAAAGGGCAAGGTCGAGTCGACGTTCAAGCTGGCCAATCCGCAAAACCCGTTAGCGATCGCCGAGATGTTGGCCTGCAATCCAACTGACGCGACGGTGGTGGCGGTCGGTGGTGCTTATACCTTCAAATTCCTCACCGTTTCCGAGACGGTGTGGCGACCATACGGCTTCGCCAAGGCGGAGAACCTCCTCGTCTGTTCGATGGCCTGGCTGGACGGCGACAGACTGCTGGTTGGCACCGAGGATGGCCGCGTGCTCTATCTGGAGAACGGCGATCTTAAGAACGTGTACAGAATGTCCGATACGGTGTCGATGAATCTCAAGATTCGCGAAGAGTACGTTATGCCTACCGGCACCGGCTCGCAGATAACGCTGGAGGTCGGCGAAGACATTATCTGGGAGCAGAACGTGAGCTGCTTGATCGCGTTTCCACGTGGATTCGCCTATGCCCACGGCGCGGGTACCGTGGTACTCTACGAGAAAGAGGGGAAACACAAGTACACGAAGAGGAACATCTACGTGATGCCGCAGCGAGTGGTGAAAGACGACGATCCGGATCTCTACAGGATCAATACGATCAACGTGAATCCCGGCTTCGACCGGCTGATCATCACCGCCGGCTGGTCCCAGCTGTATTACGCGACGCTGTGGGGTCCTGATCTGCAGAGGGACCCGGAACCGCAGAAACTGAAGATCATGGGCCAGCCGTTGCACCACGGTTCCATCAACGGCCTCGCTATGTGCGCGTGGAAGCCGGTCTTCATGACATGCGGCGAGCTCGATCGTAGCATCCGATTGTGGGATTTCGAGACTGAAAGCCTAATCATGCTGAAGCAGTACGATCAAGATATATCCAGCATCGCGTTACATCCGATGGGACTGTTCTGCCTGATTGGCTTCACCGACAAATTACGCTTCATGAGCATCCTGATCGACGATCTGCTACCGATGCACGAGATCGCCATCAGAAATTGCAGGATAGTTCGCTTCAGTTACAACGGTCACCTATTCGCCGCGGTCAATGGCAACGTCGTGCAGGTGTACACCACTATCGGTTTCTACAATCCCTTCATCCTCAAGGGACACACAGGCAAGGTGAAGGCCCTTCTCTGGTCGCAGACGGACTTGAAAATCCTGAGCATGGGCGCGGAAGGTGCCATATACGAGTGGGACATGACCACCGGCACGCGATCCAGGGAGTTCATTTGGAAAGGCATCACCCTGCGCGATATTGCACTTTCCTCGGACGCGTCGTTCATTTACTGCATTGCTCATGATGACCACATACGCGAAATCAAGGAGAATGTGGTATATCTTGATATCTCTTATTTTTACTTTTGAAGTTATGCGGTTATTTTTCTCTGGTGAAAAAAATTCTCATATTTTTAAGAATTTGTCATGTTTTAAATTTATGAAGATTTCAGAAAAAAATATCTCAAACTTTTTCAGATTTTATAAACTTTCTTCAGAAATTACAGAATGAGAAATTTTTGAAATCTTAAAATATTTCAGAATTTCATATATGAAGAATTCTATAGAAAAGATGTAGACTTTCTCAGCACTTCTAAAAAATGTTCCAATTATACAAAGTTATAAAAAATTATACAAAAATTCTGAAAAATTATATGAAGAATTCTAAGAAAATTTTTCATCAGGGTTAGATCTTTTATCTGCCTCTTATTAATAGGTAATACGAGAGTTCCGATTGCCCGGCAGAGAAATGCAGCAAATGATCATGGGGAAGGATGACTTGACACTGTTCATAACTTCTCCTGATGGTATCATTATCTCATTGAAAAGTCCGCTCCAAACTCCAATAGAGTCAACGGAGTTCTATATACATTGTGTTGATATCACGCAGGTATCTTTCTTCCTTTCAATACATTAAGAATAAATTAAGATATAAATTTAATTAAAATACATATAATTTAATTAAGATATATTTAAAATTGTTAAGATATAGTTAAAATTGTTTTCTTTAATTGTTCTATCTCCTTCTTTCTTCGTCATAGATCGCACTCTCCTACAATGAAAACTGTCTAGTCTCGGTTGCGAAGGATGGTAGTTTGTGCATTTGGAAGCTATTCTCTCCCGAAGGGAAAGTCATGAAGATGAGCAGAGATCTGCCGTACACGAACGAAGTATTAATCGGTAAAGGCGACTTAGAGGAGAAGATACACACCATCAAGAATCTGACGGTGAGACTGAGAGAATTGGAAACCGAACACGCGTATAAACTGCGGCAGATCGACGTTCAACACAACGATAAATTACGCGACGTGCATCAAGGCTATTTCGAGGCCATCAAGGAACTTCGGGATAAGATCGAGAAGCTTCAAGAGGATCATATACACGAGATCAACAACATGAATGTGCAAATCGTGAAGATGAAGACTGCTCATGAGGAGGCGATGCAACAAATGGAGAATAATTACGAGGCCAAGTTGATTGCAGAATACGACAAGTATCAGGCGTTCGAAGAGCGCACTAATATCATGCGACAGAATTACGAGACGCAATTGAAAAATCTTGAGAAACGCGACGCGGAAGAGTTGCAGAGAACCGTGACGAAATACGAGGCACTGGTTCATGAGAAGAAAGTGCAACTTGAAGAAACGTCGGACGAGATGACGCACAAGGAGCGTGTTCACGATCGTCTGATGGCGCAGATAGAGGACGACGCGGATCTTGAGATTCTCGAGATACGTACGAAGTATGAGAACCTCCTATACGAAGAGAGGCAGATCAATCTGAAGCTGAAGGGAGAGGCCGGGGTGATGCGAAACAAATTCATGGCCAGCCAGAGGGACGTGGACGATCTAAAGAGGCAAGTGCATCGGGTGCAAAGCGAATACGCGCAGTTCCACAAAAACATACAGGATCTCGAGAAGCAGATAGCGGATCTAAGGAAAGAGATCGCCGAGAGGGACACTACCATTCAGAACAAAGAGCAACAGATATACGACATGAAGCGAACGAATCAGGAACTGGAGAAGTTCAAGTTCGTGCTGAATTACAAGATTGAGGAACTGAAGAGTCAGATAGAGCCAAGGGATCGGGAGATACAGGAGCTGAAGGATAGTATTCGGGACATGGAAGAGGAGCTCATGAGTCTTCACAAGACCAACGAAAACGTGGAGTTGCAGTTGCACGAAGAGCGAGAGAAGTTGCACATCGCACGCCTGGAGATCGACTGCGAAATACATAAGAATAAGAGGTGTCAACAGCTGGTACGAAAAATTCGCGTCGATATTCTCGAAGCTGCGGGACTTATACAAGAGCCGAACGCTCTGAAAACGGCGGTGACTAATTTATATCACAAATACAGCGCGGACGATGAATTTCTACGTAGTCGCAAAGCGGACGTGGATGCGCAGTGCGAATTCATCAAGCAGAAGGATCATCTGGAGAAAACTGTCGCGTCTCTGAGAAAGCAGGTGGGCCAGCGCACATCTACCAGTGATAAAGATTTGAAGATGACGGAGGAGAACAGCATGCTTATTGTGGAATTGAACGCATTAAGGGAAGAGTTGAAGGAAGCGCGAAAACACATTTTGCATATGGAGAGTCTACTGGGTTTAACGCAAAAAGACGTGCGACCCACGGAAGCGAGAAAAATCTTGGAGCAGGCATATCACGGATACAAGGAGCTGCAGGAGAAATATACGAAGCAAATACAGGAATATCAGCAAGTTATTCTAGCACTAAAGGAAGACATCAAACGACTATTGAGCAAAGTTCCTTGTGAAGAGACGGAAGGAGAAAAGACATCTTGAATAAGTTTGACATTTAATAGTTTTAATGATAAATTAATGTTTTTTTTATACGTAGTAAAAATAATCTTGTGTATATGTATATATGTTCCTATTATATTGTAATTATATATGTAAATATATATATTGTAACCAAAAACTTTAATTTTCTAAATCGCCAGTAAATAATATTAATAATGCTAAAGCATCTATAATGCTTTAGCATTATTAATATTAAATTCGTTACTCGTAGAGAACATCCACAATCCATATGGTTGATACGTAGTGATAAATAAAATACCATCTCTCTTGCCAGTTGGGTCGTCTTACAATTTATTACATATATATATTATATTTATTCAGAGAAATAAGATCGCTATATATTCATAAGATATATTACTTCATTATAGACAAAAAATAAACTCCACCTTAAAATTTGTATAAAAATAAAAAATTGGAATTGAGATGCGCATATCTCTTTGGTTTTTTAAACAAATTTCACTACCAGAAATTGACACTATTATTCGTCACATGCTTGCGACGTTTGCCGTAACTGCTAAACATATCTGTTAATTAATCTTAATATCTCTTTCAAAATAAAAACAACAAAATAAAATCAACATAGTAGAGTCACCAATATTATTCTGTGAATAAATGCCTTAATTTAGAGAATGAATGGAATGATGGCTTTACGGTTTTTCGGATAATGCGAGAATTCATTCTTGTATGCCCTGTGCTTGCCCAGTGCCCACATGGTCATTTGATATGCACCGGCGAGCGTGAACAGACCAGCTGAAAATTAAAACATACAATTCGTCACATAATCGGTTCGTTTGCATTCAATGTTAAGGGTCAAGCACTCGCAAATCAAATTTCAGCTGCATAGACGTACCTGGAAGACACGATGTCATTATAGTAAATCCCATCCAACTGCCTACTTCGTACGTGTAATTGGGACATGAGACGTATTTGAAGAGCACGGTGAAAGGATTGTCGTTCGGCATCGGGACTTTCCTGACCGTAGTGCCCGGTGGTCTCAAATTCCTCAGAGCTAAATGAATGCTGAGATTGCCTAGCTCGCATAGCACGAACGCCGCAGCCCCAATGGAGCATAGGGACGGGGTGGGAGGTGTGTACAACGGATGGTTTGTGTGATACGCCACGTACATAGTGAAGAGCCAGTAATAGGAGCAATTTTTGAATAAGTTACGCAACGGCATTGTTGCATGGCTGAAACGATGCACAAATACAGTCTCCAAGAGACGCTTTGCATAATGCACCGTCCAGGCAACTGCTGCCCAACTAAAAAAAGAAAAAAAAAGGATTGCTTATGTAAAGTACCGCAGAAGAAATGCTTATATACATAGATCGTAATTTTGATTTTATGAAATTAATTAAATGGAATGACTTACTTAGCTACATAGTGAAAATTAGTGGTATTCACGTGTCCGTAAAACAGCCAGGGACGCTGATATAGCCAGAGGTACACTACCAGTGGTCCTGCATACTCCAGCAGGAATACAGTCTTCCAACCGATCTGAGGACCGAGATCCTTGTAATATAACTTCCCGCCTGCCTTCAGCGACAGGGATTTAATTGTCTCCGAGTCGGCCAATGCTTTCCCCTTAGCTTCCAATCTCAGGCTCTGCCTCTGGACGTACGGTGCCTTCTTTAATTTATGTAACTGCTGCTTCACCTCTTCTATCGTGGTGCTCGGATCTACCTGCAATGAAAGATACACGTCGCGTCGCATTAACAAAATTCAGATCGCAGATCCCAGATCAAAGATTATCGAATCAGATTTCGAACTATCACGTTCCAATCGAATGTCCCGGCTTTACTGTCATGTCAGAGTGTACTTTAATCGTCGCCGCTTGCGCTTCATGCGTGGTCTACAATAGAAGTAAGCGTAAGAGTAGGATTAGGAAATAAAATAAATTTAATTCGCTCATGCCCTTACTCCAGCGCCTATGATTGGCTCCCTCTTACTCTTATTTCTTACTCCACGCTTACTCCACGTATTGTAGACGACGCTTCACTCACATTCACGTTGGCTATCAGCTTCGAGGACTTCGCCGACAGAACCTCGATCTGAAAGTGAGAAAAAAACAGATAAGTACGCGGACTCGCGCCTCGTCGTTGAACACACGCGTCCTTCGCGATGACGACGACGATCTCGTGAATCCTTACCTCCATCTTCGTCAATACGAGCAACTCACTCGCGCAGAGAACACTGCCGTCGGCTGTCCTTTTGCACCGCGGTCGCACCTCCTCGTCCCTATCGCTCCCGGTTTTGCCACTTTTGTTGCCCGGTCCGGGACAACTTCATATGGCTGACGCCGCGCGGCGCCGCGCTCGTGGTCACGTGACTTTTTACGGCCTGGGACGCGGCGTCGCATTTTTTTTCTTTTTGATGACCACCGGGGCATTCCGTTCGTTCCCACGGAAAATCCGATAAGTGGGACGCGGCCGATAATCTGCGCGTCGTTGAGGGGAATAAAAGGAAAATAAAATTAACGAATTCGGTAAGCGGACGAATTAGGCGTTTGCGATTGTCGCCGGTTTGTATAATCGTGATTATCGCTGCCGGCGCCAGCGACAATCAAAGCCGCGCATGTAAAAACGAATCGGATCGTTACGCGGGTACACTCAGAATTTGCATAGCGTATGCATAATTTCGTCGCGGAATGACGCGACTGTTCCACGTCGGCACATAAATGAGAACGTGAAAAAAAATTGAGCGCAAGTAAATATTTCATCTGCGTATAAACATCGTTTCGTCTCCCTTCCGCCGTTCGCGCGTGGCGTGATATCCTTACGTAATCATGTAGTATCACACGACACGTGATATATGATACGTGATAGATCATATATTATAATATAACAGTAATATATACATACAGCGCATTGTTAATGTATGTTGCATCGATACATGATAGCGCAGAATTTTTATCGGCTTACTAATTTTATCGTGCTTTCTTAAAATGTAAATGACATGATCGCTGATTTTGGCCTGCGAACTTCGCGATTCAGGTCTTGATACATGGTATAATATGCAAGAATTTGGGGGCGGTATTTAACACTAAAGCTACCGACAATTTATATATACCTACCCCTACAGCACAAAAATTGCAGCAACATTATTGCTGCAACATTTCGGCAATATTTAATGTTACTGCAATGTTGTTGCAATGTTGCTGCAATTTTTGTGCTGTAAGGATAATGTGTTACTCATGTGCTGGTCTCGGTATAGCCTCTCACCTCACTTTTGTTCTCCATTGAGGCTCGTCTACAATAGCCGTAAAAGTGAGCAGTAAGATGTAAGCAGTATGAAATTGACCAATTAGAGTCGATTATTCTCCTCACATTCGACTGTGATTGGTTAATTTTTTACGACTTACGACTTACTACTTACTTTTACGGCTATTGTAGACGACCCATTAGAGATGCTACTACATATACATAAAAAGTATTTTTTGTGTCACACTGTGCGGCGGTGGTAGTTTTAGTGTTAATTATAAAAGAATATTCAACGCAAATTTTGCGAGCGAAAATTGTTGATGAGATTTTTCTTTAATTTCTGCTCTTGGAACGCTGCTTTTTAAACTCCTGAAATTGTTTGGTCATGATATCTCGTTATGGATATATCGTTGCGTATAAGAAAAATTCAAAGTCACCTAATTGATTTACTTAATTCATGAACCATACCAGGGCTGTGCCGTAGATTTCAAGATTACGTCTACATGGATTATTTACATGTTATCTACGTGATGTTTACATGAACTTTTTTTCATGTAGACTATAAACAATGTAAACTATTATAAGTTGGATAGCATAACGCAAAGAAAGAGCAATTAAATAAACGTATTTAACTGTGGTATTAATTATGAAGATATTTAATAGGAATTGCAACTGAGAAATCGAAATTGCAAACAAAATGCAAATCTCCGATGTCTGATAATCCATAAATTATTGATAGTTTACATAGGTGACACGTTAAACATAGTTTACATTGTCTACGTGTAGATATATATAGACTACTATATTTTACGCGTAAACGCCCAACCCTGAACCATACGATGTAGACCTTTGAACTGCCTCGCGTAAACGCCGGTTCTGCACTGCTAAATCGATTATTATAATTGCGCTGTATCATCACGTATAAATGGATACTCGTCAGGCAAATTGCGATCAACAATCAGGACAAATCCTTCACCTGTTTACGATTCCGCCAATTCTAACGTTAGAGTTCAATGGTGCAAAATCTCGAAGTTCGTAAAGGAATTAGTTATGTAATCTTAATTACAAAAGAATAATGCAAATTATATAAGTTTAAACATATTCTTAACCCTCAGTACCCACACTGGGTTAGCGTCAGTGTCGGTTTTAGCAACATTGGCGCCCTGAGCAAGATTATCGTGGCGCCCATTCA
>NJRP01000019.1:976250-991040 GCA_003063835.1 Aphaenogaster floridana | reverse complement strand
GATTATAATTATAGGTAAAAATTTTCCATGGGTCAGTTATACTATGTCTATATCGTTATTATCACCAACATTATGGTCACACTTACTATAAAAATGATATTCCTAACTATAATTATTATACTATGTCATTATAGTTCCAAATATCATACATTTTTCTCTCAGTGTATGATTCATTTTTAATGGGTCTCTCTGACACAAATTTTCAAAGCGATTTGCTGCTGCCTCGTCGGCAAATTTTTTCCTTTATCTGCGCCAGAAATAGAGCACGATAAATACGCAGTAAATTTGCTAATTAATGTGACGTAAAATATTTGACGCTAAACGCGACGTTGGACGTGGCGTCACGGCATTTCACAACAGGTGTTTTCATCACGTTCGATTAATACGTTTAAGTTACAGCGCGACTATTTGAAGCCGGCCGATATTTGAAAAAGCGTTTACCTTGACGGAGTAGCTTGATGCGGTATTACAGTAAACGGCCGACGGGGACAGATCGAGGGGATCGTTTTCCTGTCTCCCCTCTCCCTATTGTGCCCTCGGGCAAGAGGGAAGATTCCGCGATCGCTTTATTAAAAGTTCCAGCCGCTACCCAGCGGTCGAACGATCCACCGCCCAGCGAAAGTTCATAAAACTGACATCTTGTACAATCGAGCGGATGAAAAAACGGAGGAGAAATCGCGTTTGATGCCGCGTTAGCGTCTCCGTCGCGCTCGCGAATCCCATCTGCATCTTGCACTCGACATTTATTAATAGACCAAGGTGAAACCCGATGAGCCGATAATCAAAGAGCCATCTCGTCGGGTTTGTTAGTCGGGATGTATCGAGATATCGCTATCTGCGAATAAATTTCCAGTCGGGCCGTATCCGATACGTCCGAGTCGAAAGCGCCCGAATCGAAGCGTGACATTGTTGCGATTCTATCTCTCTCTTGCTGCGCGACGAGACGCAACGACGTTGTGCAAAGTGGCGCAATGTTCACGGCGATGTCGTGACAAATTGACGAATCAAACGTTCGAGTCGGGCCTGTCGAACGGCAGACACGAGAACGAGGATTCTTCGATTAGTCCCGGCCGCGCGGGGATTCTCTCCCGTGAGGAAGATCGTGACGCGCGGTCGAGCCGGGTCGATAAAGGAAAATAAATTAAAAAAAAAAAAAGAGAGAAAGGAAAAGAGACGGTCGCGAGCGTGGCCCACCCTTTTTCGATTCCAGCCCTCACCCCCTACCCGTAGTTTGTGACGTAAACAACTTGGAGCATCACGAGGCGCCATTGTATTTCGGGACCCCCAGGGTATTCCGATCCACCGGTATATATCCACCCCAACTCCAAAACGCGGAGCCCCGCGGGGAGAGCCCCAGGGAGAGAAAAGGGGAGAGGGGGGAGATGCCACGAGACTTTATTGTCGAGCAATTTATCCTCCATTCAGCCCGTCTCTCGCGCCGAGAAAGAGCTATTCACTGGGT
The DNA here is from genome assembly GCA_003063835.1 of Aphaenogaster floridana. Taxonomy (NCBI): domain Eukaryota; kingdom Metazoa; phylum Arthropoda; class Insecta; order Hymenoptera; family Formicidae; genus Aphaenogaster; species Aphaenogaster floridana. The sequence continues at coordinate 989,578 of NJRP01000019.1, read as the reverse complement.
GTGTCCGCGTGATATCCTTCTCTTCCCTCCCCCTCCTCCCCTCCTCCCCCCCTCGTATTTTATCGCGACATTAATTAGAATCAGCGTATGAAGTCGTTATTACGTTTACGATATTATCGCGTCGCGTCCCGGTGCGCTCGATTTTACGACGGGCACGATTCAAGGATAAAGTCATACCGCGCGTCCTTCCACCGGCGTCGTTACATTCCCCGGAGAAACGTCCCGGCGAAAATGCAAAGTGTCGCGTATCGAATACGTCTGCGTATATCTCGTTATATCTCGCCGCGCGAATTAATTAGCGACTATTTATACCGGCCAGACTCGGACGCGTCCCGTCGCCGTAAGGCGGCTTCGCTCGTTCATAATCTCCCCGGAATCGATCCGGATTAAGCCGTTGTACACAAGCTGGTCGCGATACGTTAAATCTCCCTCCCGATTCTCTGGGCTCCCGAGCTTTTTATTTCCCCCCAACGGGGGTACGTCGCTCATGTAACAGACCGCAACGGACGCGTATAATCGTGTAGCTTCTAATCGCATTCATACAATCGCAATCAAATTGCGAACGTAGCCAACCCAAATGCGACCGCGAGTGAAAAAAGTTGGCCCCATCTGAGGCCAACAAAGGACGCTTCTGTCGAACTTCTCCGCCGAGGAAAATAAATACCACTCGGAAAAGCGGCAGTTTCTCTCTGAAAAATTTTACTCTCGGAAATTTCTGACGTATCGGGTCTTTATTCCGGCTCGTGACGCTTTACCCAACTTATTCGACTTCAGGAAAATCGCCGAGTCTCATCCTGAGAGACGCGGGAGCCCGGAATGCCGCATGCGAAACGGACAAATAGCCGGCCACTTAGAAAGCGGCGCATTACGTCGATTGAAAAATATACGCCGATTACGTTCGGAACTTTCCGGACGAGCCGACAAATGCCACCCGCTCCGCTCTTCCCTTTCACCGAGGGGTGCCTCGAGCCACCCTTTTCCGTAACATTTTAAGGATCCCCGATTCATCTAAACTAACCCAGTAACTCCACTCGCGGTCATTGTAACCCTGAGGCAGTCCAACCCCCTCTCTGTCCACATCGCGTCTCTCCGGGTTTCTCCTCTTCAATCCCCCTCATCCCTCCCCCTACCTCGCCATCCCCTGCTTGCCCCCGCACGTACAAAACATGCGGATCCGTGCGCGGCGGAGGCAACGAGGGGTGGTTGTCGAGGGGAGGGGAGGAGGGGGTTGTGCGCAGGGGGTTTTCGTGCGCGATGCCACAGCCAACCCGACGGGGGTAGTGTCTAGGGGGCTGCGTTCTCTCCCTCTCTCAGTTGGCCGCGATTCATCGCCGGGTATGTACGTCCCGGTCGTCGTGGTGGCCGGGTGGCACGCCAGCAGCAGGTCGAGGAAGCGCGAGAGGGTGGACTCCGGGTCGCGCTTCCGTCGCAACCCTCGTTCTCCACCTCCTTTCCCGCCGCCCCCTCCGTCACTTCCTCTACCTCCTGCTACCTCGCGTCGCGTCCCGAGAGAGGGTTAAAGTCGCTGCTCCGCGACTCGCGGGGGACCTTTTTTCTCGTGGAGGAGCGCGAAAAACGACGCTCTCGCAACCGCGATGGGTGCAACGCGGGTGCCACGCCGATGCGACGCGAGTGCGGCGAGGTGGTGATACACGCGCGCACACATATATACACGCTGAACAACGGAAAAGGTGTGTGCGATAATTAAGAAAGTAAGGAGGAAATGCGCGGGCATCTTCGTGATAGCATGGATGCTGCTTATCCCTAAAACCGACGTCGAGACGTGCGAAATCGCCTCGGCCGACGTCGAGGCGTGAGACCGTGCAGTCCATTAATTATAAATCGCTTAATTAAAAATCCCACGATCGATAAAATCGATCGTGCACCCCTCAGCCTCACGATGTCAATTTTTCGCTTCAAGGTGCTTCCGAGATTATCTCGTTCCTCTTGGTGTTTCGTCGTCGCTCGCTCGGAGTCGTCGCAAAACTGTGCAGGTAGCTCGCGAACGATCGGTATGACGAATCGGGCGGAGAGGAGGAAATCAAATCGTCTCCGGAAGCGACAGTGTCGTATGATCGATCGCCGTCGCACGCATGATAATTGCCGAAGTTAATGCGACGCGAGTTGTGTTTCGCCGTTCCGATCTCGATTTCATTGACGCTAGACTCGATCGTCGCTCGATCAGAAAGAATCTATTCGTGCCCGATTAAAGAAGAGTATCTCGAAACAGCAATTCTCGAAGAAACGCGAAAGCACTCTCGGCGCGGCGATTAAAGCTCCGAGAGAACTTCTTGAATCGCGCGACCTGCGAATTAATGGAGCATTTACATTCCTCTCGGAGGAAAATGTGAGAAGTAAATTAAATTGTGGAATCAATTGCACGCGAAATTTCGAGCCGAAGAAATCGGGATTAAATGGCCAGCGGCTGATTGATTAACCATTAGGCGAACGTTTAACGACCGATTGTGTTCTCTTTCTCTCGTAAAAACGGAAACAATCGCGAAATAAGAGGGTATCGTAAAAGCTCTACGAAAGCACAGAGTTACAGAGAGAACGAATCCTGTCAGCGTAAAAAAAACGCTTATTTAAAATTAAGGATACAGATGAAAGATAAGTGAAAATGTCGCCTTCGTTGCGTTCGTCGTACTATTTTTTAATAACCTTGATGTATATTGAGATACGCATTCCTTGATAATTACGAGTGGGAACTCTGCTGACGCGAGCGACGCGCGTCTGTGTTCGAGGACTAATACGGTGACATATCCCGTCGAAGTACGGTGCCTCTCGGAGAGAAAAATTTCCCTTTACCGAGGCAAGCCTCTTAAAGACAGGATTTAAATTCATCCGCCTATACATCCGGCTTTAAAGAGTCGGATCTTCGAGAGAGTCTCTCTCTCGTGTATCCACCAATTCCAAAATTAATAAACGTTTCGTCCTCCTTTAATATTGAAAATTTTCTTTTTTTCTTAAATATTTGCACGAAATTTTCGATAATATTTATCTCTCGCACTGTAGGAGACTGTCTTCACATGCGAATCGGGAAAACGGTTCATTGCGTCGCGCACAAACGACCGTCGCGAGTGCACTCGCGTCGCTGCGGATGTAGCTTTGGCGATTACACGCGGGCGTAATCGTTACGCGGGCGAAGTCGGCGATACGGGCGCGATCTCGACCTCGAGTGAATTGCGAGGTTACACGGAAAGAATGATTTTGAAATGTCTAAAAATTTAAGCAGATACAGATTTGAAATTAATTTTGTTGGACGTCCAAAATAATTGCTGGAATATCAAAATTTTGCAGCATTATCATCATGCTCAAGCATTCTACATAATTACTTTTGACGATCTAATAAAATTATTTTCAGATCTGTATCTGCACAGTAAAAAACATTTTGTATTTGTGTTAAAACCGGTCCTTGTTAAGATTTTTGTGTTAAATTTTTAACATACCCGAGTGTTAATTTAACATAATGTGATTATGTTATTTGAATATTTTGTGTTAAATTGATATTCAACATTTCTTAGTAAATATGCTTCCACAATTTGTTTCCAAATTGTATCAAAGTGTTACATTTTCTGTGTTAATTTTTACATAATACTTGTGTTACTTTCTAATATTCATCTTATGTTAAATTAACACAAAAATTTAACCAGGTGGACTGTTTGGGACACGTGAAATATGTGAAATTTAACACAAATTTTTCAACTGTGTGGTCAAATTTTTAGATACTTCAGCAAAATCATTCTTTCCGTATACCAACTCGCAGACTCTCAATTCTGCAGAGGAGCCCGGGAGGAGCGCGATACCCGATCCGGCCGATAATGGACGGAGGTGAAGGCGCGAGTGCATTTCGCGGAGCGAGCACCGACATTGAGCGACGAGCGAGAGACGGCTTTGCATAATCCGCCGCGCGCCGGTCCGCCTTGTCGAAGGACAAGCGGAGGAAGAGATGATTCCGCGCGGCGCGACGAGGATCGCGTTTTTACGACGGCCGATCGTGCGATCGGCCGGACCTCGATAGAGAGGAGCGAGGACGACGGAATCCCGGGGAGGAGATGTGGTCGCGTGGCACGGAAGGGACGGAAGAATCTGCCGTCGTCGATTCCGCGGGAGACTGAAAAATCGCGGACTGGTTGTCGTCGCGCGCTACGAGGGGGATCGCGGTTTCTTTTCTCCTTTTCTTTCTTTTCTTTCCTCGCTCCCTTTTAACGGCGTCGCGCGCGCGATGCGGATCGCCAGGGGGAAGTGCATCCCGTCGAAACCGGAGCAAGGTGATTAATCACCCGTCGCCGCCGCCGCGGATGCATTGACCAGTCGATGCAGCTGCACCCGTGTGCCGCGACTCGCCGCCCACGCGCGATCTACCCGGTCGTCTCGCCGCGGCCGATCGGCGGTACGATCGGCGGGAGTAAAGACGAGAATCTCGCACTGACGTAGGTGAGACGTATACTATTCGTCGCGAGTATATGTCAGCGAGAGACGAGAAGCGGCACGGAATCGGCCGGATCGCGGCTTAGCCGCCGATCGGTCACGGATCTTGCGTTGATCTCGCGGAAACGCCGTGACTAAACGGTATCGGGATGATTAATGGTTTTTCGCGAGAGCGATGCACACGACGATATCGACGTTACCCAGGGTATCGGGGCTTAAGACGCGAGATTTAAAGGCTACGCGAAATCGGCCGTGTTTGTTGCGATCGCGATTGCGATTTCTCTTCTGTATAAAAACGGTAGAATATTATTTACCGTCCGAAATTAAAACATGACGCGGCAAAAGGAAAGACCTGCGCGAAATTGGAACGGCGAGAGGAATTATATTAATAAACTTGCGACCACCCCTACAGCACAAAAATTGCAGCAACATTGCAACGTTGCAGTAACATTAAATATTGCCGAAATGTTGCAGCAATGTTGCTGCAATTTTTGTGCTGTAGAGACAGACCACACACTGCTGGTGCTCACCGATTTGGACCAAATTTGGATTTTATTTAGATTATCATTGGACATGACTCCTGGTAAAGCCGTTTTGATGCATAGGCCTTGGTTGTCCCTAGCCAGAGTCTCAATGTTGCGCCTTTAGTAGTGCTTTAGCAGTGGCGAAATTTTCTACAAAAAAATTGAGGAATGTTTCGAGAACTAATCAGTTAGATAATCAAGAAAACGAAATAAGACTTCGATAGTCGATCCAAATGCAGTCTTCTTTTCCCACAACCAGCTATTATATTATACCTTCGCACCTACCTTATCATTTGTGTTCGTTTTTTTCCCCTTTTATTATTAGCCTTAACGTTCAAATGGCAGGTCAATGTATTTGCGTCGAAATAAAGCAGATAATAACATATCTAGAAAATTTCGCCACTGCTAAAGCACTACTAAAGGCGCAACATTGAGACTCTGGCTATATAGGGACAACCAAAGCCTATGCATCAAAACGGCTTTACCAGGAATCATGTCTAATGATAATCTAAATATATTCCAAATTTGGTCCAAATCGGTGAGCGCAAGCAGTGTGTGGTCTGGTCGTTAGATCAACGGATTCTCTGCGCTAATTAAAGGGGCAATGCCAAGAGAGAGAATGAGAAATCAAGTTTTCTAGCGGTTGGAAAGTTGAATATCGGCACCGATTATTCTCGCTGGAGCATGGAGGAAGTGGCTCGGGTGTGATCGCGGGGCTTCATGTCGCTTTAAAAAGAAGAGCGTGTCGGTGCAGTGTTGCACATCGGTCCATCGGTAACAGCTGCATCATGGACGGTGTCGCGCCGCATCGTCTCGCGTCAGCAAAAATTCACTGGCGCGAGGGGCTTACTTATTGTTCACCGGCGCGACCTTTTCCCCGCCGTTTTATATCCCGGCCGCGTAAGCCCCGGCGATGCGCGGGGTTTATCATACGATTTAATAGCGTTCCGGAAGGTTATTGGTCCGTACAAACTTGAAGCATAGAGCATCCCCCACTACGGGGCGACGTAGAGAGAAGCCTTGCTCTTGCTCGCTCCTTCCACCTTTCCTCCCCTATAGATCCTTTCATTTTGCGCTCGGCGATCGATCGAAGAATTTAATCTGCAGAGAAAGAGTAGAGCGGCCGCTTTCTATCTCTCTCGCTCTCTCTCTCCGTTATCAATAGCGACCGCTGATTTTCCGCTCCGCGACCATCGGCGATAACGCGCTCTCGCGATGATCGTTAAGTTATTACAGTATTTATCATTTGCACTGACGCGCCATAAATATTTTAAAGTAACGTCCATTATAATCCCAGCGCGGATAAAAAGATTTAAATCGACTTTAAATTCGCTTCCTTGGATTAGGATCAGTTTTAAACTTTAAAATACCGCTATTTAATTTGCAAAAATAAAACGTAACATTTATAAAATTAAATCTCTAATTTAGAACGACATTACGATTCAGATTATTATGATTCAGAGTAAAAATTGGAAAAGAGAGATCAGCGGTTAAATGATAACTGTTTTAAAAATATCAACGAGATCTCCGCGGAGGATGGCGAGTTCGATCTGATACCGATTGAAGCAAATGTCAGACATCGGCCTTTGCAGAATGAAATATCGAATTTCGCGTCGCGGCCTCGTCGCCGCACTAACCTTCGCAACCTTCGGCGCCCACGACGATTTTTGCATTTCGCAACTCTCGCAACTCATCCTCAACGTTCAGCGAGTCGTCGGGATCTCCGATTCCCGATGCGACCTAAATTCGCGGGCGTGCGTGCGTGCGTTAATTTAAATTAATCGCCGCTGCAGCGACAACTGATTTAATGCGTGGCTCAATCCCGGCCGCTGACACGTTCGCGCGCGATGAGTTACGGTAATATGCGCGCAAGACAGAATCCATTTACAATGGAGACATTTACAGAGTAGGTACACACGCGTGCGTGATTGCGCGTGGGCGTTTAAATGCACGTCGCGCTTTTGCGTTCGCTGCGCTCTATCGGCGCGCATTATCGCCGCCGATGTCGCGCGATTTTTCCCCAAGATCGGCGATCTCTCCGTTCCGCGTAAAATCACGGCGATCGCGCTCGCCGATAGCCGAGCGGCAAAAAGATCGGTAAGATTAATGTTCGCGGCGCGTGGCAAGAACGTACCGTGTATCGCGTATCGCGTACTCGCCTGTCAATTAAAATTAATCCAGAATCGATAATGATACCGCAACGTTCCCGGATGAACGCGGCGCACAATGGACGGAGTTCTTTTCTACTCGTACAATGGCGAACGAATTTTATTTTTTTTCTCATTTGACTTCACCATGGATTACGCTGCGCGAAACGAGGCACATTCAATACGCAAATGTATATATGTGTCCGATGAATTTCACAATATTACAATTCGACTCACCGATACGCGATTGTACGACAGGCTTATCCGGCTATCGCCGGCTTACGTGAGGGAACTGTGGTTGCGTCGTGCCAGCTTTTTTGAAAGCCTCTTTGAAAGAAAATTTGTGATTAAAATTTGGAGGCACGTTTCGGACCTCACACGCGAGTGAGAGATAATTCGAACACGCGAACGTGCGACGCGTTCGTAAATCGCGTGGTCGCAGCGTGGCGTCGACGGGTGAAAAGTAAACGAAAGACATGCGACCCTGCGCATACGTATGTACGTCTGTGTGGACGATAAATTTCCGATTCACGATGCTGCAGATTGCGCTTGTATGGCCGGGGCGGTATATATGTGCCTCCGCCAAAGTACTCTCCACTTTCCTCCCGCAGAGCTTATGGAAAAAGTTTTGTTTTCCGCGCTCGGTAAAGTCGTCGTTTTGATTTTTCGCGTGCGTGGCGATGAGAAAGAGGAAAAACGACGCGCGATTCGCACGAATGCCGTCTGAAGTGACGAGTCAATTTCCCGGAAATATCGGTTTGTTTGCGACAGGGATTTTCCTCCGCGTCTCAATGGAAGACCCATAGATCGCTAATTGCGATTGATTAGAGCTGATTATAATGATATATAAAAGAGCAAGGTGAAGTAATTAGTTAAATACGTAAATAGGTACCACTGGAAAACAGCGAACGGGACAAAATGCGAGGCAAATTGCGGAATTTTCCGCGGTTTAATCTCTGACGAGTTGCTGGAAAGATATTTGACGGTAATATTTACCGCGGAAATATTTCTCGAGCGAAAAAGAGAATTCCGGAAGCGCGAAAATACTCGGGCTGTGCTTCGGGCTTTCGTTCGCGACGGTGACGACGAGAGGCGTCGGTGAATGTTCGACGATGGCCGATCGACATCAATAAACTCGTAATTAAAGACCATTCACAACGGCGGATCCGACACGCTTTAACGGATCTGCACCGGTATAACACCGTCAATCTTTGCTCTCCTCGCAAAAACTCGCCCGCCGCAATGCGCGTTGCAATAGGTTTCCGATTGAGTATAATTGAACGTGACGTCGAGTAGCGTTTCCCGATATTAAACAAACACGCTAACGAATATCATTCACGGTTATTACATCGACGTCAAATACAATCGAAGGGATGTCGCGCGCATCGAAATGCCGTACACAAACGGTGGTTAATCGCACGTCCTGGACCGCGGGGAAATATACTCAGCGCGCATTATAATAAGTAGGTAATTACAACATCGTAACAAATGAACAATACGCGGACGGTATGTTCGTTGCAAAAACGGCCGTTGGACTTTCCGATCACCGAGCGTTGTAACCTTCACTGTTAGATATTAAAGGATCAAATTTAAACCAATTTCTTGGGTTAAATGATATTTAATTATTTTTAACTTTCGTATGTCAAACACGACAATAAGTTATTTTTGACCCATATAAAAGTTACATTGACTTATGTGACTAGTAAAAGTAAACCAAATTTAACAATATATCGAATAGGAGCAGTTCGTTGTAGTCTTCACTGTTAGATATTAAAGGATCAAATTTAAACCAATTTCTTGGGTTAAATATTTGGTTATTTTTAACTTTCGTACGTCAAACACGACAATAGGTTATTTTTGACCCGTATAAAAGTTAGATTGATTTATGCGACTAGTAAAAGTAAACCAAATTTGAGCCAGATTTTAATACATTCTTTGAGTTAAATTACTTAATTCAATTGTTCTCAAATTAACATATTGAGTAGGAGCAATGGCGATCTAGAAATGGTTATAAATGACCTAAATTTGGTTCAATTTAATATTACAAATTTAACAGTGTTCGGATTCTCGCACACTGAGAGAAAAAAATGGTTGGAATAACAATAATCTTACTATATTTTATGGTGAGTTTTGACCTCAAACATATTTTTATAGTTCATTTAAACATGCAAAATATAGCAGAGTGAACACAGATTTACAGTTATCATATTTCCTTCGTTATTATTACCACTGTGTATAGTAAAAGCATGCTAAGAATATAGTTACCTGTAACAATATTTGCCAAATATTCCAATTGTATTGACTATATAAAATAGTTAATTTCTCTTACCATTCTACATATTCTATCCTACTATATTTTTACCTCAAATGATTACAATTATTGGTAAAAATTTTACATAGATCATTATACTATGCCTATATCGTAATTGTCACTAACATAAATGGTAACACTTATCATAAAAATGATATTCCTAACTAATAATCATTTACTATGTCATTATAGTTGCAAATATCATACATTTTTCTCTCAGTGCACGAATTTTTTGCAGAGACAGAGATCTCGTGAATTTCCAATAAGATTACTCGCGACGATCGACGACCCGCGAGAGGGTCGCGCTCGCCGGCGATTTATCCGCGTCCAGGTTGTCGTTTAATTCTGATCGATTGCGAGGCCACGCGGAAGCGGGCGCCCGTTTTCATTCGCAAGTAAGAAGAACGGATCCCTCCGTCGTCGTCTTCGTGGTGCGATTGCGGTCGTCCCCTTCGCGCGACGCGAATGGAAAGGTCGCCGTGGAGAGACATCGACGTAAGATCCTCTCCTCTCCTAGCGGTACAGGGATCAAAACTTTTCAGCCAGCCAGCCAGAGCCAGCCGGCGTCTCATAATTTATTCCCGCACGAGCGAGAAGAAGGGAGAGAGAGAGAGAGAGACGCTTTGTAGAAACCTGCCACCGAGTATAAAGAGAAGGGTATAAGGGATTTCCCTCTCTCACTCTTTCTCTCTCTCTCTCTCTCTCTCTCTCTCTCTCTCTCTCTCTCTCTTTGCGTCCCTTTTTTTATATCCTCTCGCTGGCTGTATGTCACAAATCCCACAAACGAGCCGGGACATATTACTCCGGTCTGTCTGTTCGGTCGCCCTTTCTTACGCGTCTCTCATTTTTCTTCCCCCTAACTACCGTGGCGCATCGCGGCCGCAATAATTCGCGACGTTTATCGTCAAGAGGGAATAAATATTTAATACACGACTGAACATAGTCGAACGTCGGATCACAATAAACTGTATCCCGGGACGAAGATGTACGGGAGTTATGCGCTAGGAATTACACGATGGTTACATGGAAACATTGTATACGGATTAGAAGGGGGTTGCGCATCAACGATTATAGAGGGAAAGAAAGGGAGACGTGATGCATGTTTTTTAAATTAACGACCGACAGATCGGTGGAATTCCGCCGCGGGCATTGCGGAAAATACAACGTTTCTGCCGGCGTCACGTGTCCTGCGTAATTGATGCTCGATCGATCGATCGATCTAGATAGACACGCCGCGCCGATTGCGCTTCATGGAGATCGGAAATAAATCGTTCGCGATAAAATCGACCGATTTCCGCTCACTCGCAGCGCAAACAATGTACCCCGATGCGAAAGCGCGACTCGCAGCCAATTCCAGTAAAAATATCGCATAAACAACGGCGTCATCGTAAATCTGCAAAACTCGCGATAGCCGATTGAAAGGCAGCACGTATCTAGCTTCTGAACCGTTACGCAACAGTTAATTATTCATATTACGTGACTCTGCGATACTGATTGATGAAGAGGATTACTCGGCATCGTTGCGACATCGTGAGACACGTGAAAATTTTTCTGGAGAAAATTGCAATTATCGCCTGACAGAGTTCGAAATGCCGATTCGCGCTATCGATCGTTGTTAGGGTTCGCATTCAAAACAGGACCAACGGAACGAAATCGATCAACGTCTGTATCCGTGATTGGGCATAGTAAAGATGAAGTCGCCTAATAAAGACGAATCGATTGACGAAATCTCTTATCGAACGTTTTTGAAGCGCATGGCGATCGCGGTCATGTGGAACCCCGTGAATCAAAATCGCCGGTTAATCCGACGGTAATTACGGGTAAATTCAATCGAATTAATGGCCGTGCCGCCAGTGCGTCGCGTGAGTTATCGGCCGGCTGCTGCCAGGGACATGAGGCTGGACTTCGTGACCCGATATTGCGTCGTTGGTTCCGATATTGGCAGCGGCACTTCGGAGTCTCGGGACGAGAGGAACAATAGCCGACGCGCGAGTCGCGCTATCTTTGACGTCGCCGATCCTTCTGATCGGCAGAATTCCGTCGCCGGTCGAACCGCGAAAAATACTCGTCTTCAAGATTGACCTTAACCCTTAACTGATATCCCGGGGTCACCAATAACCCCCCAGCTTATGTAATTTTGATTTTTCTCCAAGACCAGCATTACTGATTTAAATAACTTTTAAAGAATGTTTATTTTTTTAGACAAAATATTGCTATTTTTAACTTTTAAAGTTTACCTGAATACAATAAAATTATTATCTATAAAAAATCCGAAGTATTAAAATAAATTCAACTTAAAATAGATTGGGTCACTGATGACCCCCACGCGATACTTTGTACACAGTTGGAAAATTTGTGTTAAATTTAACATAAATCACATGTCCCAAACGGTCCACTCAAATTTTTGTGTTAATTTAACATAATATGGATGTGTTAAATGGTAACACTGATATCATGTTAATATTTCAACAAAAAAGAAATGTAATTTTGATCGTAATTTAAAGTTAATTGTGTGTACAATTAACATAACTTTTATGATAAAATTAACATATAAGAAATGTTATTTTCATATAAGAATGGTAATAAGTAACACGCAGTCATTCCCACTTCTATTATAGAGTAAAATCAACACTCTTTTTCTGTAAATTTTTTAACACATTTCATAAATACGTGCAAATTGTATTACTTTAACATATTTTTAAAATCATTTTAATAATTTTACATTTTATATTTGTTAAGTTCAGTTAACAAATCAGACATGTGTTAAATTTACATATGAATGTGTTGATTACTTAACACAAAAACTCTCTCTCTCTTTAACCAGCAAATTTTTTCACAAAAGTACACAAATTTTCCAACAGTGTATGTATGTAAAAAAGATCATACCAGTTAAGCGTTAAAAGCGAGCTCTCCGCGTGTAATTATTAAATGAATATTAGATAAATACATTTCGATTAATCTTCAGCAGCGATTAGTGCCAGTATTAATTACTCGCCTATCTTGCAAACATTTATAGTATAATATATATAACTTTATATACTACACGGAGAAAATTTTATATTAAAAATTACTATGTATAGGCAGTAGCCGTGGACCATGCTAGAATTATAAAAATTTTTACTATGTTTTCACAAAAGAGTTTAATAATTATTAATATAATAACATAGTAAAAATTTTTATAATTCCAGCATTGGTCCACGACTACTGCCATACATAGTAATTTTTAATATAAAATTTTCTTCATGTATATATATATATATATTAATAAAAAAATAATAATAATGACATAAAAAGAAAAGATTATTATGCCGTACAAACTTCATCTTCTTTCACCGAGGATAGCTTTCGTTGTCCAAAATGAGCGACCGATAAAACGCGCCGCGATCACGGTGGCAGAACATTTCAAGAAATCATGTCACGCTTTGCGTATTTTTTTAACATCCCGAACGGGCCATAAGGCACACTGCGTCGCGTCCGATTTTATTTCCGTTTCGTTACGGACAGCACGGATAATAACAGCCGGACGGGCGCGTTCCTCGACCGCGGGCGCGGAGGAGCGCCGTTGAATTTTTGCATCGCGCCGCGCGAAGTGACGTCGCATCGTCGGCACCGCTAATGGACTGCGACGTTTTTACAGGCGGAGCTAAAAGCCTCGACCCGTAACAGTGACGTTTTGCATGCGCACTATTTATACTTGTGCACTATTAGCCGACCCGATACGATAAGACACGGGTTGCTGGATGGGCGAGGAAGACGTTAGAAATGCGAATCGCGTTCGCACAAAAGCCCGACAGCGAAAAAACATAAACTAAGATACGCGAGAAATTTATTATCTTTCGTTTCCGCTTGTTTTACTTTTCAAAAAATCAACGTAACATAATAGATTGATAATTAAAAAAGCAAGACAGTTCACAT
>NJRP01000019.1:948957-960418 GCA_003063835.1 Aphaenogaster floridana | reverse complement strand
TATTTAACAAACTATTTAACTTTTCATTATAGTCACAAATATCATAAATTTTTCTCTCAGTGCAATATGGGTGTAAAATTTCACAGACATTCATAAAATATATATCTTTTGTGTGTCCAAAGTTTAAAACGATTGAGTAAATAGTTTTCCTCAAAAAAATTCCTAAAAACACCTTATTTTTTCGATTCCTACACAAGACTCCCCCCTGAAAATCTAGAGGAAGTTTAATTCCCTTGGAGCGCCGAAGGGACGTGCGACCGGCGCGCAGGATTAAGGACGAAACGTGAATGCACCGGAGCGGAGAGGAGAGAGACATTACAGCCTTCCCTGTCGAGTCCACGTTGGCGTGGATGTGATACGTGTAGTTTACGCCGGGCTATATTTATGCTTGCGAGCAAGTTTCCATAAAGGTAAAAGAAAATTCTCGGATTGCGTTCCGGATTAGGAGCGGAAATGCGAGCAGCCTCGCGAGGAGAGACAAGTCTCCCTCGTCGAGTCCGCTCTGCGGCAAAACGTAACGCAAGGCTTTATCGAAGCGTTGTGTAAATCGAAAAAAAAAAAACGATACCGCCTATCGTCTTTAATTAAGATTGATGGCCTGTACGTGCGATAAAGGGAGAAAGCGCGGCCGCGGCCGCGTCCGTCATTTTCTAATCGAGAAGTTAGATAAACAAGCGCCAATAAATCGGGAGACGTTCGCTCGCTAACTCCATCGTTGTCGGACGAGCGATTCGATAGCGGGGTGAGACGGCGAAAGCGGCCGAATGACAATCAATAATAATCGACGTCGCGTCGGCGAAGCCGCGGAGGAAAAGCCCGGGGAAAGTTCGATCCTTTCCCCGTTCGCTCGCTCGGGAAAAACGTATCGGTTTTCAGGCTAACTCAATTCGACTCCCGACGACGAGATTGCAGTCGGCGTAACTGGGTTAAGCGACGGACCAGGAGGGGCGGGGGTGGCCGAATATCCGCGGAATTATGCGACCTTGCATCCCGCAATGTTCGCATCCCCGCACTTTTCCCTCAAGCAGCACGCGGGAACAAACGAAGGACCTGGCGGTGGCAACTTTCGGGTTCGCGGAATAAAGATGTCGAGTGACACAATCTGAGGAGAGTACCGTGCGCACCGGGGGAAAACCGGAAGTTTCTGTAAATTATACACACCGAGCCATTCTGCGGACTTAATCAAAACTTTCCCCTCCGGGGGATTAACCGGATTAAAACTCGAAACGTCGCCGGCGCTCGCCCGGCCTCACTCTTATCGTTTTCGCGACGACGCGAGAACGAGGAAGTTCCCGGGATCGTTTCTGGTCCAATTAAATCTAGACAATGTCCAGATTATCGCGGTTCGCGGGCGCTCGTTACCGTATTCCGGTGAGAGAGGGAAGGAAAACGACCCGCTGTAACGAGCAGTCAATTTTTGAACGGCCAATTCGAGAAAATTGCATCTGTATAATATAATGCGAGTAGTATAATCTGATAAAACAGTCTATTGCAATAAAGAAAATTCATTTAATTCTGCCTTAATTCACGTTCCTCATTTACTTTCATTTATTGTAATGCGAAAGAGAGAAATTATGAAAGAAATAACAACGACGCGGCACTTAAGCTGCTTCTTACAAAAACATCTGCACAAAACATCTATAGTCCGTTTACTATATTCATCTTTGCATCAGAGATGTCGAGAGTATTCCTTCGGTGTTCCCTCGCGTCCCCGCGCAGCCTGCGCATAATATAGAAGGGGCGAACTCCCCGAGGCGGATTGTTATCGTCTCCTTGTTCGAGGAGAACTTAGAATAAGACCCGTCGAAAAAGTTCGCGAGGGAATCGGGATTGCGGGGGCGGTGTGATGCGGCCTCGCTGAACGCGTTGTGGATGCATCAGACCGCGGAGATGCGGTCATACCGGCTGTGAGGTAACGAGATTCGAGTTCAGAGGCAGAAGGGTTGTGTGGACCAGTACGCGCGCGCGAAGCCGGGGAAGGGGGGGACGTGATTTATGAAACGATCTCCCTCCTCCAAGAAAACCCGACGAGATATAGGTCTTAAACTCATCCGAGCCCGTTCCCGACGGTTTTCCGCGTGCGTGCCCTTTTCAAACTCCGAATGTTTGCCGTAAGACGTGGATTCAAAGAGACGGTGTCGCGGATCTGAGCTCCCCGGACTCGTCGAGGTAAACTTGCGCACCGGATGTCATTCCGAGCAATGCCAGAATCACGTCCCGCTTTTTCTACATCGATTTCATATTACATTTCCCCGACGTATCTCCTCCCACGTATACGTGTGCACGTCAATTTTATGCGACCGCAAGACTGTCGTCGAAAAATCTGCTATTATGGTACATACTGACAACCCGGATACGGCCTGACAACTAAATGGCTAATGCGTCTCGCGATACCATCGACGATCCGTATTGTTGCGACATTAATGCACGCGCTTGGGAACAAGCTGTATAACGTGAATGCCCGCGTATAGAAATAACTCTTCCGCAGATCTTCATTGTGCGGTAACGAGACGTTTCACCGCGGAGGATGGTGAGATATACAGTCGTAAAACGGAATTACTTGTACTTTGCTAGAACCCACCGGAGTCGAGCAGGTGGTAAGACACGATATTACCGTACGCCTTAAGCCGGTAATTATTAATTGTATGAGGTAATCGAATATGTCACTAATATATATAAGGCATTATAATATTATAATTTAGCCGATAATCCCCGAGGATTATTCGGACGCCTCGGATATTGTACACGTTATATGAATTAATTTAATATCTTTGCGTACTTCATTACGTGAATTTGATGCTTAATATAAAAAAAGGGTCGAACTTTTTTTCAAATTCTCTAGCACTTTTATCTGTGTCGCACAAAGTGCTGTGAATATAGCGTACAATGACGTTCTCGTTCCGCTCGTTAAATTGCAACAGAAATCGAATTCGCTCCAGAATCCACAAAACTGTCGAACCTATATATACACAGGCGACGCGTCGTGTTCCTGTTTTGCATTTTCAATGGAACGGTTCGCCGTTTTCCCCGGCAACGAGCGACGCATTGCGCAACGGATATTTTTCCAGCGGCGCTTCGTTTTCTTTCCTTGAAAAGAAATTAAAGTCAACGGGAGAAAATGGAATCGTCGGACGCGATGCTGGACCGTCGATTGCTGACCGATAATATCGAGAGACGTGAGTTATACAAGCTCGTTGTTACAACGTGTCCCCGTGATACACTTTTCGCAATGTGCGCCAGCATTGCCAGCGTCGCGAGCTTGTTTCCGGAAGGAAATTAAATGTGTGGACGAGAAATGCGAGTTCAACGAGATCCCGGCACGATCTCGACGGAGAGAAACGCGAGAGAGTCGATATCTCTCTTGCAGCTCGCTCTCTTGAGCTTTGCGAAATTATTTTATTTCTCATAGCACCTTTCTAGGGCACACGGTCATGGACACAATGACCACGGCGATAGGTTGTAAGAGGTACAAACGACGTGTAGAGATGCTCGGCGACTGCGGCTAACGATTTAAGGGAGAGTCAGAGTCGTTCGAGGACACGGAGGCTGAAGAGGCTGAAGTCGTCGTACGATTTCATTGAGCTTCCGGTTGTAAAACGGCGAGCCGATCGATCGGTGACGGCGGGATATCAAGTGACCCGAATAACCTGCCGATTGAATTTGGCCGTCATTATTTATTTAGGTGGGTCCCATCGGCCGAGCAATCTCGAGACACTCGAGACGGACGACGAAAGGAGGAGGACGTAACGTCGGGGATCTCGCCGAGATACGGGCGAGCGAATGATCGATTTTAATTTCCGCCTGTTGGAGGAAATAAATTGCGCCCGTCCGTGTGTAGGGAGATAAATCGAGTCGGTGCTCGCGCGCGTGTGTATACGTGCCATTCTGTACTGTCACGCTAAATGCACAAAGTGGCGGGTACGTGAATGGTCAAATTACTCGAACGGCACGCGTTAGAATGGCGGCGATTCGCAGGCTCGGAAGCTGGATGAACACGTCGCTCGCTATTAGTCCGTGAAAATGTGTTCGGCGATGACATCACGAAGTTCGCTCGATAAGAGAGCGGTATCAATATTTTAACCCTTTAAGGCCTGAGCATCAATTCCGTTTGAGTAAAATTTTTTTCTTCATAGTATAATCTTAAAAAATACCCCTAATGAAGAATTTTGTGAGTTGAATAAAACTAATCGTCAAGAAATACGATTTTCTAAATGTACATAATTCATGTCTACATGTGTACCCCAGTTATAGAATTGAATATTTCGTATAACCATGATAATAAACATGAAGAGCCAATTTTGTTCTTTAAGATGACATAGATAAGAAAATGAAAAATTACTAGTTACCTGTTTTCGTGAATAATTATATTGAACAGTTACACAAAACTAAACGTCAGCGAGTTTGCTCTGCAAATGATCACAATAGTGATTTGTTTAGCGGAAACACCATTGTTTTACGAATTGAGATAGAGAATCTAGCTCCATATAGTACGGATCAACAGTAAGAAACATTACTTTATCAATATAAAACATTTGGAAAGAGCTCAAAGTGAATGTACATAATTATGTACATTAGGTTTTAAAGGGTTAATGAAACGGCGGTTTCTTCGTGCAGTAATTACTTTAACCTCGTTAATACGTATCTCCCATTATACAGCGTGGCTATATGGAGTGGAAAAATATCTAAAAAAAAATAATAAAATTATGTTACGTTCCCCCATGTTTTTTCACGATTCAAAATCGATTGCTACTGCTGTCGCAAATGGATGCGTTATTAGATTTATTTGAAACGCAACGATGCGATTTATTCGCTCACTGATTGGCTTTACCGTCGTATAACGAGATTATTTCCGACGAAGACTTCTCTCGCAACGGCTGATATTTTGCAGAGAGGGGTTGGAACATTTCCACTCGAAAAGGGGCGCGGACGTTTGTTCTAAAGCGAAATCAGGGCGGACGATCAGAATGGAGTCATCGGTGAAGGGTGGCCGGGAACGCGAAGGGTACTTTATCACGTGGAACAAGCGGCGGCGATCAGTGTAATTTTTAATTTAATCTCAACAGCACACACAAAAAGCGGGATTGCTTCTGCGATATACGTTTTATTGATTCACAACTGAATATCGTATTGCGACTTATGAAAATACGCAGCGCATATCTTCAATACTTTTGGATACCGAATCGAATATCTTCTCGCTGGCGGACCATAAATGCAACGTAATGCAAGATAATGATGTTAACCGAAATTTCTGTGAGAATAAAAGAGAAGTAAAAAATCTGAAATATTAGTTTCCACCTCCCTTTTCTTTTATTGTAAAAAATATCCGTCGTTGGTGTTTTTATTTCACCGCGCTTTTGAAATAGTCGTATTTATCAAGCGCATCCAGTAATTCTATCGAGAACTGCAATCTCTCTTCTATTTCAATACAACGTAAACGTTTTTTTTTTGCGAAAAAAAAGTCGGAGCGCGACGATTGAAGCGGTCACGGGGGAGATTGATGAGAGCGAAGATGAAAGGACGAGAAGAAGAAGAGAGAGAGAGAAAGAGAGAGAGAGTTGACAAAGGAAGGAACGGACAAAGAGGGGCGGCGGCTAAAATAAAAGAAGAAGCTGTCGAGTAGAACACCGCGATGTGACCGAATTAATTATCGGTTTTTATCGCGACCTCGCCTACTCTGCATTTTTTGTCGGCGAGCGCATTTGTATCTCTTCTCCGTCTCTCCTTCCGTCTTTCGCAGCGAACGCACGAGTCGCGTTTAACCCAGAAAGGCTACATACCAAACGAAGTGTTCGGCGCACAACCCCTCATCCCTACCCGTCGCGCATTTCTCATTCTACCCCCACTGTTTTTCGCGCTTCGATTTTTCCTGTTTTCCTCCCCGCTTCGCTAGAAAGTAATACCGCCTTTTTTTATCCACGCGTTGGATATCCTCGTCTTCCAGAGGCTTACAATTAGTCCTTGACAATACCATATTTTGCATGTTTTTAGTGAACGTTTACCTCCGGGTGAACGGAAAAGGAGAACAATATTTCAGCGTCGTGACTTTTATACGCGTAAGAAATCGTGCGTGTGCGCTCGATTCAAGGATATCTCGAGGACGGCGGTTACTTTATCAAAAATAATGAAGCAATTAAGGATTAGTAATAAGTCAGTCGTCACCATGAGCAACTGACCCATCGGAAAAAGAACCTTCCTTTTTTTTTTCACGTGTTTTACAGGGGACCATCGCTCGCATCGCCGATAAATGCCAGCGCGGTCGATCATTACGCGCCCCTGCTTTCGCCGACGGCGTTAATTCATTTGAGCGTGGTTCTCGATTTTCCATCTTCGAAAATGCGCCGGTCGACCGGGATGCCACTTCACTCAATTTATTCCGCCACGAACGAAAATATTTTTGCCTGTCGCCGCGAGCTGCGCGAAAAGTGCGAACCGTTTCAACAACTAAATTAAAATGCACGCACCTTCGAGGCAGCCAATAACTTTGTTCGGGCTTTTGAAAGAAATTTTAATTGTTCTAAAATCTAGACATTTAGAGACCGAAAGATTCGGAAATTTAACGCTAAGAATCTAAAAACACAATTATTTATCGTGTCTCTTTGAGAGCAAGAAATCATTTTAATTGTTTAACATATATGATTCTATTATGGAAAAATATTAATTATATATCAAAAATATCTCACGAAATTAAATTCTGTCGTCTTCGCAGTGTTTCGTCCTTGAATGGCGTAGCCTTTACGGAAACCTGCGAGGATCCTCGCGAGAAATAGCGCGACGGCAGATATCGGAAGCGTTAGAAACCGTAAATCACTCGTAAAAACGTGTAGTCATTAATAAAAGACGCTCATACCGGGGTGAGGAAGTGGCGTCCGCTACTGTGGTGGAAACCCGAAACTGGCAAGGTACCAAGTCACGAACAATACACCTAGAAATTCCGACACGTTCTCCATTCGAGCTAATCAAAGGGGGGCTCGCTCGTCGGTCTGTCTTGTCTGAAAAATGTCGCGATTCCGTTGAAGCACGCCTGTCGTCTGTCGTCAATAGTCGCGAAATCCGAACACGAAATCGCGATTAAGCCGACAAATCACAACGAAGACTTGGAAACAATTCGCAATGCCTGGATAAATTAGATTTATCGAGCAAAGCATATACTGCCGCAATTAGACATTTATTCTAACTTTAAAAAAAATCATCTGTTGTAAAAAAGTGTTTGTTCGATGTGCGTATATGATTTCAGGTATCGTATTAGTTTCAGAAAGAGGTCAACAACTCGGTCGTCCTTGCGGCACGAAATTTATTATCGTCGTGAATAATAATAATGGAAACTTGGAACTAATCGAAACTTGGAATAATTAGCGGCGCGGCCGCTACAATGTTGTCCAGCCGAGATCAAAGCCCCCTTACTTCCTTTAATGTGCCGTGGCTTACGGCTATAATCGCGCTGTGTGCGCGCATATGCATATAACAGTGCCGGCGTGCATACCGAAGCGGGCGCGTATGTTATCCATCCGTAATAGCGGGTTGCGAGCCAGACCGAGAGCTTTGTGGCCAAACAGGAAACAGGCCACACCGCTGAATACTCCGTATGAATCTCCTCGTGCCTCTTCGCCTCCCTCGCTCTATTCATTTCTCCCTGTATCACTCTAATAACACCAGTAAAAAACGCTCGGACGACCCGATCGGGATTGTGCGAGGCCCTAAACGACGCACAGTGTACCATTTTCCCAATCTAGCGGGACAAAAATATTCCACGCGGAGAAAAGAGATTTGCTGATACAGCAAAAGTTTATCTATTTGTAGCAACTTTCGTTATTATGCGACCGGCAAAAGATCTGTTAAGAAGATTAGTAAAAAGTAAAAAAGCGTTTATCATTCATGGCGAGACAATAAAGAAATATTTTAAATAAAATGCGATAAGTATTAAATTAATTAATAAACCGCAACAGAGACAAATGCTAATCCAATAAAAACATAATAAATACGATAATAGTAACTAATATTCCTAAACTACTTAAATTTGTGGACGGTATATTTATTTCAAAAATGTCAAGATGTGACAAATGTTAATTTAAAAGCGTGGAATAAAATACAATAAATACGATAATTAATTATCGTATTATTAGGAGAAATTAATACTCCTAACCTAATTGAATTAATTATACTTCTCTAAACTACTTAACAACACTGAAAAAAGGTTTTGGTTATAATAATCAAGGCTTGGTAAAATAGTTTCAACTAAACGGTTTAGTGATTATGACGAAATATTTGTTAACATTAACCAAATTTGTTAACATTTTGTTAACATTAACCAAATTTGTTAACATTAATCAAATTATTTCGTCATAATCACTAAACCGTTTAGTTGAAACTATTTTACCAAGCCTTGGTTATTATAACCAAAACCTTTTTTCAGTAAATAAATCTCGATAAAATATCTCGCTCTGAATCTAGATAAAAACGGGAGTGAGTATGAATCTTTTAAAACGTGACCGTATCGGTCGGGATGACTGATTATTTGAATCGTTTGAATAGTACTGAGTTTTGACAGGACGAATATTATTTGCGCTAACATTGCGAGAACTCCATCGCCCCTTTGTCGTGGTTTTCATAGGAGTGGTGCGCTAACGCTTAAGTGAATTTCCCTCAAGTGCGACGACAATCCTCCTCCAGCATTGGTGAACCGATCTTTCGTGATTGCATCGGGGCGAGCGTTGGTGAAACGGCTTTAGTTTCCGCTCAATGCGAACGTCGACTCGGTCGCTCGCTAACCAGCAGAACGTTTTAAGGGATTTCCCGTAGTATTTACCGTTAAGTTACTATGGCGCGAGAGGTATGGAACGTAACGCGCGCTATCGGTCTCGGTTACGCTAAGCTGTTTGCATCTACTTGATTGGATCTGCGTCTGCACTTCCAAATGCAGTTAGGTTAATTATCTATGTTACACGTCAGTCGGGAATTGGAGCGTCGTATATACGGTCGAAGTGTGGAAACCATAATCCCTAAAATAACACATTTTCGAAAAGCCACGATGGAAAATCGTCGAACCGCACGTTCCGTGGGGTCTGCGTACAAAGCAAAAAATGATAAAGGTAACGTTCGGGAATCTCTTTTCTTCGGAAAGACCGTGCCAGCTGCAATAAAGATGCCAAGTACATTTATAACTTCGGGCAACAAGCGCGATCATAAATATCGAGCTAATGCGATAATTGCGACACGCAGGTAGACAAAAGGGGCTCTAAGCTCCGTCTTGATTGGTCAATTTGTCCAAATAGGTGCTTTCCTCGGACGTGGGCTTCTTATTTTCACACGAAACCGCCCCGAAGCGGAGGAGGGCGAGCCACGGAATAGCGGCAATTAGAATTGTCGGACCTTTTTTCGTAGAAAGCCGGCTCTCGCTCTCGCGTCTCTCGAATGTGCATCCCACCGCCCACGGCGCGGTATGATTGAACACCGGTCCATTTAGGGGATTTAGAAATCGGACCGTTACGGCGGTCGAAAAAGGGAAGAGAACCTGTTCCCTCCGCTCGTGATGTTTTATTGAACTTGATATTAATACCGCGCGTATCGTTCCCGAGATTAGGCCGAGATTATGTAAAGCGACATGGACGATTGTACCTCTTTATTATGTACGTGAGACTTCTATTAATATTTTATACTAAAATTCGTAAAGCGATATTGTTCAGGGGTATCGAATGACGCGTGTCGCCTGATGGAAGTATACGTTCAAATCACCGTGTACTTTATATATGTATCGACAAATATAATATTAATTAACCCTTTAAGGCTCAGGCATCGATTCCGTTTGAGTAAAATTTACGATCAACGATCACAATAGTGGCTTATTTAACGAGAACACTATTGTTTTACGAATTGAGATAGAGAATCTAGCTCCATATAAAATGGATCAAGAGTATTATACCGACAGAAACACTAATTTATCAATACAAAACATTGGAGAAGAACTTAAAGTGAATGTACATAATTATGTATATTGGCCCTTAAAGGGTTAATATTGTATTCGCTGACGACGTGACTCCTGTATAAATTCGAGTGAAAGACGTTGCTGCTTTTCGTGCAAGCCGCGGTGACAGAGACGCGGAAGTCGGTCGAATCGATGATGGTCCTGCCTCGCTTCGTTTCGATGACGAAGCGTCAGCTGCACTTAACCTGATGAAAAATCTTGCAGTGCAATCCAGCAAATATCGCGGTGGCACGCATGGGACGTGATCTGAGAACGCTACGAGAACGTTTTTTCCTCTCTTAGAGGGTCCTCCCGTGTTTTCTTAAACTCCTTCGGCGTGTTACCGAAACGACAGATTTAGCGCTCGTACGTTGCTAGATATCCTTGATATTTATTTAGCTGCCTCCCCGCGGGAAGCAAAGAGCTAATAAATTCAACGGAAAACTGACGCGAGCTTATTTCGACCCTCCAGATAAGGACGCATAATTCAAAAGGAAAGAAATATATACGTGAGAACGTAAGGAAAAGAAGGAGAGTGAAAGAGGGAGAGAGGGAAAGAGGGTAAGAAGGAGAAAGGAAAAGAACGAAGGAAGGAAAGCACATTTTCGGCTAACAGTAAGATATGCGTATACCGCTGTGACACACGAAAGACGAGGTCAAAGGAGCTTGAAGGCGATTCCTCGGATTTCCTTAAGCGCCTTATATCTTCGTCCATTTCTTATCCGAGGTGCGTTCCTCGGTGCCGATTGTCACTTGAATATTCAAGGAGTTCGGCGAAGATCGGCCAGAGCGGAAGACTCTTTCATAGACATCTACATTCATATAGAGACCCTCTAATAAGAGTCACGTTTACGTTAAGTCGATGACCGCCATTTTTTAGCAAAAACTGGAAATAGCCATAGCACGGAATTTAACTTTTGAAGTGTAATGTTTCAAATAAAAGAAATAAGTTACATGTATAATAAACTTTTATATATTATATTATTTTTATAAAAGGCACAAATTTTGTCTCCAACATTGAATACTCATTTTACTCTTCGCTCAGGATCATGGGAAAAGACTTTCATAAGATGTTTTTATGTTCCAATTTTGGACATTGTGTTGTCTGGGAACCTCTCTTTAATGAATTTTTGTTTGGCGCAGAACAACCAGTCATTATTTGACATTTTAGTTGACTTTATTTTAAAATACAGATACAACTGTGCTGGCATAGTGACTGTAAACAGCCGTACTATTGGTCTATCTACTAGTTTGCTAAAAAATAGTAGCATCAATCAAAATTGGGGACGCTATTTCGTAACTCTTATTAAAGGATATCTCTACACGGAAAGAATGGTTTTGTTGAAATATCTAAAAAGTTGGTCAGATACGAATCTGAAAATAATTTTTGTTGGACTATCAAAATAATTATGTAGGACGCCTAAAATATTTGCTGGAATATCAAAACTTTTTGTAGCATTATCATAATGTTTGAGCGTCCCACACTGAGAGAAAAATTTATGA
>NJRP01000019.1:925256-948857 GCA_003063835.1 Aphaenogaster floridana | reverse complement strand
CAACTATAATAATTAATAATAATTAACTATAATAATTATAGTTAAATTATGGTTTTTGTAACTATTTTTTTGTTATTATTACTAACATTATAGCAGTAATAACTATAAAAATGGTGCACCTAACCATAATTATTTAACTTTTCATTATAGTCACAAATATCATAAATTTTTCTCTCAGTGTACGTAGTTACTTTAGATGGTCTAACAAAATTATTTTCAGATCTGTATTTGGCTAAATTTTTAGATATTTCAGTAAAACTGTTCTTTCCGTGTACATTCATATAGATAGATCTTTCACAGAATATAATTTTTCACAGACCTTTCACAGAGTATATAAATATATCTCATTAATATACCTACTTAGAAATAAAAATAGACATTCAAAAGTATCTATGATTATATAATAAATAGCGAATAAATAACAATTCATTCATTATATCTCCAACGAAAATCTTTGATAATTCTGATATGCGCTGTAGAGTAATTGGACAAATAAAAAGGGAGCAAGAGATGCCGAGAAACTACGATGCGATGAGTAACTTCCAAAGTAGCTTCCATGTGCGCGGCCGGTGTGCGGTTTCTGTCAACGCGAGTGGATAATTTTCTTGTTTCGGCACGGCAAGACAGAAAATCGGCAGAAGAAGGAGAAGCGAGCGGGCAAATGGGCAGGCAAACAGGCGGGCAGACAGGGTGGTCCAGTCTCGTATTATTGTGGGCGCCGCGTCTGGAAAGAAGACAAAGCGCCGGGGCCTCTTTTCTTTTTCAACAAAATGTGGTCTCCGAGTGCTCACGCTCGTCTTTGCGATCTAATACGGCCGGACTATCCTTCCCTTTCATAGGAACAAATATGTCCTGCGTCCCTCTGTGTAACGACATTTTTATTTCGCGTTTGACGTTGGACGGACGCGCGCCCGGGCTTATCGTGTTCAAGGACCATCCTCTTTTTCCGAAATTCACAGCCGGTGCGATCTTCGAGGTCCCCGTTCGAGGCTCCGTGCCACTTCTTGGCACAAATAACTCGGTCACGAGTTTGACACAATAATAGTTAAGCGTGAGAAATAGACACTCTCGAACCTCGCGTGCTCTTTCTCCCTATCTCTCTCGTTCTCTTTCAAGTGTCGATTACTCAAAAGCGGTTCTCATTCCCAAACATGTTTTTTCGCGGGTAAATGCGTTCGAGTGTTCTCACAGACGTTAAGAGTCGATTTGTTATTTCAGAACCAACGCAATTCTAAATACCAAAAGTATTTTTTGAATAATAAAAATTCTGATATCAAAAGTATTTTTTGGATAATAAAAATTCCAATATCAAAAGCATTTTTTGGATAGTAAAAATTCCACTGTTACACTGAGAGAAAAATTTACTAAATTTCAGTAAATGTTTTCTCCAATAGTACTAATGAAGTATTCTTTTGAATTCAGTAAATATTTTATTAGGTTTAGAAAATTTGTTTTCAATTGGATGAATATTTTTTTCATTGAAAAAATATTAATTGAATAAAAAAAAATACTTCATTAGTACTATTGGAAAAAACATTTATTGCAATTTAGTAAATTTTTCTCTCAGTGTATATAACATCCCGTTAGCTGTTGCAATATCCGAAGGAGATGATGCGCTTGTGTTTCCAAATTGACTTTAAATGCTTAGAGATTCATAGATGCACGGTCGTTCGACTGTCATGCAAATCAAGAAGACTGCCGATTGCGCGCGAACATGATTATATCGGCGATTATGCTCGATCCGCCTGCTTATCGGCGGGTTAAATGTGCCACGCGGGAACCGCCGTTGCATTCGCGATTTGACGTAACCGCGAGGGGATCATTGGGGATGCAGATTGGATCAGCAGCCATCAGAAGTAAACGCGGAACGGTGCGAGTACGCGTTTATCTCTTCGCTAAAATTTATATTACATTCGCTGAATATTTATCGAGCGCGTTTAATAAGCGTTACGTAAACGCGACGTTCAGGAACCATCGGGAAAGCGGCGCGCTTAACGGCGGAACAAAAGGAACTTCGCGGAGAATCGCTGACTTAATTGGTGGCATTTAGCATAATAGCTACGGCGGCCCGAAGCTCCCCCGTAGTTGAATGAGTCTTCTTTCCCGCATTGCCGTTGTAACCAATTATTGTGCGCACGTCCGACAATGGGCTCCACTACAATATTAACGGCCGGACACGGGCGATAGGCACGGCGCGAAATATCGCGTAAAAGTTCCGACGTGCGTTACCACCTCTCGCTCTCTCTCCTTTTCGAGCTCGACCCTGCACTTTACATCCTCGTCCACTATTTCAGTCGGGAATACGCGCAGTCGTTCGTCCATTGCATTATTTTTGGAACCGACGGAGCACCTCCCTCTCTTGCACCGGCGCAAGGTGCATACTTTAAAGTTGCTCGATAAAATAAAGTGCAATAAAAAAATTTATGGTAATATAAACCAAGTAAAAAAGATTAATTTTCAATTTTTGACTCCTCGGCAATATCGTCACGATAAGGTAAAGACATGGGGTGGAAGAAAATAAATTATAGCGCGATAGTGCTTGCGAGGGGAGAGAAAGAGTGCCGCGTGATTAGGATCGACCTCCCAAGTGTTTCCGAATAATGTGGCGTAAAAAACGGAAAAGACGAGAGGCCCGATCCTCGTCAAAGTCACGCACGGACTTAAAGCGAGGGTTAATGGAAACGTTAACGTCGACACGAAACGCTGTCTTCTTCCGAAAAGAGTTTCGGGCGTGATGTCTTTCTTTTTCTCGTATGTACAAATTACACGGATGCTACTCCACAGCGGGAACGGTATCCCGAAGTTAACGTGCCATATGCAGAAGAGATTCTGTAATAATTGCCTCGTCAGGCGTAAGATTTCGTGTTTAAATCTTTCTGATAGCCCCTAAAATATTTACGATACAAATATTCTATCAATATTTTAGCACTCTATTCAGAAGATTACTTAGAATTAAAAATCAAAATGCGAAAATGTCGAGATTACAAAAAAAATTTATCTCTCTCTCATATAATATCTATATCACTAAAAAATTCATAAATCATTTTATTAAAATTAATGTTATTAAAATTAATTCGCGGTACTTTCGGTATTAATCGCGCATCACGCGCACTTTATTACACTGCAAAGAATAAGAAAAAAATAGATTCAGAAGCAGAAATAGCTATAATTCGCTCGGTAACCACGATGTCTCGCAAAATATTGTATAACAAATAAATTTCGAATGGCGAAAGTTTTTAATAAATCACTGATGTGTACGCGAACGCTGAATTCATTCTACATATAATTCACAAGTATTAAAATACCGAGTTAATTACAACTACACCGTGATATATTATTTCGCGCTCTTGTAAAATCTGGGAAAATTTCAGTGTTCGAATTTCATTTTAATCGAAAATTTAACGCGCGCGCGATACGAGGTATATGGCACGGCGCGATTGTAGAACGTTAATTTATTATTACGCGATTTAACCAAACAGTTGGGATTCAACGATATCCATTCCCTCGGAATATATTCGAATCGTCGAATCTCATCAAAACTGGCAACCGTTCTCTTTCAGTCTCTCCATATTTATGGGATTACATAGAAATAATTCCTGCGCGGCAGCAACAGAGTTTACCGACCGATTTCGCGGAGCTCTTCAAAACAATTCCGTTCCAATATCATCGACAAAAATTCGCGCGAGAAGCTCATCAGTTTCGTGTGTACACTTTTGAAAATACGTGCCGGATTGTCACGGACGCGCAATCGCGTCGCGCGACTGCAGCACTGCAGTATGCACTTCGCTCGACATGCATAGGCGATTCATTGTTCCCGTTTAATTGGTTTTCGCTTGCAGTCCCTATAAAAATCGCTGCGCGAAACTCACGCCGCGATGTCGGTCTCGATTGACTCCGACAAAAAAAATTCACTCTCCCACCGGGCGAGCTCTATCTCGTTGGAGATCCGGGCGATGCTGCGAACACGAGGTTCCCGAGTTTTCGCGAGATTGCATTTCGCGTGCATCGCGACAGATATATGCAGAAATGTACGGGTAGAGATGCCGCATGGGCGTCACCGTCGCGTCTCCTTCTCGTATAGATCATTTCACGCTCGAGATTATACGTTATGTCTCGATACAAAAAACGGGGCACGAGACGGCCGCGACTCGGTCTTGCGACGCCTGGATATTCTCAGCATTCCGATGAGCAGCGTAACAGGACTTCTCAGATAATCCATCTGTCGCGCCTCGATGCAGACGTGATGTAAAAAGTAATTGTCTCGAGTGAGTAAGAAAAGGAGAGAGAGAGAGAGAGAGAGAGAGAGAGAATCAGAATTTTATAAATTATTTACTACACAGGGTGTTTAAAAAAAGTGTCACATATTTTGAGAACAGATAGTACTCATCAAAACAAGAAGAAAATGTCGAGTAAAAATGGGTCCTAAATCAAATATTTCTTAAGATATGGGCTATTCTTTATTGTATACTACAGGAAGTGTTCTGCCATTTCCCGTGTGAAATAATAAGCTTCCATTACTGTTTACTGTTTAAAGTGCACAAAATGACAAAAATGTACTGCTCTCTGCTTACAAGAACCTCGTACTGGTACTTACAACCCTGATACCTAATAATGACTAACGGTCAAACCTTACTGCACTGCAGAGATAACACACTAATATAAGAAGAGGACAATGTTTATCATTTGAAGACCTTGGTGTATTACACTCATCAACGATGTAAAAACATACAGGAATGTGTATTATTTTATTTAAAATGTACGACAATGAGAATGGGAAGCACATAGAGCATTTATTCTTCTGAGATTACTGTTTCACTAAGTTTTCTATGGACACACTCTTGGTATGAAAGCTTCAATGTGTGCACCAGCGTATGTTTTAATAACGTTTACCGCCAAGGCGTTTCGGAGTACGAGTTAAATTAAATATTACCTATTCCGTAATTGAGTGAAATTTCCAAGGCTTTCACCACCTGGCAGCCCTCTCTCTTTTTTGAAATAAGCGTCTTTCATTAAGGACGAGTTATTCTGTAGCTTTGTTTCGCCGTCGACGAATTCACGAATTCCAAGTACTCTCGAAACGGGTGTCATTTACCCTGGCGCGCCTTTCGAGAGGAAGGGTTTATTTTCGATCGTCGTCACGGGACAATCGCGGCGGATATGCCTTCGGCAGCCGGATTTAATTAAAACTTTTACGACAATAGAGACGGCGACGACGACGAAAATAGAGGAAGGGTGAAGTAGAGAAAGACCTTACCATCGACTAATCAATCGACATCGCGATAATCAAGAAAAAAAGTGTATCAGGATGATCCCGGCGAGTTAGGAAAAATGAGAGAGGGATCGAGGGGGAGGGGGAGAAAACGGGAAAGGGCGGTTGAAAGGCAAAAGGGCGATAATGAGCGAACGGAAGAGACTGATATATCGAGCCGTTCTTCCGGTTCCATCCGAAATGAGCGGAAAAGTTTGCCTTTGTTTGCCGCTAACTACGGCCGAAGTGCAACGCGAGTGCATCTACGGGCATGAGTGTGCTGTGTGCGCGCATGGTGGGCTGGTTAACGAGCATAAAATTGGTGGCGATCGATCGTGAAAAAGATCGAGCGGAAAGCTCTCCGGTGCGCGGCGACGGGATTTTTTTATCCGCAGGGAGGGTCGACGAACCGTCTCCGTTCGCATCGCGAAATTGCAGTTCGCGCCGTCGACCGGGGGAGGGAGGGTCAAGGGCTCGAATGTTTAACGGCGGGCTCTTAAACAGGCAGTAAAGTGGCGTAATGCGCGTCTGTCGGGCAGAAGTTGATCGATGATTCCTTGGGACAAAGGGCCATATCGATTTTATTGCCTAGGATATATCGACAGCACGGGACAGCGCGGCATTGGCGATTTTACATATTCTTTGCACCGGCTGGAAACGTCTGGCGCGGTTGCCTCTAAATGAGTCTCTCTTGGGACAGGAGAGACAGGGTAAAATAAAACGACGCCGCCGTGCCAGACGCGGAATAACCCTGGTTAGTCTTAGCGCTCGCGGGGTGTTTCTACGGCGATTTGATGAAGTTAAATCGTTATTTAAATAGCACATTACGCCTAAGTGCGTTACGTGCGACGTGATAAATCGTGGCTATTTCACATCGAGAACAGATAATCAAACGTCCGCGACAGGAAAAACAGGCTTGCGCGTATTGAAATGTTAGCAAAGCGGAATAAATTTCTCTTGCTCGTATATCAATTTAACATCTATTAATTATTCGAATCACAAGTATTCGAAAATCTTCTCTATCTTATTAAATATAATGTATAAAAAATGTAAAATTGCAATTGTTCTATCTGCTAAAATTAGCACAAGTTTAATTTTGAAATATAACAGTGTCAAGAATGCATGTTCTCGACGGTGATTTTTAACGTGGACGTAATTTATGAAGTAACGTAACACGCGGATTCATTATTACGACACCGCCGCTACATCGTCTATTTTCCCGACTCGGGAAATTTAGGGCACGTAGGTGCGCGACTATCAGAGCGACGTACTGGCAAGTACCCTAGATCCCCGTAATAAATAGTACAATTTCATCTCGCGCGCCTCTAGTAAACGTCTGTAACTTATGCCGGTAACTACGCGGACACGCGCCCTTTGACGCGGCGAGCGGCTTTGAAGTCGGTAGCCCGAAGAACTTTTCCTAGCGCGCGATCATTCGTTTCGTTGGCAGGCTAGACTCGCTTTTAGTATCTCGGTCCGGCGAGCTAGAGACTGTTCGTCGCCACTACGGCACGATCGAGATCGTGGACGGATCGGGACATAGCAATACAAATAGATCCTCGAGCGAAGAAAAATCGCTCCGCACCTTTTCGGGCGGTTCGGTTTATTTCTCTTTGTTTTCGAAAGGGAAACCTTTCGTTTTTATCTCTATTTTTTACTTTAATTTACCTCGCGATAAGACGACAGGCAATACGCTCGGCCGAATGTAATTTCGGACGGGGCGACGAGCTGGAAGTTTCGTCCTTAAGGGGGAACGAGACGCACAGCAATTAATATTCAGCAGGCGCGCGCGTTGCATAGTCACACTTTATAAATGTCACGTACATGGAAAACGTCTACACGCGGAAGGGATACCAAAACGGGAAGGAGAGCCGAGGCCTTTCACCCCTGCAATCCCCTTTTTCGACTGCTGCACAATTTAAAACGGAGCGGCGTAGCTCTCGTTACGAGATAACAGCATTCTTCTCGTTGCAATTTATTCAATCATCGTGGAAGCGGCGAGAGAGTATCGATCTCGTTAAAGTTTCGTCGAATGAAAAATATTCGCAAACCAAATTATCTTTGGACATCGGAAAAAAAAATCATGGGCATTATAATCAACTTTGTTAGCAACCAGGTTCTCGTTCCTAAACCACGATCAAATTCACCATCGACGCAGGTTTCTCTCTAAACTCCTCTACATAGCAGAACGTAATAAATCACGTGCACTCGTGGTTCACGAGATGCACATCCAGGCGGATATAACGCTATCCACTTAGGCTAAAGCATCGAGTTCTCCCGGAGGCCCAGAACAAGTTTAAGCGGGAACGAATTCGAAATCACGGATCTCCAGAGACTCGCCCTCTGTCTTCTCCCTCTTTCACGAGGATGAGGGATGAGAGGAAAAAAAAGAGCCGCTAAACCGTGAGGAATATACTAGATACACGTATACGAGTGCGAACCAGCTGCGCTGGTCGTGATAAGACCCTTGTCACGTTTCTTCCGAGTCACAAAATCAAATCAAACACCGGCCCTCGCGAGTCGCACGTTTAAGGGCGCTGAAAGCCTTCCGAGAGGAGGACCTTCGCCGCCGACGGGGCCCTCGAGAGTTCGTTCGTCAAATGCGTATAAGGAGCCCGTCGAGATGTTATTACTACAAATATTATCTTTTGAGACGTTCCCTAGTCTCGGTTACGCTCGTGTGGAAGCACAGGTTTCCACACGCGCACTTTCGGGATCGGTAAGGACCTTCTTCCGGGGACGACCCTTTTAGTTTTGTCGCCCTTTCACTCCCTCGAAGAAAGTCGCTCCTGAAGATGACACAACGTTTAATCGTCCCGGCCGATTATCTTCAAATCTCTCTCCGCAGTCGAAACGGATTGCGTTAAACCTCACTCTCTAAAGCAGAGGTGGCCAAACTTAGAGGCACCAAGATCTACTCTCAGCTTTCTCACCTTATCGCAATCTACTATTCTCTGCGCAGCGATCTTATACACGGAAAGAACGGTTTTGCTGAAACATCTAAAAATTTGGTCAAATATAGATTTGAAAATAATTTTGTTAAACCATGAAAAGTAACTAAGTAGGACACTCAAGCATGATGATAATGCTGCAAAAAATTTTTATATTCTAGCAATTATTTTGAGCGTCCTACTTAGTACTTTTGATGGTCTAAGAAAATTATTTTCAGGACTGTATCTGGCCAAATTTTTAGATATTTCAGCAAAACCATTCTTTCCGTGTATGTGAAATAAGCATGTTTATTTTATTTTGTGTGTTTGTGTTGCGATTGGGCATAAAATAGCAATAATTATTGTTGTATTGTGAATTTCACGTTGCCACACGATCGACCGCCCGAGTGTCCACAATCGACCGTTTGACCACCTCTGCTCTAAAGTTTACATTGATAAACCTCTTATCGTTATTTCTCCTGTAGAGATATTTGACCGTCATGAACGACGCACTTAAGACACACAAACAATTACGACAAATATATGAACGAAGAATCTTTTTTCCGTTTATCTCTTTCCCTTTTGCTAACACAAACCGGTATTATAAACCGCGGGTTCTCAGATGGTTATCGATCAAACTGATTTATCGCCCATAATCTGTATCTACTTGCAACGCCGCCAATTTCACTTCACAAATGTAAATTGTACGCATCTGCGGATATCGGGATTTTATATGGATTCGCGTGCATTATTGCCGCGAACGGTGTATCGTACGACTATTAATAAATCACGAGCGCAATGCTGTTTTACGTATTATGCATCGTCGAATAAGCCAGATACGCGTTTATATTTTCGTTCGCAGTTATTACGAGCCTATTCTGCACAGATTACGTTTTCTCTATCTCACTTTATTTATACGTAATTATACATTTCGCTTTATGAAGACATCGTTTCATCGAGATAGTGAATTTTTATTTACGATTAATCGTAAATCCGAAATGAATTTCAGTATCGCGATGTAAAATGTATGGTCAATTGAAGGCATCGGCCAGATATGCATTCAATTCAAAATATGTGCGATACTTCGCCGTTGCCAACCACGTGACACATACCGAAAGAAATTGTATTCATTTTCAGACGTGTCGAAAGCTTTATTACACGAATCGACAAACACTACCTGTTTTTTTTTTGCGAACATTCTTGTAACAGGGTATAAAGGAAGCGACGTAATCTCTCGAAGAAAAAATAGTAAAACCGTAATAAACACATAACAAACATTTTCTTTGACACGTCTAACGCACAATTTCGCTCCGAAAATGTTTAGAGAAAAGATAAAGAGAGTAAATCATAAAATATTTTCCTGCATTTATGTAAACGAGAAATATGCATTTTTTTTTATTAAAGGAGGGTTGTCCGAGAATTCCGTTGGACGTGCGTTTACGATGTACTTGTTTGCACATAGAGGCATCTGGAAGAGCCTAGAACTGAATGATCGAGGGAAAGGCACCGTTTTCTCAACATCCTTGGAAACGTCTTCAGCGTCGGAAATCGCGTGTCTATCACCTCGTATAGGACATTTGGCGCAAAGCGCGCGATGCGCATACATATCAGTGCATACAATTCAGTGCTCCCTCTCTCTTTCTTTTTCTCGATAATCGTCATTCAGCAAACGCGTTAGGAGTTAGCGTCATTAATGAAATTCAATTTCGGAATTCTCTCACGAATCGATTCGTCGATTGAAGTTTTGAAAATGATCACCCCCGATTTACATATTCGAGATTAATTGTTCAAAATTCATTGAAAAATGACAGATGAATGACACGTAACAGACAAACAAGCAGCTTTTGATGAACACTAAAGGTATTTAGTCATAAAATGATGGAAGTCTCGAGAAAAATCTGCACGAGACTCCTTAATATCTTCGTTAACGGGACGAAAGTGGCATGCTCACATGGAAAAAAATAATTTTGTAACAGCATTAAGTCTAATAGAAAATAATTTTGTTAATTCAATAATGGTATTAATAAAACAAATATATCTATGGGGTGTGGGCAAACAAGTATAAGTCAGAATTTTGCGAAAATGAGTCAAAGTCATAACTACAGATATATTTCTATTCAATAATTTAAATAATATAACTCATTTCTGTTAAATTACAATTATATTAGAATTATTCTATGCAGCATAACTACAAAAAAAAACCATGTTTTGGTGGGCACATTAGTATAATTTGACCTATTCTCGAATTACTAAATTTTGACTTATACTTGTTTGCCCACACACATAAATATATACTCTTATTTTATTAAAACTGTTATTGAATTAACAAGATTATTTCCAATTAGATTTAATGCTGCTACTACAACATAATTTTTTCTTTTACATTACGTAATCGTTGAGTGGCGCGATAAGCGACTGTCTAATGACGCCGACAACGCGGAGTATCCACGTTTTAAACTTGATTGCGGAGAAACGCAAGGAGAGTCCTTCTCGCGTCCATAACGGCCGTGCGCTTAATGCGTATGCGAGTGTTTGTCGATTTGCATTTATATTTGACCGACGCGGACGCTGCTATGAGAACGGCGCCGCGGCGCGCGCCGTATAAATGGCCGCGCGCATTTTTCCGATAATCGCCGTACGGCCTTAATATTGGCCGAACCAAAGTTTTACAGACGGTTGGAGGCTCGCCGAAAATAAGATTAAGCCGACGAGGCCACCGGCGAGATCAAAGTTCGCCTAAAAAATCTCAGTGGCGAGACGAATCGATGGAATTGTTTGCGATCAGAAATCACTTTCGTCCATTCGCTTCGATTTACATCTTCTGACGATCTATAACGGTGCTTACAAATGTGAATTAACCCTTTAAGGCCCAATGTACATAACTACGTACATTCACTTTGAGCTCTTCCCAAATGTTTTGTATTAATAATGTAATGTGTTTCTGTCGGTATAATACTCTTGAGATCCGTCCTATATGGAGCTAGATTCTCCGCCTCAATTCGTAAAACAATGGTGTTCCCGCTAAACAAGCTACTTTGTGATCATTTGCAGAGCAAATTCGCTGACGCTTAATTTTGTGTAACTATTCAATGTAATTATTCACGCGAAAACAAGTAACTATTATTTTTTCATTTTAATTCTTATCTATGTCATTTTAAAGTACAAGATTGGCTCTTCATGTTTATTATCATGGTTGTACAAAATATTCAATTCTATACCTGGGGCACATATGTAGACATGAATTATGTACATTCAGAAAATCGTATTTTTTGATGATTAATTTTATTCAACTCACAAAATTTTTCATCAGGGGTATCTTTTAAGATTATACTATGAAGAAAAAAATTATTCAAACGGAATCGATGCCTGGGCCTTAAAAGGTTAATCACACGAATTCGAGAGAAGATAGAGCTTCACACGGAATTGTAATTGTCAGAATTTTATAGCAAATTGTTATAAGAGTAGCTATTATTATCTGTCAGAAGATCGCTGGATAAGGTTTTCAAATATTGCCTGAAAAATATCCTTTTTATAAGGACATCCTTCTTATAGATAGATTTCTTTACTTCCTATACTTTGATCCGGTCTCAACATCCGCTTGACAGTACACATATTTTCACGGGTGATTCACTGCGGGGACGGCAGCCGTAAATCGTCGCGTGTATTTCTGGTACGACTTTAATCGATCCGAGTAATAATCAGTCGATTTATATTCCGGTGCGCTTCACGCCGTGCTCACAATCGGCAAACGCTTTATTGAAACGAATAAAAGAATCAAGGCGCGAGTTTATAACTGGCGGAACACCCGCGTAGATTACACGTAGCGCTGACGATAAACGACATGTGTATTTAGTTTGGCAATTGTACAATTGACTTGCGAACAGGTTATTATGCGGAATCGTTTATTTTTTAACAACGTCAATCGGGCATCCGCGTCAATAAAGCGCCGCTGTTTAAACGAATTATCATTTTTCTCCGTTAAAGCATCCGAGCGTAGATTTATTCGCGATCTAAATATAAATTCTTTTATCATTTATTCGCCCCGTCTTCCTGACGGGAATGCCGCAAATGTGGTGTTCCGCGTTCATTGAACTCGCTATGTTTATTTCAAAGTAGGCAGTCGTGAAATTCAACGTCGGACAGTTCCGCGTAAAAATTTGCAACTACGTAAAAGTATCTTGATTCCAACGATATTAAAGACTCGAATTTATTTCATCTTAAACAAGAGAGAAGATCTTTTCTCCCCCCGTGATATTTTTTCATGCTTTCATCCCGCTGAAGATACGACCCCGGAATGTCTGCTGGGGTGAGCTTTTTTATTTGATATAAAAATCCGAGTTTTATGCGCTAACCCTTTCGTTCCCGCTTTACGAGTTTTTTTTAAGATTCTTAACGCGCCGCATCGCGACAAATCTTCGCAATTTGTCGGCGAAAAATCGCGCGAAATAAATTCGCGCCGAAAGCAACCGGCTAGTTTCGTATCGCAAGACCGGTTCTTTTTTTTCCAACCTTCCGTCGACGGTTGGCGAGAGAAGGACATGTCGCGCTATGCGTATCGCCACGTGCATTACACACGTGGACATTCACAGGGAGACAGCACAGAGCCCTCCCTCCCCTCTGCACACGGGGGAGAGGAGACAGAAAAAAAGAGAGATTCGGGGAACACGAGGGAGGAAGGAAGAGCGATGACGGGCGAGCGTGCGGGAGTCGGAGGGACCGAGACAGGTTCGACGAAGAGAGCGAGAGAGCGAGAGAGCGCGTGCTGCTCCGAAGCCCTATACCCGTCGGTCGAAAGAGAGCTCGGTGCTCAGTGCTACGATGGTCACCAAGCGGACAGGTCGCAGCCTCTCTCAGCCTCCTCCGCTGCGGTCCACGCCGGTCCTCGTCCGCCCAGCCGTTCGTCCGACTGTCAAGCGAGCGCGCGCGTCTCGCTTAATCGCCTCTAATTAAGACGAACTCGCGTCTATCCGGAGCTTCGCGAGTGTACTGCGCGACGCACTGTCATTGACCGTCTGCGGCCCGCGCGCTCGCCGTAAATCATCGGGGTTCTCTCACCCGCGAAGATAAATAGAGAGAGAGAGAGAGAGAGACTGCCGGGTAATTGTGTCACGGTTGATGTACGGATTTATTTTCGTCCGCGATAGAGACTCGCCGTTTTCATCATCGTCGTCATCGTCGTTGTCGTCAGAGTCATCGTCGGAATCGTCATCGTCCCTTCGTCACTATCCTATCCATATCGGGACGATACGATTATCGGCTATTCGCAGGGTCGACGCGCGCGAAAGCGACCGGAACGGGCTCTCGAGATAGGGCGCTTTATCGAGGCGACCCTAAGAGCCCATCAGTGAGTGCGCTCCGATGAGATCAAAGGACCGATAAGCGAAGCTAGAAGCGGATGAATGAGAAGCGCATAACGCGCGCGCCGACGTAAGAGGCGTGCGATTATTCCCGATGATACCCGCGAGCCGCTGCGAAGAGATCGGGGCGCGTGTGCTCCTCTTCGTGGACGCCGGCGAGGAAAGTTCGCACGTGCTTCTGCCGCAGCCTCCCACCTCTCCGTGCGAAGCACGTGGTCGCCGCCAGGAGACTTCTTTCCACACGACGTAAAATCAAAGACGCGAGACTGTCGTTGCTGTTGCGATTTACGGTGTTAAATTGTTCATTGGAGACATGGACGCAGAGAGGGCCTTAACGAAAGACAAGATCTTCCAGGTAATTGCGATCAAAAGTAATCTGTCACTTTTCTGGAATCAGTATTAGGATCGCGAAGCAAAATACATATTCGTGTGCAAGAAAGTACTAGACTCTCTTAAGCCCTTCTGGCATCTGTATCCTAAAGGCAGCGATGTGAATGGCCTCGCCAGGCTGCCTTGGTTAGCTGCTAGGTCAGCCGTGTAATTTCTGGGCCGTACGTAATTTAACGCAGTTGCACTTACGTCACGTGATTACACGGTTTCCGCGAATATCCGTGCTCCGCCGTTTGTTTCGATTGTCTGTTCCATTAAAGGGAGACGATCGTAATCCGCTTTCCGCTTTCGGCGAGTGTAAAAGCCAAAAGTGTGCCGCGTTTACAAATAAACGACGACTCGTTATTTTGAATATTTCGCACAAACAAACAGTGATGCTCGGACTAAGGAACTTTAAATATTCGGCTCGATTGTGCTCGCTGATAAAAACTTACAGGACGGTCAGGAATCACGAGATAAGATTATATATGAACGATTCTGTCAGCTTTTCAAGCTAAACCGGTGATAATGCGTCCCAAAAGGTCAGTTATCTGTCAGAAGCAGTGAAAGTAGCGAGTTCGTTAAAGTTGAAATTCCATTTTTTCATCACATTACTCACGACTTCTGTCGTATTTTCATAGACATTATTGATATTCAAGTGAGGGTCATTGACCTCCACCGGCCGAATCTTCCGGCCACTTGCGTCAACACTGATCGATTTCCTCCGAAGGCAGACGTGCCTTTCACGATACATGCCATTCGTATTGGTTTAGACATACAAGTTTTAGAGAACTTTGAAAAGTAATTATGCAACGCATTCGTTACGAGCAAGAGTCGAATAGAAATGCACTGTGCATTCACTAAAAGTAACGTGCTCGAAGTAGAAAGGCGTGAAGTATTTTCAGTTTTAAAAAAGTACGAACAATGTATTATATAACGTCAGAACAGATAACACAATGTTTAGAATTTCACGCTGTAAATCAGGAACGTCACTTTTACAGGCGAAACATATCGCCTCGGTCAATTACGTCATATAATTAATACGGCCTGCGCTACATCCGCCCCGCTCGTTTCATCTCCGGAAGCTGCAGAATTCCCGCGGCGATGGATGTCGGAGGGGCTCGAATCTTCTTGCTTTATCGCTGACTTAAGCGCAGATCGATTCGCGATGAGAAATTATGCGTGATAAGGCACGCTCTTGTCCGTGAGGCAAACTTGTGTGCGTTGTGTGTATGTGTGTGTGCATGCGCTATACATGCACGTGACATTCTTGTTGTGTACGTAACCCGTAGAGTTGACGTGCGATGAATTACTCTGAAAGATCTTTATCCATTTCAGCGGATTGCTTTGTCGGAAGTATCACTCGACGGGTACTTCCTACTGTGATAAAAGACATATGCATCGGTCCGAGTCCGATATCCAATTACAACTTCTTAACTGTTGTCTTTTGTCTGCGCATGATTTGAATATTTACAGCAAACTAATATTTACTCGTTGATAAACGGAAATCCGACCGATGTAATAGATCCGATATCGCGGTATTATTAATGCCTCGGGCTACAGTTGGAATGCATAGCTATCGCGTGGATATAATTTGCGTTATCATCCCTATAGTTTAATAATATTTCTCAGACAACTTTTCATATCAGTCTAAAAATTGCGGAAGTTTATCGTCTCTCATAGAATTCAATTTAATTATCTAAATTTATTCTAATCCCATACAATAATATTATTACAAATAATATTATTACAATATTATTACAATAATATGAAACTTTACATGTGTTTGCTACGTTGATGTATCTTCATACCTGTATCCTTAGACGCGTGATTTTTTTTGTTCGGCCAAATTCTCGTGTTACGTAAAATGAGCGATTTTAACAAAAACACACACGGCATTGTAGCTTAATATTCTAAAATGGGCTCCCCGAAGACTCTCCGTTTAGACCCTAATAATAGAGTGATGTTTGCAAACTGGTTGTCGAAGAATAGGATGCTATTCAGCATAATTCGTCCCCTCCCGTGAAAAGTGGAGCACGTGCCTTCGCGCATTTTTTTACGAGAGTCAAACAAAGCAATAAAATTTCTGTATAGTCACTCGGATAGTTCAGTCAAACAGTCTCCTTTTTTTAACTATCGTCAATGACTCGCCATTCTCTTTCGGTTTTTCTTCGAGTTTACAGAAATTTTCAATTCGTTAAAAATGCGACGGACGAGAATGCGAAGTCGCTTGGTATTACTAGCATGTCGGTAGTTGTTCGAGTGTCGTCGTGTGAGAGGAGAACGAGGGTCGGAAGGAGAGCGCTTTTATTAATTGATACGATCTTTGTCTCCGAGGCGCGACCACCGCGAAGACGCAAGCTGTGAACAACCTAACACCCGACGCGATAGACCACGCGTGATGCGAGGGGCAGAAACTTTGCGCATCGCGCAGCGCGATTGCGGCGCAATTTGCCAATTTTATGCACACTTCGCGAATAATGATCGAAAGTAGAACACGTGACCGCGGCGCGGCATTGTTCGCGGCGTGACAATGGAATCGGATGTTTTGTTGGGGATAATAGAGCGCGTGGCCTACACGCTAATGAAAGGGTTGCACCTTTGAATACATCGAATGCATATATACCGGCGTATCTAGGGCTCAGCGGTGCTCAGATCGCGTATCCCGAGCGAGCGTGAGAGGATCCTGGGGGCCGGAGTCCACGATCGATACGCGTTCGACGTACGGGCGACGCTTTTCCCGCACTTCTCTCAAGCTTCGGATTTGATTTTATTTTATATCGCACGCTCGGTCTTTTCATCTCACCGCGTAATGGTATTACATTAACGACGATACGCGCGCTTTAATGAGCTTTAATGAGGCGTTCGTCTCACGAGAAAAGTTTCGAATTTCCCCATACGGTCAGACCGCTCCTAATGTTCTTTTATCATCATCTCGCAAGGCATTTGATGCATAAAAAATCATCTCTATTATGCATATCAATGTCCCGCGCATGCAAGGCGTAGCGATGCATGAAGGATTATCTTTACTATGCATATAAACGTCGATTACCCCGGCGGCGCATACAGGTCCGTGGTTCCTGTTTTGCAACAAGAAGTATTCAAGGCTGCCCGCGGACTGTGTATCGGGGCCGCGTAATGCATATCAATGTCGAATGAGCACCGCCGTCCTGGACGCGGCGCACGCGGCACGTCTATTATAACACCCTCCGGAGCGCGCCGAGGCCAATGTCAGAGTTCGAATGTGTTCTTTAAAACGCCCGTAGAACAATGGTGGGGCCGGGGATGTCCAGGGTCTATGGTGCAGAAGTGCCACTGCACATTTGCAAGTCCCGATTGTGCCATACGTACGTCATACATGCGAATGCATGCGCCGCCGCCGCGATAGTCCAACGCCGTACAATGCCGAATAGAAGAAACCAAAAGTGCCGATTACCATTGAAGAGCGAGCGACCGAGAACCCTTCCCGAGACAGTTATCTCTCACTGTCGCTATTACTCATTGTCGCCGCCACGTTGTAAATCGAAGATGCATTCGCGCATACTGGAACGAGCGCCGGGAGAGGCCTAGTTAAATCGTTCCTGACCGGGTTATATCTTGAAAGGGAAACATCTTATCTGTCGACGTTAAATATCGCGTAATAAACAGGAAACTTTTTATCCTCTGCGTTTCACGATGAATATTATAAATACCGATGACGATGGAAATGCACGAGAAAGTGGTTTTTCCCGAGAATACACGCATCGAGAAGAAGGTATCTTAATGAGGATGTACATATTACGTCTGTCTCGTGCATCCATTAAACGTTTTGTTAGCTTTCGCGTACGAGCGGTGGCACGGATGATGTTTTGTCGTACGA
The DNA here is from genome assembly GCA_003063835.1 of Aphaenogaster floridana. Lineage (NCBI taxonomy): Eukaryota > Metazoa > Arthropoda > Insecta > Hymenoptera > Formicidae > Aphaenogaster > Aphaenogaster floridana. The sequence goes on along the minus strand of NJRP01000019.1, from coordinate 931,094 downwards.
GACATATTATTTATTCACGTCGTCGCGTATTCTATGTTCCACATTTAGAATATCCCGTCTACGGAGTTAGTGAATGACTTCCGTTGCTGCGTAAACGTTTGCGTTACGGGAGCGCATTTCACTTTATCTCCGGCTCGATGCCAGGGGAATCAAACGTGTAGAACGAATCACAACTTGCTTTTAGCGCGAGTACAAAAAAAATTTGGCCTCGCTAAGTTTTCAAGAGCAAAATATAAACGAGCAAAATATAGATCTGAACGAAAAAAGATAGATGCATCATAAATTCGATGCTCGTTAATTCCATTAAAATTACAGCATCTTAATTTCTAACGATTATAATATCTTTTACTGTTTTTTCGATATCGTAATGTATGCAAAAAGATTGATATTAAAATTTAGAAGCGGGGCGAATCGTTAATCGAAGTTGTATAAAAACCACCTCCCACATTTTTGAGGATCGTAAAAGCCGATCGTTTCTCAAGAAAAGGCACTGTTTACGTATAAGATTTCCGTACTCCAATAAATCTGACCTGAAGAAGCGGTTACAAGAGAGAGAAGTAGGTGTGACCTGCAAATATTTGCTCGACAAGGGAAAAAGGGTGAATATCTACATGGTAACCCAATGCTCAACATTTCCCAACAAATGTAAGCTGCCGGATATGGACTATCGGATTGTCCGCCCATCGATTTTTTTATCGTCTTCTTAGGACTCGTTTCTTTCTTCTTTTTATTTTTGCATACAGCGTACATCTTATTCCCGAGGTCTAGTATTATTTCATTTTATCCGTAAATATTGTAAATAACCAATAAATAGGACGCGTTTCGTGTATCAAGGCCAAAATATGCGTTTTCGCGAAATAATGGACGACGAGATTAAACTAATTACGTTGGGTTTCACGTTGCCTGCGTCTGTTAATATTGTATCACCGAAAACAGCACGAACGTCATTTACACAATTCTCGTGTGTCCCAGTTACGCTATAGTTATATCGTACTATCGTTAACATTGTTATCAATCTCTTATGATACCGTATCACATTTCTCTTTCACAGCGGCGTAACGTTTTTAAATATATTTAGCTGTTTCCTCAATATTTATATTTAACTGCATACACGTGTTTACGTTATTTTATCGGACATACGAGAATGTTCCCTGAAACAGGCCTGAGTGGACAACGCAAATAGACGTCCTCTTTTCTAGCCCGGGACTAGTTTCGAATTAACGTCACGGTACTCAAGACGCTCCTTGATAACTCAATTCAACGCTGAGCAGTTGTTTCGTGTCCATGGTTAGTCAGCGTGAAGCCTAAATTTATTTTTAAACGCTCGACACAGACGTCACGACCAAACTGAAAGTTTCGGACATCGTTGAAATTCCAAGTCATTCACTTCTATTAAAGTTCGCTTTCTTTGTCATTAAGTCGATGCTTCGTTATCGTAATTATCTTAAATTAAAGCATGATGTTTTCCGCCAATCAAAAAAAATTCTGGAGAGCGTTTGAGGTGTTTGAAACTGTAAATCGCAACGCTTTATTGTCCGCTTATATATTCAAACATGTTTGTAAAAGTTATAAATTGCTAGAGATAAAATAAAATAATTTCATCCATATGACAATTTGTGCTTTACTTAGATACATGATCATAAGTGTTTATTATTTTTTAGTTGTTTTTATCCTTTTAACCTTCTAATTATTCTGACTTATTTTAATTATTCGGTTCAGTTGATCAGTTCATAAATATCTTTTGACTTGTGCACACATATATATAATGGGCTCTATTAATTTTATTTTTGACTATATGATATTTGGTTTTTACTTTTATCTTAATAGTGCATATATTTTTAAATTAGTGACATATATATCTCAAGGACTTCCTTTATATTCATCATTTTATGACACACAAGACACGTAAGCTTTTCTTTTTTATATTCTTGGAGTTTTCGATTATTGATTGATTTTGCTTTGTTCGTTATTTATTTAAGTTATTCTATTTATTCTTATACATTATATTCTATATCGATTTCTGACACTTTTCATAATATTAGCTATCGTTTCTTTTTAATTTTTTCCAGCCTCAATATGCTGGTTCTGGAAAATTTTCATATATAAGGGATGTTCTTGTTAAGATGACAATTTTATACATTTGAATTAGGTATTGCTCCATTGTTTCTAACTAGATATATTAATTTTATATTTTATCGCCTTATTATATTTTACAATTAATATTGATTTCAGTGTACTTGAAAAGGACCCAAACCAAGGGTCGAAACATCGTTATAATATTTATTTTGTAATAAATTTGGCCAGTTGTTGTCGATGATTGAATAATATTGTTAAGTTATTGCTGGCGGTTCAATCTACCAAATTTTCTAAAGATAAAAATTATGAGGAAAAACATGTACTTGAAGTATAATTTAGATACCTATTTTCGTACTGAACAAGTATTCGATTCAGCTTGAGAACGATTCTGTTTCACGCGGGAACAACGTAATTGGAACTCGAACAGCTCGATTCCAAATATCGTCCGTCCGTTTGAACATGTAAAGTCGCGAGATGTCGAAATAGGACACCGATCCAGAGAGACGAGGGGTCGACAGGCCAGAAACGCTCCCCCGTGCTCGTATGCGGTTCGTAGGGCGGTTACCGTAGAAATGCAGCGAAAGGAAGGAGATGTGTCTCCCCGTCGACAGAGAAATTACATCGCGTTACATCGTATCACGTGCACGCGTAAGCGATACTTCAAAGTATCGTACTCAGCAGGATGCGAAACGTAAGAGACCGCGGGACGCAACGTAATTGATTTTAGGGGTACATTTTACATATTACTGCGACATTATGTATCACGCATTGCAATAGAAATTTACTTCTGACCGACGTAGATCAACAAGAAACAAAAAAAATGCAGATATCGAATTCTAAAATCCGACGTCGCTGCGTAGGAGGTCGATGAGGAAGTGTCGCGACGGGGCGACCTTTCGCGAGCGCGCTATCGCGCAAAATCGGAACAGGACCCCCGATGAAATACGGGCCGTGCATCCTTCGCACCGACTCGACCCCGATATCCGTCCGATACACGTCGATTCCGTCGCACCGATGAAATAGCGTTCGCACCGTTACGTCTGACGCGTATAAGTCTCCGAACGCGCGATTAGTTATCAGCGGCGGCCACCATAGATACGAGAGGAGCGAGAGAAAGAGAGATCCACGAGTGAGCCGGATCGAGCCGGATTTATTCATGGATCACCACGCGCCACGTGGACGGATAATTCTCTCTCTCTCTCTCTCTCTCTCTCTCTCTCTCTCTCTCTCTCTCGTGTGTCTGGTATCCACCTCCTCCTCTCGACTGACTCGCGCCGACGTTCTTCCACGTGCTTTCTTTCGCCGTGAAACCAGTCGCGCGAGCAGGCGAACATGCAACGGGGTTGAGATACTTAGATATTGCCGACGAACGAACGCAGTGTGAGCGAGACGCGAGGATGTATCTCGAGAGTGGAGGCTCGATTGCGCGCATCAATGGATCGCGATCGCGAGTTACAGCTGTCTAGAAGCGAGTACTAGATACAGCACGCGTGGCACGTGGCATCGTGGATTTATTCTTAGCACAGGCTCCGAACGTGCCACCTGAGATTCCTCCTCGAAGAACATAGACAAATACAGACGACTATTTCGATCCAAGAAAATTGTTATAAAAGATCTCGAGTACTTGGGGAATACTTGGAGAATAAGAGAAAAATATATATTTAAATGGAAATGTATATATAAATGTATGTTATTGCTATTAGACTCTTGATATAATCGTTATTTTAATTTTTTAATAACATTTTCAATATCGTTTTCAAATTATTATTCTGCTATCTCTGTGATTTTAAATTCTGTACTATGCCTTCAACTAACTCCATATACAACTACGTATTATTCCAATGTCGTCTAAAATTAGGAGGTTTACTGTTTTGATAGCAGCATCTTGAAACTGTTTAGAAGGTTCGTGCTGTGTCAACCTCGACGACCCCCTAATGATCCTTATAACTGAATGACAAGGAGGGAGAAAGAAGGGGGATCTCGCGCGCTGGGAACGTGGAAGAGAAGAACGAGGAGTGTTCACCCCGTAATACTGGAGATCGTGACTTACATCGAGTTCTGGTCATTACCCGTGAAGTTCAAGCCCAAATGCATCGTGCATCCCGGGGATTACGGGGTAAATACGCCTTGAGCGTTCGAATCCGCCTTCACGTCGATTCATAATCCCACGAGAATTTATTACCGGAGCGAAGAAGACGAGACGCGTTCTCTTTCTCCACCTTGGCTTTTCTCTCTGTCTTCTTCCCCTCGACGTTTATTCGCAAGATTCATGCTTCGCCCGAGTCTAAATACTTCAATTTTAATCGTCATCGATATAAATCAGTGCAGATTACAACGAAAATGAAGATTAACAATCGAGTAGTTCACATTAGAAAAGTGTTACAGCAATTTTCTTTACAATTGTTCTTCTTCCGTGCAGCGATTATAATCACATTAAGCGATGACTTAGCGCGGAACTAACAGGATTTATTTTTGGCAATTGAATCCGGATCGGCCCACCCTCAGCGATAAATAACTGTTCAGGATAAAACGTGGCTGTTTAGAAACAGAAAATCTGTGTATGGTTCGCGGTGTGCAGCGCAAATGATGCGCGTAACGCGCGTTTTATCGGGCCGGCCGTTAAAACGCCAGCTGGAACCAAGTGTTCGCGCTCGAGCTCACCTCGTATAAGCTGCAAAAGAGGAACGGACGCGCATAAGTTACTCTCTAAGTCATCTTTTCGCGCGGGCCCCCTCGACGTAATGTCGCGTGCGCGAGCTATCGTCCCGCGCGATAAATGGCCGTTTCGGAAAAAGGGGGAAAGAGAGCGGGCGGAGCGGCGATGAAATATGACGGACAAATTGGCCGGTTGCTTTAGACGATCGCACTTGGATATTCTACGGTATTCATAGCCACTTGACCCGAATGCGCGCGCGAAAGGCGCGGGATGGCGGGCTCAGCGGCGCAAAGAGTAGCCTGATAGAATGTAAAGTACCGGGATGTAAGTCGTATTTCACGGCTTTCTCCTCTTCCATACGTCCCTCCCACGGATAGCCGAATGGACGCATCTGCCCAGCTGATCCCTTCCCTCATCCGCCTTCCTGCTTCCTTCCGCGTGTCTCTGCTTTTCCGCTCGCGCGCGCGTACGTTCGTCCGCGACGGAAATGAAAATCAACCCTGCGAGTATCGCCGTCTGGATCAACGACTCGCCCCGACGGGAACGGCGAGGAGGAATGTTTGTACATCGCGTCACCGCTGCTTCTCTTTTTCGACCGAATCGACCGAGCTGAATCGCTTTCAGCTGTGAACGCGGACACGTCGAAAAAAATTCCCTCTGACACGTCGTCGTGCTGGCGTGATGAAAGAGATAAAGGCGAGGGGACGATAAAAGAGCTGGCAGGAGATTCGAACTTTAGCCCCCCCCTCTCTCAGTGCGTCTAATTGTCTGCAAATTTGCGCTACCACCATGGATTTTTTGGATGAACAGTCTTATGTCTATTTCTACCCCAATGTAGATTAACTTTAATCTCGGTTTAACTTACTCTTTATCTTTTTCTAATGCTTAGAACTAGAAAAAGATAAAGAGTAAGTTAAACCTTTTTTATCTTGGTTATAATATTATGTTTTATTGTCTTTTGTCGCATATCTATAATCTATTTATATTCTACACGGAAAAAAACAATAAGGTTGCCACAACCACAATTTGGTACAGCCACGTCCTGTGGTTGTCACATTCACATTGTTTTGTGTGGTGCATCTATATATGTTTGTCTCAACATTCAC
>NJRP01000019.1:888906-912320 GCA_003063835.1 Aphaenogaster floridana | reverse complement strand
TTATAGTTGACACCTTTTTTTAACTATAATAGTTATAGTTAAATTATGGTATTTGTAACTATTTTTTTGTTATTACTAACATTATAGCAGTAATAACTATAAAAATGGTGCACGTAACTATAACTATTTAACAAACTATTTAACTTTTCATTATAGTCACAAATATCATAAATTTTTCTCTCAATGTAGTAACTATTTTGGACGTCCTACACAATTATTTTGATGACCCAACAAAACTTTTTTTCAGATCTGTATCTGGCCAAATTTTTAAATATTTCAGCAAAACTATTCTTTCCGTGTATGCGTGTAAAAATAACACGCTTGAATTTGCAGTGCGTACACTGCAAATCCAAGCGTGTTATTTTAGCTGAAACTCTTCTAACACATTTCTTGCCGTTTTAAATCGTGTCATTTAACACGATTGAACGTATTAATTTTTAATTTGATACGCTTAAACGTGTTAAATGACATAACCTAAACCGGCAAGAAAGATGTGAAAAGAGCTTCAGTCAAATGTGTTGTTTTTAGATGTTTATGCGTGTAAAAATAACACGCTTGGATTTGCAGTGTACGAGAGCGCAAAATCTTTTATCTCGCACTAATACGTGCGACACGTAATACGTACGTTCTCATAAACGTCGCGTGCGGATTAATCACGTCTTTATTTGATGTTTGCACTGAAAGTGATACGCCGGATAAGAGAAAGAAAGAGAGAGAGAGAAAGAGTACATTCGCTTCGCTACCGCACGATTCATCGCGTGTACTGACAATCACGCAGATGCCGGGGTTTATCTCTCGTTAAAAATCGGCTCGCACATAGAGTTTAATCTAGAATTATGAAATTGCCAAGTTGGGAATTAATTACGTCAAGTTGATAAGGGAGACCGGACGACTTTGGCGCAAGAAGAGAACATCACGGACAGGATTAAAAAGATCCCCTCCTTAGGTCCTCGGTGTATATATCGTATCGTTATACCTCGCAGCGTGCGCTCGAGCCGGTATATATCGCGTTATTATTCCGCCGCTCGTTCCCGGCGTTGCAGTGATAAAATTCTAATAGCGCGGCTTATACACGTAGCCCCGATTCTGTGTGCATTTCCTCTCGCTGGTAGAGATCGGCCTCCCCCCTCATTTATTTCCCGTCGGTCGGAGCACGGAGCTTCCCGTCTTATCGCAAAAATCAGTAATTAAGTTACGTTTCCCCCGGTATACCCTCGAAGAACGAACGCGCGATGGAACGATTTCGAAACGGCAGCGGCCAACCCCCTTTTAGCTCGCGGCGCGGCGTGGCCGTTTCTCGTGGCGAAGGGCGAGAGCGGGGCATCTCTTATTAAATCTCAGCACGAAATTATTATTAAGCGTCGTGCACTATCCGTAGGATCCGCCGTACGATCCTTCCAGGCGCACGTTGCGCAGATTTACCCGCGACTATAAACGTCCTAGGCTACACGCTCTCTGCGAGTCTCACGCGCGCGGGATTTATTAATTTCCGGATTATCCCGCCCGCGATTTCCGCCACCACGCCGTACAAACGCGATTTCAATTAATCAATAAACGAACGCAATTTCCTACGAAACGACGTAAATGCAGCCGGCGTTGAATTATAAATTCAGAAGCGCGTGCACGACGAGCGTTTTCGTCCGCGGCGTGCTTTTACCGCTCGCTCTCGCCGTTCAATTAGCCGCGCAGCGATGGCTATGAAAAAAGGCCCGCGTTTTAGTTTTACTCTCGTTATCTTTGGTCCTGCATTTACAAAGAAAAAGAGCGGTCAAAGCGAAATTTATAGTACGAAGCGTTTTAACGACGTTTTTACGCCGCTCCGCTTTGGAAAAGATAAATTGCGGAGCCGACGCTCGCGACTCTCGTGCCCGTTTTTATCGATATTCCGATATTCCACGGAATATTGCATTACCATTCCGAAACGTAACAACGAAAATATGATATAAACTGTCATTATTGTTACGTGAAATTATTATATGCGTACAAAAAGAAATCTCGCGTTTCACGTTTCGTTGCGCGCGATAATCAATTTTCGCACGTTTTTCACGAGCGTATTTTCCATACGAAAGAAAGCCGTCATTCTTCCATTCTTATTCCCGTTTCCCTCGTGCGATACGTTTTTCACGACGATGCGAATGGGGCGGAAGTTAGTGTTACATACCGCACAGTTCGCGAACTATCTGCAAACTCTATTCCGACGTGATCGTCCTCATGGAATTCCCTAGCGTATCTCGAGATATTGATTTTGCGACACGATTTGCCGGGGATGCCCACAGCGCCGCACACTCGGGGAAATAAATCCGCGAATGGAATCTAGGCGGAGGAAGGAAACGTGAGAAATCGCATTTGGTAGGTTCTATGAGACTTATCTGCCATCTTGTCGATTATTGAAAATCGGCCAACTCATTCGTCACGCCGCGCCGGCGAGGTGCCTGCCTGAGCAGGAGGGACGAAGATAGCGCGTGGAGAAAAGCGGCGGAAAAGGAAGGGAGGACAAAGTGAAATAGGAGATTCGACAGCGAGGGTAGAAAAAAACCGCGAACCCCCCGGGAAATCGGTAACTCGGCATGAATAATCAAGAGACTCGCATTAAGTGGAAAACATTCGCGTCGTTCGCCATCGCCTTATGCTTCCTTATTGATTTTCGCTGATGTACTCCGCTATTAGCTCGCATCGTCGCTCGACGCCAACTAAAACGATTATATGCTCGTCAGAGGATATTTGAAACATATTCGCGAGTTTACGAAGACATCGACATCGGAAAAAATTTCTAGTTTATACAAAGCGTCATTTTCTTTCTTAACCCGTAAGCACGCGCGTGGGGGTCGAACTAACCCAGACGAAAGCAATGAATTTACTAATCAAAATATTATAGTGAAGAAATATTTTTAAAAATATGGATTACTTTTAATTTCTAATGCTTGAAAATTATTATTTTATGTTTAATTTTTTATGTTTTATTATTATTTTATGTTTAAAACATGTCTCAGTTTATAATTATTTAAAAATAAAAGTAAAAAATTTTGTTTATACATAAAAAATAAATAATTAAAATGTAGGTCAAATTGACCCCCACGCAAAAAAAGTCACGCGAGTACTTAAATATAGGAAAGTCTAAGGCCGGTATTCATAGTCGGTTCTTATATTTAAGATCGTCTTAAGTACAATCTTAAGATGTCATAAACCAATCACAGAGCCGTATTACCGTCTTAAGACATTACTTAAGACGATCTTAATATAAGAACAGACTATGAATACCGGCCTAAAAGATCTAAGATTTAAAGCCTGCGTGCTTTCGATCGTATCGGTATTAAGAATATTTTTTCTCGTTGCGAGCGTTAGTTCTTTTAAGCGGTGTCTACAATGAGATTTTAAGACGTAAGGCTTAATCATGTCGATCAATCACAGTCGAGCGTTTTAAACATAAGACCGCAATTTTGATTGTGATTGGTCGACATGCTTAAGCCTTACGTCTAAAATCTCATTGCAGACACCGCTTTATAAATGCATAGGTGTGTCTTCTTAGCTTCCATGGAACAGCATTGTGCGAGCGTTCGCTGAATCGGCGTGCAAAATTTCGTCAGGCAGAACCAGTTCGTCGTAAATCTCGTGAAGGCGTGAACGGAACGACTCTTGATATAACTCACGCGATTGCGCGATATCGGAAAGTCCTCGAGTGTCGCTGGGTATCTAATGTCGTCTTAAATAAGCCGCTGCTAGCAATGACAGCCTCTAAGTCTAAACTATAGGGGGAATCGGATCCCGGCTGCCGTCAGGTGCGCATAAATAAACAATGAAAAGGGTACGCCGCCGGGCTAAGAGATCCGATCTTAATGGAGAGAGTGCTTGACGATGATTTAGATAGAGTCATTTTACGGCGGCCTGATCTAACGACTACTTGACGCCTGGCACTCCATTTTCTGTTTCAAGGTTACTCGAGCGTATTACGGCAGCCACAAACGTAATGTATTCATATGCAGCCTATAATCAGATTGTAATTGAACCGTACTATGGAATTATAATTAAATTTAGCGAGCGATTTAATTTATCAGTGCTCGCGCAGTGTTGATTAATCGCCGTAATTTGTAAAAAGGTTGTAAAAGCTGTAAGAGAAAGATACTTAACGTATCTCGCTCCGGTTTAATGAAAACGGAGTAATTTTGGGGTGAGCTTTTTAAGAGAAGCGAGCGCGCTTCGGGAGAGTTCTCTAAAGGAAATTCGCCGGTATTAAGGTCGACGTCCATATTGATGAAGGTCCTCGAACAATAACGGTCGTCGATCGTTAAATCCGAACGAGCGTAATAAAGCGGCCGTCTGATACGCGTAAAGCCGGGTTATCGCGCGTTTCCTCCCACGTTTCTCTCCTCGAGTTGATCGATATATTTCAACGCGCGAGTCACGCGCTGCGATCATCGTCGAACGATCAACGCGTGAAGTGCAGAGTAATAACTTCAGCGACTGAAATACAACGCGCGCCACGCCGCGATTGTACCTACATCGTTCGCACTTCCGTGTATTTAAAAGCGCCCTCAGCCATAGACGTCTTTTCGTTATTCGGTCCAACGAGCTCAAAGCGATAACCAAGATGACAGCTCTCACGGAAGCAACCGTCTCTTAAGCCGCTCGGCTATTGCCCGGATGACTTGAGTCGCTAAGATAATACAAATGATTGACGGTCCACTCCCGTTCCCAAAAGGGCAGCTAACGATTCTGTGGTCAGCAGACTGGAAGAGAGAGGGCGGGAAAGTGTGCTATCAGCGGAAAGAAAGTTTCGTGATGAAATATCAGTCGTACTGCCTCATCGGAGTGGAGACGAAGAGAGTTACTCCAACAATTTTTCGATTCTGGCAGTTTAAAAAAAATTAAAATAAAATGTATATTGCACGGAAAAAACAATAAGGTTGCCACAACCACAATAATAGTAACATTTGGTACAGCCACGTCCTGTGGTTGTCACATTCACATTGTTTTGTGTAGTGCATCTATATATGTTTGTCTCAACATTCACTATGTTTGTCTCAACATTCACTATGTTTACTGTACCAAATGCATATAGTTGCCTTCACATCAATGTGAATGTGACAACCACAGGACGTGGCTGTACCAAATGTTACTATTATTGTGGTTGTGGCAACCTTATCGTTTTTTCCGTGTGCGTGTAAAATGGCACGACCGGAAACGAAGAGAATAACCGCGCGCGCCAAAGTAAAAAAAAAACCGATTTGATGCTAGTTTAGTTATTTATCGGTGATATTGATCGTCATTTGCATTTTGTTGCAGGTAACAACGATACCGGACGAGGGCGAGGACAATTTTAAAATGCCCAGGGCTTCCGTGGTACACATGACGTCGACGGCGACGAGGCCGCATCACATGTCACAAGTATATATCATCAATAGAGGCTGTTATTAAATTTATATTAGTAATAAATGATTATCTTTATATCGATTAAGTGAAATTTAAATGGCTATCATACGAGTGCGGCATATAGAGATTTTTATGGCAAAGACATAAAAGTGACAACAAACACGGAAAAGAATTTGTTAACTTGACTAAATCTTTCAACTAAATAAAATTTATTTAGTTCAAGTATTTATTTAACTTGAACATAAAATATATTATATGTTTAAGTTAAATAAATAAATGTTTAAGTTAAATAAATAAATACTTGAATTAAATAAATTTTATTTAGTTGAAAGATTTAGTCAAGTTAACAAATTTTTTTTTCCGTAAAGGAACAATCCGTCGAGGGCGCGATTTTGTGTCTTTCTCGCGTCTCGTAACTACTGAATTTCCAACGATTGTTTTTTACTGATATTTTTACTCGCGAATACGGAGTATTCTTCGGCAATTTGCGTCTCCGCCATCGGCAGGAGGTTCGCAGGACGCGGTTCTTAAATAATCGGGCGGGGTGGTGGGACGAATTTCTTTTTTATTTCTACTTGGCGAGAGGCCATATTGATATGCAAACACCGAAGATAGCACCGAGAGTAATTGAGTGGTCCGGTTTAAAATGGATATCGCGTACACGGAGGCCTTTCGGGAAGGGAAGGAGAAGACCGCCGTCGTACACCCACATACACTGGGGTGCACACTTAACACAGCACCCGACCGACCATCCTCATAATCGTATAAGCGAGAGACGACTTTTAAAGCTCGTTTTTCCTATCCCTTTCTCTCGCCTTTACCCCACGGTCGACTAATAGTTTTAAGCTAATGGCTCCCCCGGCTAACTTCGACCTGACGCTCTGACGCACTTCCCCCGCGCTTGCGGAACTGCTCTGCGAGTATTTCGCACGGTTCGATGCAAACGAGCTTTTAACGTCGTGTCCAAGAGCGAGAGAGGAGAGGCAGATAGAGGAAGAGGAGCGCAAAAGAAGGGTACGCGAGGAAGAACGCCCAAAAATAATATCGTTAGAAGCGCTTCGGAGCGCGAATTTCTTACGTTCAGAAGGAAAATACGCTCTCGTCTCGCGCACACGTAGGGGAAAGTTGCTGAATGCGTACTACTTAAGCTACTTTTTATTATATTTTCTATTTGGTACCGATTTGTACGCAAATGAATGTTGGACATTGTAGCTTGATGTTTCAGGCACCTAGTGTTACATGTTTAACATTTTACCAATAACAAATTAATTTGTCACAAGTCTTTTTGTAACATGCTGCAACCGGTCGTCTAAATCGTATCTATGGGTCCTCTAAATCATACACGGAGAAAATTTTATATTAAAAATTAGTATGTATGGCAGTAGCCGCGTGGACCATTGCTCGAATTATAAAAATTTTTACTATGTTATTATATTAATAATTATTAAACTCTTTTGTGAAAACAGTAAAAATTTTTATAATTCCAGCATGGTCCATGGCTACTACCATACATAGTAATTTTTTATATAAAATTTTCTCCGTGTACCTCCTTTAAAAAGTATCGAATTTATAAATAAAAATAATTAAAAATATAAGATTAATAAAAGGAATCATTACCTAATACCTATTTTATTAATTTATCACAAAAAAGATTTAATAATTACTATAAATAACAATAATAAAAAAGTAAGGACTTCGAAATAAAACTGGCTTTTTGCAATTGACATTTGTATTCATATAAGCACGAGTTCCTAAATCCTACTGGTACGATATAGAAAACCTTAAGATGGTACGATTTAGAAAACTTGAGATTTTATAAAAATATCGATTTAATAATCTTTATAATAATTAAAAATATATATATATAAATGTAAAATATTCTACAATAAACCCTCTTTTTAAAAATATAAAAATTCAGGATAATATTGCATGGTTACACTATTATCAGCTACATAAATTGATCAAAAATTAACATCAATTGTACCTGATTTTTTTAAGTGTTGTTAGCATGTGCAAAACAAAATGTAATCTATTAAATTTTTGTCTATATTATTCATTTCTTATTTATTTAATATTTTTGTTACTAATGTTGCTTATATTAAGTAATAATATAAAATATTGATAAGATACGTTTTAGGCAACCGGTACGCATTTAGCAACTCTTTCCTACAAGAGAGAGAGAGAGAGAGAGAGAGAGAGAGAGAGAGAGAGAGAGAGAGAGAGAGAGTATGCGTGTGTTTCTTTAGCTCGTTAAAATCCCTCGCGTGTGCGTCGTTAATAGAAACCGTTCGCCTGCATCGGTATCGCGGATACGCGGCGGCTCGCGCAGATAAACGCGGCTCGTAATACCCTTAACGCATCTCGTAAACCGTAATTAATATTCCAAATTCTCCATCGCCGCTCTAAGAAACGGGAAACGTATCGGCGCTCGTTACCGTACGTCCAACGTTTTCCTGAATGCGCTATTCATCGCGCGGCCCCGATAATTAGTCGAAGAAAGCGACTCGGACAAGCACGCTCGTAAACTCATGTCCATTACCGCTGTTGCCGCTTGCGCATACCGTATTATACGAATAATTAAGATTGACGGCATCCGACGTGTTTTCTCCATTTTACTCGAACCTCCGGCGACACCCTCCCAAAAAATCGATGATGTAGTTGAAGATAAAAATTAGTAGAGAGATAAAGAATAGAGATTGATAACACTGTGTAACAGAATTTTAGGTATATTAAGCTATCTAAGCCAAATTATCAGAACACAATAAATTATATATGGAATTAATTTGCTAATTTTTGCTTTCAAAAATAATTAAAGAAATTAGTTGCTCACGTTATTATATAGCATTAGAATGTTCCCTGAATTATTTGCTCTCAAGATATCCAGGTCAGAATTTTTTGCTCGCGAAATAAGTTTAAAGAATTAAAGAAAGTCTAGTTCATGCGTTATAAATTTCCGAAAATGGCTAAAAACATGGCCTCTTGGGGTTTCAACCCCTATTTACTTAAGAACCCGTCGTGACGGACTATTTTTGGGGTCGGACTTGTATTCAGCGCACTCGATTCACTAAAGAACGACCCGCCAATCCAAGTGTACATAAAATTTGTTAAAAAATGTAACACTGTGTAATAGATAACAAATCCAAAAGTTGCGCGATTCGGTGCAATTCGCTTTTAACTGCGAGGCAAATGGTTCGAATTCTCTCGCGGCACATCGGATAAACTTGTAGCTCGATGTACTATCGTAATTGCAAATCTCGATAGCGTCGAATGGAAAGCGGGCATATGGTCGTAAATTTGTCCTTTCCCTCCGAAGTCGAGAGTTACTTTATAACCGTGTACCAATTAATCGGTAAAGCGTGCAGAATTATGTCTCGGGTCGCATTGTAATTTTCGCACGATCAACGGGCGATAGACGGAGGAAAAAAAAGAAAGTCTAATTGGAAATGGGCGTTTGGAGCGACCTACGCATTATTATCGTCCAGGAGAGACGACGGTATCGTGCGCCTCTCCGGCGAGACGATAGAAAGGTTACACATGGCGACACGTCTAATCGCGTAATACGACCGTTTTACGCTCGCTGCTCCTAATGGCGAGAGAGATAATTGAAAGTGCATGCAAATTTATGTGGGATCGGCGACGGCGCCGCTTGAAATTCCTTATCGAATACGCGCTCGTCGTCCCGCTCGCCACGAATATGAGTTACGACGGGTCATCGCGCATTAAAACCGAACTACCGGCACTTTCGTTGCTCGCGTTACGCTGTAAATTACACGTCCGCGCATCGAGGAAAGGTCAGAGTTTAATACGAAATATCGGCGAATTTTTATAACGATTATCGCGGGTAACGCGGCCTTACGGATCAATGCGAGCACGTTGTGTTTTGTGGAGCAAGATAAACGACACGCTAAGCCGTCTAACATTCACTCAAGCAAGTAGATTAGATAATTATCGCGAAACAAGAATTATATCTAAGTTATGGGAAGAAAGTATTTTCGAAGCAGAAATTTTTGGTATTATAGTCAGAAGTCAAGAATACAAGAACGGCGAATATCATCTGATTCCGGAATGCATTCTCGTAGCCTAAATGAATAGAAGTTAAGTAATATTTTAATTACATTCTACTTGTATGAGTGACGTATCGTCTCATAGTAATTTTCTCATTCGTCTGACCTACTTATTTAGTAAAACTGACGAAAAGGTGGGAATCGGGACACCAATAAAACAGTTGTCGCATTGAGATTTGGAGATTACACACGTACTGCATAAAGATACCTATTATGCATATGCATGCACAAACAAATAGACAGACTTTTCTCGTGCAGATATTCTTACATCATTTGTCACTCGCCGCAAGATCGCGGATGCTGAGCGTGCATGCGTTGACGAAGATAAAACGTCCGACAGGGTTACTTGTACTTCGACGTTGAAATTTAACGAGTCAGCGAAAAGAGTCGCGTTTATACTCGTAAAAAAAACGTTGCCATTAGATACACTGCTTGTCAGAAGTCTGAGAACAGGTAGTAAAAACAGTTTTGAAATCTTTAGTTTTTTGGCAATTTTTCGCAAGGACCACTTCAAATTCCTTAAAAGACACACCTGTGCTCTTATATTTCAATATCGAGCTCCTTATTTTTTCGCCGCATTGCAGCAGAAACACATCAAAACTACACAGTTTCGTAAACATGGTAAATTCGACTGTTCAGCGACTGCGACTGTTTACGGATTCTGTTTGACATATCAATTTAGTCGTGTCACCAGAGTATATCGTCCGACAGAGCGCGCTTTAATAGCTCGAAAATAAGCTTTTATAAGTTCAATTCGGAAAGCGTGGTAAGGGTCAATCTCAGAAATTTGCATTTTTCAAGTTTCTATTTAAATTTTAGTGTGCTGTAAACAACATGTATGTTTTATTTTTGCGTACTTTTACCATTTCTTCGCATTAGATACCATAGACACGCGGTAAAACATGAAATTCCTTGATTTTGGTGATATTCTCAGACTTCTGCCAAACACTGTATCTTCTTGTTATGAAATCATAAAATACTGATCTTATACTTGTACGCATCTAGAATTTTTCTTGGCGCGAGTTCATTTCTCGCGAAATTATACCGTTGTTTAGAAAAGCCATACGCAGAGAATATACACGAGAGGGACTTACGTGCGTCCATCGTTGCACGAAGGATATACGCGTATATAGCGTCGACGTACAAAGTACCGTCGCGGTACTTTGAAATAGCTATATGTGTATGTTTGCAAATGTATATGCATGCACATAAATGCGGGGCCAAGCGAAATGTTTAGTATTCCTCGCGAAGGGCCAAGCCCAGCTTTCAATTTGCGGCTAGCAATTTGTTCGCCGGTTGCACCCCGTGGCAGCACAAATTCGCGATGCATTCGCTCCGGACGTATACGTATGCATTTACTGGAGCATCGTGGCGCGCGACGGACGGATTTATACCTAGCGTTACCGTTTCACCGCTATTCAGAATGCTTCTCGATTAGGAGATGTTGCGAGATGGAGATTCGACAAGAGAGACGACTCCGATCTGCGTTTCTATATCGATAAAATTTCGATAATGTGAATACAGCGAATCGAGACAAATACCTTGAAATTGGAAACGTGCGCGTAATGCAGATAGAAATATCCCACAGCGTACCTCACATCGTGGGAGTTACAACTCCTTTCGACGCCGCCGGACTCTATGATCTTTATAGAGCGGTATGCGCCCACAAAAGAACGCGGTAACAGGGATACACAGGCGCGAATTTCAGTCACTCGCTGGTGTAAAATAAACGAAGTTGACGTTCGCACCGGTGTGTTACACCGCGTTCCCGCATGAATTCTTTCGCGTCAGCATAAAAAGATCACCATTTCACGCGTGAGTTCATTAAAGCCTGTTTATCTGGATAGGTACTGGCGACCCTGGCACTATCTATGGGAACTCTTTCCTCCGGTTTGGCCAAGGGTTACACCTCGCCCGCGTTAGACTCTATATTGGATAATCAACCGCCCCATCTTTATCAATCATCCAACAATGACACTTGGTAAGGATTTGCATGTCAATAACTAGGCTATATATAAAAAAAAAGAAACATTCAAATATTCCGCGTTGTACGGACAAAAGTCAGTCGCGTTAAATAATATCGGATTTCAATCTAAACCGTCGACAGACGTGGACAATTATATCCACGCTGTAGCTTATTCGAGCGTTACGTTCTTGGTTGCTAATTCCGGGATGTGTCTACTGCGACGACAACACGCGAATTCTACTGGGAAGCTGTTCACAAATAATACTCGACAACCGAGACGCGGCTGCCAAGAGCGATTACGTTTGCACCTGACGTCTGTCTTGGTACTCTTGTCTGGGAACAATACCCAATATATCGAGAGTGTCTCCTAGATACGCTTGGATTACGCTGGACGTCCAGACAATATAATGCCATCGCGCGTGATCTTAATTGCGCTTACGATTTATCGGCAGGTCGGCTTTTTCGGTCACGCAACAAGAGGCCTCGTGGGTCGCGTCGCTGTCCATGCTGGGTGCGTGGTTCGGCGCCATGATCGGTGACTGGATAATGCGAAGAGGTCGTCGGTTGGCCCTACGCATGACATCCTTGCCCCTGGCGGCGGCCTGGGTCATAACGTGCCTCGCACCGTGCGTGGAGTTGGTGTACGTCACGAGTTTCATCGGCGGGCTCTGCTGTTCGGTCATCACCATGGTCGCGCAGGTAAAGAAAGAGAATTCGATTCGATTGATTCTTGAATTACTCGGTCGACGCATGAGCAAACTTCTTTCGGCAGGTGTACATATCGGAAATCTCGATGCCGGGCATCCGCGGGTGTTTGTCGGCAATGTTGAAGGTGCTCGGTCACGTTGGTGTCTTGCTGTCGTACATAGCCGGTACATATCTAAATTGGCGGCAAAGCGCGCTACTAGTGGCCGTTGCGCCGTCGATGCTCTTTCTGGGGACCCTCTTTATACCCGAGACACCGTCGTACCTCGTGCTAAACGGCAAAGATGACGAGGCCGCCAACAGTTTGCAGTGGCTGCGCGGAGAACACGTCGATATAAGATACGAGCTGCAGGTGACTTACAGAACTTATGAAAAACGGATGACTTTCAGAATAGAGCGACTTCCTTCTCATATCTCTTTCGAGTTCTCGACAAAGATCAATAATTACTATAAATTCACGATGGTTAACGATATGCTTTTAGGTCATCAAAACGAACATTCTGGCTTCGAGGGCTAAGCAATACGAGCTGAGTTTCAAGAACAGCATGTTTACACCGAGGCTATACAAACCCATCGCTATCACGTGCGGTCTGATGTTCTTCCAGCGATTCTCTGGAGCGAATGCGTTTAATTACTACGCGGTACTCATTTTTCGTCAGACCCTGGGTGGAATGAATCCTCACGGAGCGACCATAGCGATCGGATTTGTACAGCTATTAGCCTCTTTATTGTCAGGTACCTTAAGCAATATTAAACAATATCGATAATACTCGGCAAAATTAAATTTCGTAATTAATAGGGGATTATTATGTCGTAAATAAAGGAAATTATTTTCTCTCTTATTAGAGATATTGCCTGCGTTTATCGCGTATTTAAACGAAATCGTATCTCTCGCAGGATTTTTGATCGACATAGTCGGCAGACTACCACTTTTGATAGCCAGCACGGTTTTCATGTCACTGGCGCTCGCCGGTTTCGGCAGCTACGCGTATTACGTGTCGCAAACGCAAAATCTGGGGTACGTGGACTCGGCGGTGGTGGGCCAGCACGACTGGATACCGCTACTTTGCGTGCTCGTGTTCACGACCGCCCTCGCCCTGGGCATATCGCCAATTTCTTGGCTATTGATTGGCGAATTATTTCCGCTGGAGTATCGCGGCCTCGGCTCCAGCATTAGCACGAGCTTCAGCTACTTTTGCGCGTTTTTTGGGATCAAGCTCTTTATGGATTTCCAGCAGGTGAGTAGTTTCATTTTCTTCTTAAGATACGAACAAGTCGTCTAGATTATGAGGGGGGGACTAAGTTTAGAAACAAATCTCTTCTGTGGTTTAGAAACTAAGTTCAAGATTATAAGAAATGAAATTTCAAACGAGAAAATCCATAAGAAGGAACATTCGTTTTATTTAAGTAACAATATTACTTTGTTACCGTAATTCGTCTAGATATAAAAATTTACTCAACCAATTCAATATTATTCTCTGCCTTTAATTAACGACTAACTTTTGTAATCCTGTAATTAATAACTTAAGTTTTAAGAGTTTCTAATTTCTTATTTTAGAGTCTCGGTCTACATGGAGCATTTTGGTTTTACGCTGCTGTGGCGGTCTGCGGACTGTGCTTCGTGGTGTGCTGCGTGCCTGAGACGAAGGGTAAGCAGCTGGACGAGATGAATCCGGATTATGCGCAAGCACGGTAGTATAAGGCCTCGCTGACGGGGGGTCTCTCGAACTTAGAGAAGGCGAACAAGCCTTTACCAGGAGGCGCTTATCCGAACGAGCACGATCCGCGGGATCTCTACCGCAGCGATCCGCCAATCGCAACTTGTAGCATCACGATGCCGTCTGCGCGCGTTGCTCATCGCAAGTTGTCGGATTACTGCGGCATCTTCGCCGAGAAGACCAATAGGATCGGCAGGAACGTGGAGAGCTTTATGCAGTCCCGCGGTTTGCTACCGATTCGTCGCTCGGTCGATGAAACACTGCGTCGTGACGCGTCCGGAATTAATGGCGACGTAATCAGAAACGACCCTCCGCCGCGAACCGATCGAGAAACAAGCGAGAGCCATCGTCACCAATATGAGAATCGTGATTACGAGCGGCCGCGGCGGAATGGCGGTCAGAAAAAACGCGTAGCATACTCCAATAGCACTTATCCCCGGGACCCAACGCGAGCCGACACGAGTTACGTTCGTCGTTTCAATCAGACGGAGCCCCGTCGTGCCAGGAGGCACGAGTACGCGGAAACCGATTACGACGCGACGGATATCTGGAGACAAGACCTGGACCTCGCGAGGGGCGGTCCCTGTGTGTCCAAGCCGATTCTGAGAAACGGCATCAATCACGGCGGAGACGAGAGGCCGTATTACTCAACCCTGCCGCGGCGCAGCAGGACCATCAACTTCAAGGATCAAGCACGCGACTCCCCGGAGGGAGGAGGACGGCGCGCGTATCCGAAGAGCCTGCAGGATCTAACGGATTTGGAACTCGACGACGTCACGTATCTCCCATCCACCGGCGGTAGAGATGGCACTCGAGAGGAGAGACTTGACGACAATTATTGTCGACGTAACCGGTATTGTCGAGAGGAGGGCGAGCCGCCCTTCGACGACGATTATCTCAAGCTCTATAGAAACCTGTCGAGATTAGACACATATCCGCGAGGCGGTAGATATGGACCGGGTCAGGTGCACTACGAGAGGGAATGCAGGACTTTCGGCAAGGACACGGTCGCCTTTATCTACTACAAGACGTGCTATTTATGATCTAAAGAGAAACGCGATACGAACGAGCGGTCGGGAGTTCTCTCATCGATAGACCGTCCATCGATACGCATGGCTCACGATCTCAAGCAGAAATGCGCGAACGGCCGATTGGTCGTCTCGAATCTTTCGCTTCGGATGCATTTAACGAACGGAAGCATTTTCTACTCGATAAATTGGCTTAGATTTTTGTGCTAAGTTGATAATTACAAGATTTATCAGCAGTAGAGAATCCGTATTAGGAATTCCCTTCCTCCTCAGATATCATATCTTCTTAACGGTAACATATCTTTATCAATATGTAAAAAAGATACTCGCGTGGAAGAAAAAAAAGAGAGAGAAATCTGTACAAAGAAAATGACCGACTAACCGAGTCACAAATTGCCTTCATGTCTGGCTTTAATAATTAAATCGTTTCTCGACTGATAATGAAGTTATATCATCGAGCTTTAAATAGTTGCTCTTACGTAACTTCTCTAAAAAAAAAACGTGATATTCCTTTTTTCTTTCAGAAATCATCTCGCAGAGCTAGATTAATTTTTTATTTGGTATACGACATAAATTGTTATGCCTATTCCGCATTATCTAATTATTCAGTATCTCTTTGAGATATTTTCAAAGATACAAATGATAATTGTAAAAAAATGATCAAAAACGAAACCAAATAATATCTAATATTAGCATCAGATTAAACCTAAATAGTAATATGTAAAGTACTTCATGCTTGTCGTGTTATCTGCTTTATATTAGTTTTCGGAGATACGATTTTTTTTATCAGATTGAATTATATTCTGTGCTAACAAATTTTTGATAATTCAAAGTTCATTTCTGTCAAGAGGCAATCTCATATATCGTACTTTCCAAGCAAGACAGCGCGACAATATCTTATGCGAATAAAAATGCGTATAATTATGTATACCACGAGTAAACGATATTAACAGAGTCCTTAGAATAGGCTCGATAGACTGCTCGTAGACTGCTAAGCTAGTCTTTCTGTAAAGTAGTCAACGTACAATGAGTTTGCAATAATTTCTGCTACTATGTATATTTTCAGCCGTTAATGGTGTTCGAGCACCATTTCTTTCGAGAATATCGCGATGAGCCTCGAGAGAAAAGGTAAAGGAAAATTACCACTGCTAAAAACGATGCTTTTACGGCCAAGTAGTGTGCTGCAGGGGCATTCGCGTAATTAAGAAGATTGCGACAATATATAGAGTATACTTTTTGCAGACGAATGCAAAATAACGTTTTGCTAAACTCAGAATATCGAGGCCTCGTTGCGTAGCACAGGCGCCAATGACTTAACTACGACAATATCGATTTGTAGATATATCTATATATGTTTCATATAAGATGCGTATTGTGTACATTGGTTATTGTATATTATATACATATGTCTCGATTGTATTCGTGGAACTTACGCAATTAGCGACGACACGATGCGATATAGACGATAAACAAATTCTCGACAATACCACAAATTGCTAATTTCGCGAAGCCGGTAGAGCGAAATTCGGTACTGTTAGGTTTATTAAGAGATCATGCATATGTACTACGTTTAACGTTGAAAGCAGCTGTATACTAAATAACTCCACGGGTGCAAGGGCGAGTCCCTCATCTGTGTAACTAATCTTCATTATTTCTCTAAGTCTTCTGCTTTCGACGATTTCCTGCATTTCTCAAAAAAGTGGCCATTCGAATGGCAAAGTCGCGATTAGACGAACGTCTCCATAACGACGTGCGTATTTTATATTTTTATATAGTTTGTAGAATAACGTTGAGAGAGAGAGAAAGAGAGAGAGATTCATGACGAAGTATTTGTTAGAAGTTGACTATACTTTGCGAATCACAGCTTTTATCTCTGTGATAATCGTCGCGGGGAAAAATTCTCTTAAAATATCTTTGATTGAATATAATGTGCACAAAAAAGAAAAAATGCCGAATGTGGTATGACTCGAACTTTGATAGACTGAAGTACGATACGAAAAGGAAATTTTTCGTCGCGCGGCCCGCAAACAGAAATTGTCACATCCGTAATTATCTATCGTACCCGTGAGTCATATCCCTGCCATATCCTATACGTAACGAAGTGTATGAAAGTCGCGAAAGCGCATTAAATCCCTGTACTTAAATATTTTCGCGTGTTTCTGTAGACAGTGATCGATCGATGCGAGGGGAGAGAAAAATCTGCGTTTGCGCAAGCTATATCGATTCGTAAAATACATTCCATTTTTTATACATAAAACGACGCGTATACAATACGCGAGAAAAATAATATTGCCAACGTCGAAATCATAAATTCGGAAAACGACATATCACGTAAGAGAGAATATTTCGGTATTGGCACTGTCTACAAGAAGCAAGTACACGCACCTTCCTAAACAAAAATATCTTACTAAATATGTTATACATAGAGTGTCCTGAAAAAATATATACCAGCGCATATTCTAATTAATACTTTATCGTGAGAAATTTTCGGTATGATTATATGTTTCATCTTTTTATATTAAGTATAAGCCTCGGTAATGAAATCGTATTTTTGCTACAAAAAATAATCAATTATCTAAGCTATAGAAATATAATTTGCTGGACTAGTAATATATTTATGAATGTTTAAGCTAGCCAAAGGACAATATTATAGTGGTATATATTTTTTCAAAGCACTGTATATTTTATGCTCAAGGGCTTGGATGCAGTATTGGGTAATCGTCTGTAATTAGTTTTAACGCGGTGCAATGCTCGTGAAACGAGTATACGTAGGATATACGATCGACTTCCGAATTTTACGTATATTGTAAAAGTTCTCGATAGGATTATATCTCGTTCTTACAATAGTAATACTGCGCCGAATAAGCGAGCTTTACTATTTGCCGAGTGGCGTATTGAATATTCGCAGCGACCATATTGTGTCAAGATCTTCCACGTAATAAGAAAAAAAAAGAAGAAAATCTCCTCTACTTTCCCCGTAGATACGTTAAACTATATAAAAAAAAAAATCTGCACTGTGCACTCTCGTGAATTGAAAATTTATCGTAATATGTAGCGGTAACGGTGAAATTCAGGATCAGATTTCGCATTACTGCACGTTTAGGATCACGAATAGTCACGGTAAATAGATGTCTGTATCGCGTACGCGGATATGTGTGTGCTCGTGTGCGAGAAGATGACTCGTGGATGAGTGTGCGTGCAATTGCGGGTAACGATGACAGCCGCTTTTATAGGTATGCCACGCGTATAGATCTATCCCTTTATCTCTTTACGCAAAACAGAAAATGGCAAACGTTCGAGAGATCGGCGAAGACTGTAACTCGCGATTAAAATATTAATCTGCATTAGCGAATTAAAAATGCATATTTAGCGCGTTGCAATCAGATTACAAGTAAATAGGGATTCAATCTAGGAATTCGAATTTATATATTACGCGACATGTTATATCTGGACGTGATGAGGAAGCTTTTCGTACGAGAAGAACGAATCTCACGTTATTAATTCTACTTACCGACAATAAATTCACTATACAATTTATTGACAATAAATAATTCAAATGGGAATTAGCGCTGGCCGTCGCTAAGATGATTAAATCTTTATGCATATTATATCGTCACAGATAATAAAATTACGAAGACGTATTTTCAATGAAGAGAGAGAAAGAAAGAGAGAGAGAGGGGGGAGGGAAAGAAAACGGAATAGAGAGAGATAAAAAGAAATAAATATATATATACACCGATCTTGTCTAAAACGAGCCACGTTTAACTTCGCTTGCTAGATTTAATATTTTTGTAATGACGCCTAGAGATATATAGCTGTATTTGTACCTTCATAGAGTTAATATTTAGATTATATATACTATTCTATCGTTGCGTCTACAATGCGGTGCAACTGGAAAATCAACTTGAACTCCGACGCGACGGATAATATCGGATAGGAAAGAATTATTTCTGCGCGAAGTGAGACAAGACTGCACGTCGGTCTCTCGCGAATACGAACTCGAATATTCTACCATCGAATTATAGAGGATATTGAATTCTCCTACGCTTTCTCTTCGACGTAACGAGAACATCAAGGATTTCTTTAATTAATTTCAGAGACCGGCCATTACGTTCGTTAATTAAAATAATTCGAGTAGCACAAACGCGATCTTGCCGACGCGACGACGGTGGATTTGCTTTCGGGAGGAAGGTACGCACCCTCGACCGGCAATACCGTGTATTTATGTTACGTATAAGTAATGTATTGTACTTAAGTGATTTTTGTTAGCGTTTGCGTTTACACCTCTCTAGAAATAACGAATAATGTATCGGATATACAATCGCTAATGACACTTCCGGCGGAACCAACACTTGCGTGTTTGTATAGAGACCTATATACACATGTATAAACGCCAAAAGAAGAGAAAAAGAGAAATTATGAGAAGAAAGATGAGTGTATCTGTTAATTCGTTGCCTAAACCTCGTAAACATTCTTTAAACAATGTTAGAAAAACTCTACAAAATCTACGGAAGACTAAAGAAAGCGTTCACATTTGAAAATGGAGAACTTTTTTCGTGAAAATTTAAAGACAGCTTATGACGTATAAAGTATTCTTTAAAATATCGTTAAATTGTTTGCCAAGCTCTTGAATATTTTCATGGATAGAATGTTGAAACAAAATAGATAAAATTTTTAAATTATATAATATTTTTGGAATAATAATACCGTTTAATAATTTTATATCTAAGGCCGGTATTCATAGTCGGTTCTTATTTTAAGACCGTCTTAAGTAACGTCTTAAGACGCTAATACGGCTTTGTGATTGGTTTAAGACATCTTAAGATTGTGCTTAAGACGATCTTAAATATAAGAACCGACTATGAATACCGCCCTAAGATGAGATTTCATTGTTTTTTTATTTTAAGTCTTATATATTTTGTTTTATAGTGCCTTCTAAAGACCTTCTGACAATAATAACGACTTTTAGATGTGTCGAATAATTTCTGTGTTTGATTTATATAAAGCCTATTTATGTATGAATAAATTAATTTTATAATATTTCAAAACATCTTTGCTTGCTCGTTCCCCTGGCCATGTTATCTTGTATCATTGATTTATAAAACTTCGAAGGCATTAAAAATATCGGTTTAATCGTTAATCCTTTCGCTACAAGCCGGACACAAAGTTCTATGCAAAGTTCGAATAACTCTGCTGCGGAACGAAGCTTTATTGATACGCAATCGGAGTCTGCTGCTTCACACCACGTATAATTCTTATATATTTCTACATTCGAATAAATTAATAACTATGAGAATTTAATTTATTTATGTTATATATGTTTATATTTATAAATGTAAACTAGAAATAAATAAAAGATAATATCGACATTCAACGCAAAGTAAACAACAGAGCCGCTGTAATTGCCGCTATAAAAAAAAAATTTAGCTACTTCCATTTTTCAGATTAATATTCTATTTCTTGAGCAAAACACATATTTTTGGAATTTTTTGACTTTTTATTAATTCATAATGCATAAAGAGTCAAAAATTTTTCAATATCTTCTATGCAAGAATATTTATATTAATCTAAAAAATGGGAACAGTCGAATATGACCGCTCGGTGTTTTTATTGTTAAAACTGCTATAATAGCGCGTAGTGCCCAAAGGATTAACAAATTGCAAATAGTAAATAACAAAAGGCATTTCACGGAATGAATCTTTAAATGACCAAGCAACGGCCATCTGTGCCAACGGCCGTGTACTAGCTGATGCCGCAGCAGAGCTCGAACGCGAAACTCGCTCGAAAGTTTCGAACTCGCGAAACTCGCTAGACGCTAAATCGCACGAAGGAAAAACGCACTTACCAAGCTGCGGCACCGACATGTAGGTCTCGCAATCCACCAGGAACTGCCCCACCTGCACCGCTCCGAGGGCGACGACTCTCTTCGTGAGGAACTCGATGGTCTGCGGCCCGGTCCGGTTCTCGATCATCGGGTACTGCTGCAGCCTATCGATAACACATGCAAATCACTCTTTCACCGTCGTACATACAATCAAACGAACATTGTCGATCGCCGCGGATCCCGCGGTAGCGGTGACCGCGGAGCGGCACGTGCGACATAACCTCTACGCGTCTACCGGAGAGACGCGACTCGCGTTTCGTTTTTTCGTACGCGGCGGATCGCGCGACAAGGAATCGTACGAAGTTTTAGAGACGCGAGTGCTACTTACACGGTGACACCCATCCTGCGAGCGGTGTCGTCGTCAAACGCCGAACGGGAGGAACGTCGCGAGGCGAATCACCCGGCGAACACTTGTCGCGTCTGCCTGCTGCGTCTGCCTCGCGCGCGATTTGAAACGACGTCGTCGACGTCACGTCGCGGTGCGCCATCGCCGCCATCCGACTTTTGGCTGCGGCAGACCAGCGCGATTTAATTGCGCGCGACGCGCGATATCCAATGAACGTACCGCCTTTCCGCTCATCTCTGTACGCTCATTGGATATCGCGCGCGACGCGCGATATCCAATGAACGTACCGCCTTTCCGCTCATCTCTGTACGCTCATTGGATATCGCGCGTGACTAAATCGCGCTGGTCTGCCGGAGCCATTTCGCGTCGAGAGATATGTACAAAACTTACCTTTCAAAAAAGGTAAAAAACGAGCGCCAAGTGTACGCGCGACGTGCAAAAAAAGTTTAATATTGTTTTTTTCTACTACAAAAGCAATGTTACACCACTCATCAAGAGGCGGCAGTGTGGTCTAGTGGTAGAGCGCCAGACTCGTAATCTGTAATACCAGGGGCTCGATTCTTGAAATCGTTCGTTTATAAACGAATTCGTTTATAAACGAACGATTTCAAGAATAGCCCCCCAGGTTCGAGTCCACTAGATCAGGTAAACATGGATATTATTATTTTCCGACACTGCGCTCCCTGCCGGGAAGAGGATTCCCGGTAGGTAAAACTGGGCTCCGTCCAGTGTTGTGATTCGGGCCGGGTTTTTCGCGCATGCGCGAAAACGACGGTAACGTATATAGATGGTGAAGTAACGGGCGCTAAAGTCTTGGCGCGGAAGCTTGGCAGGATCGTGCTATATTGTTTTTTATTGTTTTTATTTTATCATTAAACGCGCGAATAATTTTTTTGTTATTTTAGCATATTAGTAACATTTTTTAATATTTATAAAATTTTTAATATTTATAAAATTTTTAATATTTATAAATACGATGTTTATTTTGAATTTTAAAAATGTAATTTTATTTTATGAATACTGGTAAGGTTTTTGGCAGTTTTCCTTACCCTCGCAACAAATGTTGGTATTCTGTAATATTTCTGTCAAATAAAATATTTTATTTTTAATTATCATATATTTGGTTTGAAATTATTTCTTCTTTCAGTTTTCTTGTTATTAAATATTAATTATTAAACTTTTTATAATTGTGTATGTGCAGTAATTATGTATATGTATATATGAAGGATGTTCAGTGTTAACAGTACTTAACATGAGTAAAAGGATGTATCGTTGATCGCCCATACATAATCATTAAAAAAATTTTTTTTAATTACAAAAATAGTGACAGAGATATATATACATCTGTATATATGTATATCTCTCAATTTTTGTAATTAAAAAAAATTTTTATTTGATTATGTACGGGCGACCAACGATACACACTTTTATACCTCCTCTACAATGCGAGTCTCAGATGGTCTCAGAGTCGTAAGTCGTAAGAAATTGACCAATCTCAGTCAATTATTCTCCTCATATTCGATTGTGATTGGTTAATTTCTTACGACTTACGACTCTGAGACCATCTGAGACTCGCATTGTAGAGGAGGTATTACTCATATTAGGTACTTCACTGATACTGTTTTCACTGCGCATGCGCGAAAAACCCGGCCCGAATCACAACACTAGCTCCGTCTTTCGGAAGAAGACGTTAAGTTGGTCCAAACGGGCAAAGAGTTAGGAGTTGTAGGAAAGAATGAGAAGGGAGAAAATGCAAACCCCATTGGCGACGCAGTATAATTCCAATCATTTAAAATTGTGAATTACTATTGGTGCTTTCCATTTAATGACACAAGTCGACACAAACGTCGTTTTATCTCTTTCTTGCATTCAATGAGTAACGAAGACAGAACGATACTTGTGTCGACTTGTGTCACTAAATGGAAAGCACCCTATATTAGGAGACTTATGCCATGTGAATATGATTGTAACATCCCATACAGCACAAAATACTGAAAGATGACGAAAAGATGACGAAAAGACGTTTAAGTCATCTTTTCGTCATCTTTTTGTCATCTTTTAGTATTTTGTGCTGTATGGGATTTTATTTTCTTCATTATGTGTCTTTATTATACTCATTATGTACCTGTTCGTTTTTTTCATGTTACATTGAAATTTGTTGGGTATATTTTCATTTCAACAGAAACAGGTATTACAAGTACCCTGTTATTCCCCAACCTTGTATCATATTCCAAACATACAAGAAAGAAATTTAGAAAAAAATAAAATATATATTATCTCGAACAGTAGCTGTTGTACAACTACTGAATGATAAAAATTTAATTAAAGTAAAAAAA
>NJRP01000019.1:831284-850484 GCA_003063835.1 Aphaenogaster floridana | reverse complement strand
AAAAATATTTAATAACATATAAAATTAATAATGATTATGTATAATGACATTAGCGAATTAAATATTGTTGATAACGTTTCTATATTATTATTTTAATTGTTTTATCAGAATTTTAAGAATAAACTGTTTATTGACTAAGAAGTAGCGTAAGAACCTCCTTAAGAGTGTGGACATAGGTTCGATAAGATATGCATGTTTTACAGTGGTATCTCTAAATTATGCGCTTCCATGTTTAATTTGCATGTTTAACCAGCTAAGTTGTCAAACCGCGTTTTACCCTTGAGTTTACAAATAAAGTAAATTCCTCGTTTGTTTTTTACAACGAATAAACTCTCGTAATAACGCGGATCATTTGTGAAAATTGCATAGTGCGCGCCGCAAGATGCTGACTAACGAGTTGACGAGCGTGTAATTTGTTTAACGAAGGTCTGGCGAACGAACGTAACTTACATAAAGCCTGAGAACGTCTGGCAACGAAGTTTCGGCAGTGTCAGCGATTCGTTGCAGGCTCGAGTCACGACAGTGAAAGTGACACGCCGAGTCGCGCTCGATCCATAGCGTGAAACACGAAGAGGAAAATGTATCACCGCGAGAAATGACGTTTCAAGTATATGAATTGTAGGAATTATCGTATGCGGAACGTGATAGCAGCGTTCACCGTCAACCGAGAGCAGGCTCTCTAAACCTGAATACGGAGTGTACAGGAAGATTGCGAGATGCATTACAAAATCGTTAGAAAGTAATAAAGAGCGAGTACAGTAACGTGCGTAGGATATTGTATAACAGGCAAAGCCAAATGGAATCGGCAAGAATAGAGAGATCCATGGACGCCCTTACAACTTTTTTTCAAGGGAATCTTTTTTCAAGAATGTAAATACACTTATTGTTAGTACCATTTGTGTAATGCTGGGTCTACAATAGGGTGTAGTAAGCTTTAAGCTCTAAGAAATTGATCAATCACAGTCGATTATTCTCCTCAAATTCTACTGTGATTGGTCAATTTCTTAGGGCTTAAAGCTTACTACACCCGATTGTAGACCCAACCTAAACCCTAGTCTACAATATATACTTTAAGCTCTAAGCCTTAAGAAATTGACTGATCACAGTCGAGTATTCTTCTCACACTTGACTGTCAATTTCTTAAGACTTAGAGCTTAAAGTATATATAAGGCTCTACGAACGTTATTTAATATTTTCAAATAATATTTTTTAAAGAAATATTTATGCAGATTTTTATTTTTAATTGTATAAATTTCAAATCAAAATTATCTGATTGTCAATCATAAAATCATTCTAAATTGAAAAAATTAAAATCAAGGGGTGGGCATATGTCCCTCCTTGTTCCCCTCATGGGCGCCCATGGAGAGATCCAAATTATCAGAAACAAAAGAAAAAATCTGAAATGCGAACAAAGAAAGGCAAAAGTGAAAATCGCGGGTAGATAATGGATGGAAAGTACATAAACACAGAGTGCAATGGAATCGAAGAAAATTATTTCTTCGAAACCGAGCTCTGCGAAGACAATCGCGCGGTGCGTGTTCCGCTGTGCGCGATTCGCGCATTGAAATCGCTCGCTCGCCCGGGAAACAATATCGCCTCGGCTCGCGAGTGGTAAACGTAGCGGGTCGCAGAAAAGTTACGGTTGTTCGCAAGTCCCTTTCACTACCGGCCTCCGCATAGCCACCTGCACAATTACGTCCGTGTAAATGCGAGAGCGTGATCCACGCCCCTGCTGCGTCTAACTGCGATGTGAATACAAATGACTGAACCGTAAAGATAGGGAGTCCGTACACAGTTGGAAAATTTGTGTTACATTTAACACACTTCACGTGTTGCAAACGGTCCATCCAAATTTTTGTGTTAATTTAACAAGATGAATATGTTAGAAGTAACACAAATATTATGAAAAAATTAACACAAATGTAACACTTCGACACAATTCGGAAACAAATTGTGGAAGCATATTTCTTCAGTAAAATTAACATTTATAATATGTTAAATTACCACTTGTATTTTATTCATTCATCTTAGAATTTACGTTTTAAAACTATATTATTTTTATGTTATCTGTTCATTTACTCATAAATTGTATTTTAGCACTAAGAAATGTTGAATATTAATTTAACACAAAATATTCAAATAACATAATCACATTATGTTAAATTAACACTCGAGTATGTTAAAAATTCAACACAAAAATTTTAACAAGGTCCGATTTTAAAACAAGTACAAAATGTTTTTTACTGTGTATAATTATTAAAGTGTATCAACCGTAATAAGTTCTGACATTTATCGCTCAACGTTTATCGTCGAATTTTCTTTACGCGTTTCTGCATATATAATATAATTATTTCAAGAAAGAGAAAGAGTCAACACGAATCGCAGCGCGAGCAACGTTTATAGTCTAGCTGCTTTCAGTGACAGCGCCGCTGGAAGCGGACATGTAACTGTATGCTGTTTTACGTAACTATAATAATATTCCGGATGCTCTTTTTTTCAGCGATCTGTATGGCGATCGGAGTGTGCATCTATCCTCTCGGCTGGGACTCGCCGGTGATCCGCGCCGTATGCGGCGCAGCTGCATCCAGGTGCGTATTCATGCAAAACATCCCGGTATAAAAAATTTTTTACATAAAAATATTTATAAATATAATTACACGAAAAGAACGGTTTTTACGTTAGCGAGGAAATTTTCACCTTCTTAGAGGCTTTACATTGTAACATTAATTATCTCAATTAGACGCGCCTTTCGCACGCAAATTATTGCGAAGCGATGAATAATAGTAGCACTGTTGAAAATATAATCGCGATAACAATGAACGTGAGAAAGTCAGCAATCAGGAAGTTATTCTTTTGACAGATACAATCCCGGTGCTTGCGCCGTGAGATGGGCGATACCGCTCGCCGCAATCGCAGCTCTAGACGCAGCCACCTTATCCGCTCTCGCCTTCATTTTGGCCTCTAGACACGTGAGGTTACAACCGGAACCTTTCAACAATGGATCCTTGTACAAAGGTGATTAATAACAATCAATTCTTTCAAGAAAAGATTCACATTTCTCAAAAGATTTTAATTTTTATTAAAATCATTGCGATTTGTGAATACGCGTTCGTTTTAATTCTTTAGTTAGGGAATTGTGTGTCGTCAATTTTTCATTTGTTTTAGGCGAAGTAAATCCGGGCTACGTGAACGAAGCCCAAAGCGTGGCTGGCTCCCGTAAGTCCCTGTCCCTGAGACCAGTTCTCCTAGTGGCCCCGCCTGAACAGGATCGCTACAGCGAGCTCTCCAGGGCGAAGTCGCATTCGCATCACAGTCTTTACACACCGGCGCCGTCGCATCCGGTGCACACCATGTCTACAAATACTCTCAATCATTCACAGCACAACTTTCAGCTCTAAGATAGCTGACATTGCGAATACAAAGGGTTAAATAAGCCTGTATATAGCCGAGGAGAAGTTAAGAAAGAGCTATATTGTACATAAGATGAAACGGAGTGTGAAGCTACGGTGGAATTTGCGCGATTTGAGCGCAATTGCTTAGGTCATTCGTAATGTCAAGTTTCTCTCGAAATGGAATTTCGACAATGAAACTGTATAAAACGAATGCGACTAACAGCTGTTTCATTCGACTGTTCAAACGACTGAACGTTTATTATTGCGTGCCGTGAACATCTCCACATCTATGTGGCGTATTTTTAGTCTATCTTGGCCGTATTCCAATATACATTATCAGTACTGAAAATCTATAATTCATGTTACGTATACTATAGATTTTCATACAGTACTGACTTGTATATCGGAACACAGCCCTTATCGATATGTGCCGAAAGGAGCTGTCTTCCTTAGACTATTGATTTTTTATATATATACAATTATTAGGAATAATTATTACAAAGGTAATAAAGATTATAAAAAGATCTGTTAAATATGAAATTAAATTTCGTTTAATTAACTTGAAATAATACGTTTTATTAAGGAAAATGGAATATTTTCTACTTAAATCTTCCATTAAGTCTACTCTAGAATCTCATTCTTGTGTTTATATATTAATATATTTTACGTTAATTAAAAAGATTAATCAAGCAATTTGATGATGGTTCTGAATATTGTATATTAAGTTTTCTAAACGCATTCCGCAATGTAAGTTAAATAATAATTCGAAAGATAATTACTCTAAAATTTTCTAAATACTATAATCCGTGCCGTATTATCGGAGCAATATACATATTATTCATATTATATAATTATTTAAGATTTTAAGTACTCATTGATGTGCCTTTACGATGTAATGTCGAGAATAATACGTATGAATTAAATTTTTTATCACACGAAATATTCTATGAATATCTTAGCCATAAAACACTCGTGTAACTCTGCAACTTGTAATTATTTCGACGAAATGGTGTGTAAAGAAGCGTAATTTGTATGTAAATAGATTCTTCTTTTCGGTGTGCAGTATGCAATAAAAATTAATGATTATTCACAAGCTGTTGGATCGTAAAAGTCGTCGAAAATGATGACTACATCGGTTACGATGCGCATTTTGATATGCGACTATCCTCCTGCATCGCTATCATTTTCCTGTAACCGTTGACATATGCATGAAACATGCTGGGCGTAAAGATGTGCGAGGTAAACACGGTACATATGTCATTTTGACTAGTGTATTTAATGATATCATACAGAATAAGTTTATATTACGAGTATTATTTAATCGATAACTTGCATAATTTTACGCGACGGTCCCCGTAGGTCTGCAGCGGCAATACTCGATTAATAATTATATCTCCAATATTTTTGACGTTAGCATTGCTTGATTCGAATCGCGGTTTAACTGATTTCTTAAATTTCTTTTATTTCCTAATTCTAAGTCTAGGGAGATCCTTTTTTGAAGTGTGCGGACCAACGAGACTGTTCGGGCGCAATTGTTATTGTACAGAACCATTAGTCTAATTGTCAGATCTCTATACGAGCATTCTGTGCAGCGAAGTCGAAAAATCTCGCGGCAAATGTCTAAAACTCATCTTCGACGTTCGACAAGGAATACGCAAATTGAGATTTGACCTTGTCTCTTTTTTTCCGGATTACGGATAATTTTTTTGACTCACGGAATGCTCGTAACTTCACGTCGTCTAAGTCTAAAATAAATATTTCAGGCGAATGCCTATACGAGTAACGGACCTCTTCCTTTCAGAATGTGCTCCACACTCATCTTAAGATCTAATAATCTCCGTGTATGGCAAATAAAAGGGAAGTTCGGGCGTTTAGCGTATTAGCTTCCGCTTGTAAGACAGCTAGTGTAAGTACAGGGGGTGTGTGTGCCATGGGACTCCCCGCGTTTCCCTTCACGTACGGTTCGTCGGGCCGGGATCCTTTCTTTTTTTCCCCACGGGAAGAACCATAAATAAAAGGAAGCGCGAGAAACGAGATCCCTTCCGCGCTTCTTGCAAGATCGAGACGTCACCCCGAAATAGCCCGCGAGCATGCAATCGGCAGGCGTGAGGGAGCAAAACGAGCAAATCGTTCGGCATTAAAGCACTAGAATTTTATAGTGCATTAATTAGTCCGCGATGAGGAACGAGATACAAAGGTTTACAACGTTGTAAATGCAAAGGGGTGAGAGAAGAGGGGTGGAAGGGTTGGGGGAGGCCCTACCGGCCGCTCTCGGTAACACCGCTATTTAATTCCCTCTTCTTTTTTTTACGCGAGCGACGTATCGTCGTATTTTACAAGGTATACACATGGCGTGTCCGCGTATGACACCCTCAACCGAACCGTTTATGGCTTTACTGCGCCGCCACCGCGGCTTCTTACGTGTACATCTCCATCCGCGTGTTTTACAGCCGTTTGTTTATTAGGCTTTCATTTAATTGCCCGATCTCCGCGCCGTGTATAACGGCATCGCTATTTCGCGCCGGGCTCTAAAGTGCGAACTACAATAGAGACGCGGACGCGTAATTGCCTCTGCTCGACGACACCGTCGAGCGGGGCCGCGCAAAGACGCGGTTTCAGGATTCAGCTGGCTGTTTAAGCTCCGAGCTAAGCTAGATTAAAACGTCTCCGCCCGTCGAGACGTGTTTTGTCGGACGTGCAATCGAAGCTCTCCGGTTATTACGTGGGCGCGGAGTTATGTCTCGCCTTCCGAAGGTGGTATGCGCAAATGTCGAATTTTATTGCGTGACGCGAAATGCTGAAATTTCTTGCGTTACGTCGGCATGGTAATTACCGCGCGGAAAAGACCGGCGAACGTTAATTGATATTTCACCGCCGGCGCGATTCGCGATCGGCCGTTCGAGATAAATCAGTGAAAGTATTGGAAACTTCTCCCGGACTTCCAAGCGCCTCTTTTTTTTCTCGCCCCCCTCCCTCCCCCCCGGTCTTAACTAGCCGTACGCAATTACAGAGTTAAGCGAGATCTTGGATTCCCGAAGAAGCAGAGTTAACAGCCGTGCGCCGATCGCCAGCGAGAAACGGCGGTCGAGATTAGCAACGCGGAACGGGAGGAATGAAAATAATTTAATTATAAGTTAACTTACGCAAAGGATTACATATGCCTCACTACGTTATGATCGACACTACAGTTTTTTCGACTCCAGTATTACATATGGCGCTATCGTTTTTATTTTACTTCACAGAACAGCCACGTTCTCTGTATCTCTCGACGGAGGAATAAGAAGCTTCCAAAATCATCCGCTTCTAATCTCTTCTATCAAACCCCTTAGTCGGTACTCTAAGTTAGACATCTAGGACATTCGCTACTCTCACTGTATCCGCAAGGGCTACTCATCAGGTGCAAAGAAATTACTTTCAAGTACACGCGTCGCGATAGTGGTACCTCAATCTTTTGCTACTTCGACCCTGCTCTCATCGAATGCGTCTTACATCGTACGGTTTTTCTTTGCACCCATTAATACTACACACGTACCTACAGCCAAATGTATACGATCGCACTGTGTAACGTCCGCCCGAAGGATTCACTTGGTGAATCCCGACATAGTTCGTACTTCGCATAAATACGCAAAGCAGCGTGTATTTCCGACAGCCTTTGGGCGCCGATATCCTCAGATGAGATCAATATCCTTAGATCTCCTTGCTCACGATAATGCCGCACGGTTGGACCACGCCGATGTTGGGCAATCTCGGCCTTCTGGGCGCGGATTTACCTTCATCCTTCTTGAGCAGCTCCTCTATCGAGTAGGGATTCTTCTTCTTTTGCGGCTGCGGTGGCTGATTCTCCGCTCTCTCGTTCGTCGTCATCGTCGTGCTCGGACTCGTGCTCTTCGCCTCGTGGATCCTGTGCGATGCTGAGGGATCCCGCTTCGATATTTCAACGATCGATATCGGACTCTCTCGCGGATTGTCCGTGTTCGTGGCGTGCGAATTGGGCGTACCGTGCCTGACGAACGCGCTCCGATCGCTGCCAATTTTCTGACTGAGCTCCAGGATAATCGGCGTGCTCCGAAAGGACTTGTAGTGATCCTGTGACTCGACTAGATTCTCGTCCAGGTCGCTCTTGTCCAGGGAATCGTCGCTGCCGGCCGTCGAGCTCGAGCTCGATTTCAGCTCCAGCTGATTCTGCGCGCCGTTTTGCTCCGACAAACGTTCGGCATCTAAAGGTCTGCGAAAATAAAGTTGCAAAGGTGTTTGATTATGGAAGTACAGAATAAGTTATTTTGTAGCGTAAAATCAATTCTGTCGGGGTGGACTTACGCGAAGGATTGCATCCCATGCTGCAAGTGCAAGGTGGTAGCTTGATAGAGGGACGAGTAGAAGCTCTGATTCCACGACGGCGTGCCGGTATTGCCGGTGTTCGTAGAAATGTGCAACGGTCCTAGAGCACCCGGATAAAACAGCTGATAATCCGTTCTCATCAGCGTATCTGCAGGAGAACAATTGCAACTGTTATTGCTACACGTTGTTTCGCAGCCACTTAAAAAAAATCTCTTTTTAAAAATACAGATATTATCGGAATTATATTTATCAAAAAATATACGGGCACGTGTTCTCGTACTGTATACGTATATACACTGCGCGTTGTCTATTATTTTTTATTTGTTGAAAAACAAGCCCTCTCATATAATACCATCTAATTTAGGGTCCTTAATTTTCCTCCAATTGTCGAAACTAGATTTTGCCTATATTTTTTAAACATGTTATTAGGAAATTGTTCTTATTAATAGATGCTTCCTCCTATTTATTATGATATTCGTGTCGTCTCAAAGTAATATTTTAATAAGGCACAAAAATCAGCTTCTTTCTAGATATTAGAAAGAGAACTGTCATTCGCAGGCGAAATGATTCGAGAGAAGGATGAAGACGAAAGAGCCTGGACGCTCGTTTCGCAATAAGCTGCTCAAAGCCGGTAAATTGAGCACCGCTTGCAGCATCCAGCGGCACAAATTGCGAGGCAAATTTTCCGTTTCGACAGCACGGGGTTGCGTGTCTGTTGCCCTGCCTGGCCTGCGTGGCTTTTGCTGACGAGTCAATCACGGCAACGGAGTATCTCGAGAGATC
Source organism: Aphaenogaster floridana (assembly GCA_003063835.1). Classification (NCBI taxonomy): domain Eukaryota; kingdom Metazoa; phylum Arthropoda; class Insecta; order Hymenoptera; family Formicidae; genus Aphaenogaster; species Aphaenogaster floridana. Next base: position 841,971 of record NJRP01000019.1, on the reverse strand, counting down.
TGCCCCCTTCGCCCCTTGTCCCACCCCCCGCCCGCTTGTCACGATCGTTCTCGCTATTCTTCTTCTTCGGCGCGCTCGCCGTCGCCGTTTTCGGACATTTATCGTCTTTCTTCTGGAAATAACCGCAGAAAGAAAAGAAAGATCCGTCGCCGCGGAGCGGCGATTCCACGCTAGGGACAGGTGTTTAAGGCGTTATTAGTCTGTAATGGTGCACTCGTAGCAACGCAGTTTCGGTCTACATATAATGACTCACGAAGCTCGGCAACGAAAATATGCGTCCGCGCACCCCTTGCTTGAGCTATCATTCGTCTTTTTCTATTCGGTTTAATAGTCGACAAATCAGCAGATCAACATTGCTTTCCGATAATGATAACAAAGGAACCTGTGTGTTTAGAAAGTTAGCTCTCCAATTCGACATTGGTTTTACGACATTAGGGGGCCAGTGTGAAGTTGGCCCCCCCCCCCAAAATTGAATTGATTATAACTTTTGAACTAGAGGGAGGCAAACAAAAATTCCAACGGGGCATTCGTGGGCAAACGATGGGCAAACGTTTGCAAAAAGAAATTTTTTGATTTTTCGACATTGGGGGCTAACTTCACACAGGTAACGAAGGATTGTCCGGTTCTTTACCTCTGGCTCCGGTGTTTGATGGAATTTGCGACGTGTATCCGCTGGATGCGCCGCTCTCGATGGCAGGGATGTCGGTATGAAGCCCACCACCTCTGAGAATACGATTGACCGACGATACGGAGGGTAAGCTTTGAGGATCGCAAGCTCCCTGCCGCGCGAGCTGCTCGCGGATCTCCCAGGCGAACATCGTCGGCTGCTCCTGCTTCATCCGTAAAATCTTTTTTACCACCGTCGGCGTAGCTACTTGCTACAACATATACAGAATATAAATTGAATATATCAAAATAAATATACAGTAATAGATGTACAGCCTTGGCCAAAAGTATAAGGCACTTATATTTCTTTCATTTATCTGAAATTCTTTTACCTGTATTTCCTATTAGTTACCGGCATTATACATAGGTTCAAAGGGTTCTTGAAACAAAGAATAATTCAGCAACTGCCATAAATCAATTTTTTAGCTTTCAAATCAATAAAACAAGATATATGTGCCTTATACTTTTGGCCAAGGCTGTATATTCTATACTATATATTAAATGGATATCTCACCTATCGTGCATTATCTTCTAACGACAGATTTTTCAATCAATTTGAAATCATTTTTCCCTTAGAAAATATCGAGAGAGATCATATATCGCAACTTTTAAATCCTTAACATTATATATTTCCATAGGCGTCCGCAGAGGGGGGCAAGAGGGGGCATTTGCCCCCCCCCCACCCCTGGAATCAGCAAAAAATTAAGCATTTGCTCTCCCTTTGAATAAAAGAAAAACAAAGTTGTGCTAACCTTGCCGATCTCTGCCCTAAGTCATAGGGGATTATAATTTCTAAAGGTGTATAAATTTCAAATTATATATATTCTAATTCTGGAAGTAATATTTTGAATCATGCCCCCCCTGGAAAAAATCCTGCGAACGCCCTTGTATATTTCTATAATTAAGCTTCAAATTTAAAAAATCTTATTTTAAAGTAAACTTTAACACTCTAAAATTAGTTATGAGAAATGTAATTTTATAATTTATTTATCTCTGTGAAATTTAATTTATGGTCTTTTTTTTTGTCGCTTATAACTCGGAAATGATTGGTGTCTTCAAATTATTGTTTTTGTAAAAAAAATTTATAAGTTGACTGAAGAATCTGAAAAATGATGCGCGAGATATAAAATACCGAGTATAAATTAGTATAAGAAAAGAAAATAAAAATTTCAAGACATCCCCCGCCCAATCGGCTTTATCATTTTTACATCAAGAATAGCATGTATTACGTATAAGTATAGTGCGTTTCTTGATATTTATTTACGATGTATTTTGCATTTTATTCGTTATCGGTAAAAATTTTAAACATTTGTGTCCACCTTCTGTAAGGTTTATCGCTGCCAGGTTGCCGTTGCTAATCATTCGGTCTTCTTTTTTTTTTTAAAGCCGAAACCGTACGCGTTATCTCATCGACAAATTAACACGAACGCGGTCACACCGTCGTCGTAGCGGGCCCCGCACGCATATGTCGTTCACAGGTGAAGAGCACGACGGGGTCGTCAATCAGATAGCGAGGAGAGGCCGTCCGGTGCGGTGGGCAAAGGTACCTACCCACTTTATTTCGATTTAGCCCCCGTTCGCCAAAGAAACGGGTTGGCCGGTCGGTTGGTACCACGTCCACCGGTGCCGTTGCCTGCCACGAGGCCCACCATCGGTTTCGCTACCTCCGAAAGGGGGGCCCCAGTGGTGCTCAATCTGGCCCGCGCTGCCAATTTGACTTGCTAATGAACGGTAATGGCACGCGGGTAATTTTATGCTAACGCGATGGAAATGTTATTCCGGCCGTACAGATTTCGAGATCGCCGATCTCTTTGGGGGCGATGGCAGGCGCGGCGGCGCGGCGCGAGCGAGACGCACCGAGAGATCTCGCTCGGGGAAAGATGATCATCGTCTTCACGGGTCCATGCCCCGAGCCCCCGCGCGGGGGTTCGTACCGTCTTACATATGTACGTGTATACGTATCGCCGAGCGGAACGGTATCACCGGACCTGTCGATTACCAGCACCGATCTCATTTCGTGGGAAGATCGATGCCTTGGCGTTCCGCGCCTCGGTAATCTGTGCTCGAGTCGCGTGGGCCCCGATACGATCTCCCTCGACAAATTGTTTCGAGGAGGAGCAGAATAAATACCGCGGGGCACCGGGCAACGATCGATATGATCGGCATAAAGACAAACGGCCGGATGTCGATCGATGTGCTCGAAAAGGGCTAAAAGAAATTGCAGGTTTTAAATTACACGGTCGCCGTAAATCTTTGAGTGATTGCTCATCTAATCAGGGGTTGATTTCTTCTCGAGAGAAATGTCATTCGTTAAAAAAATGTAAATCGTTGAAAATAAGCTTCTATCGCGAGGCAAAACTTGAAGACTGTTGGACAGTAAAATAAAATCACGAAAATCGTTAAGATACGGAGTTAATATGGAGTATACAAGATGTCATTATCCGAAATGCTCGCAGGTGGAAGCACCACTGGCGTGAGCGTTTAGGGGATAGTGCCTCGGGGGTAGCGAAGAGTCGGAGAGGGCCGCCTAATAGTTTGAGGGGGTTAGGACAAGCATCGCGTGCTCCCGGGAGCATCTCAGATTCTAATCTGACACTTCCGTCGTCGTCGTTGCCACAATTACCCCTGCTCCGACAATATATACCGGTGCGTCCTAATGCGGACCCTCGCGCGTCGCCGTTCGGGCACGTCGAAGCGCGGACACGCACGTGAGCATGAGTTGTACGTGTGCATGTACGCCGGCGCGTGTGTGTGCCACCGTCGGAGGAAATTGGCTGGACAGAATGGACATCTGGCACTAAACGTTAGATAACCCGCATACACCCGGGCCGTGTATGTAGGAACAGGTTCACCAACTCGGTAATTATCGCGCGTAAGTTGCGCGCCCCGCTACATGCGCCCCGAATGCCCCGAGTGCTCGTGAATGATAAGGGCGACGACGACCGTCGACACCTTCCGCCCCATTTTTTCCCCCCGGACGCGCCGGTGTCGTCGGAAATAAGAGACGATTGATTTGTCGTCAGGAAAGTGAAATAAAAGGTGAAATAGATGAAAATAACGAGTTATCTGAGAAGATAGATTGAATATATATACTATCGTTCAAAAAGTCTTAAAAAATAAAATAAAACACATATTCTTGCGTAATTTTCTTATTTTGACAACATAATTGATCCTTTTTTAATTATTAAAAGATAACTATATTAACTATTAAAAGACCAAATTATTGTAGTTATTTTAATAAAATGTTTTATTTTATTTTTAAGTGTCCGAGAACTTATGAACAGTAGTGTATGTATATTAACCCTCAACTACACTTGTTATTTTCATTTATATTTTTACATTTGTGGATCTACTCCAAAAACTATTTAGGTTTTTAGGTTGACGTTTTTTATAAATATTTTGAAATATATAGAAAAAGACAACACTGTTTTAGTGACTTAAATAAGTTTCATTTGATTATAATCACAAAACTTAAAATGGAGTAGAAAGCTTTTACATAAAACTTAACGTGGTAAAAATTTATCCCACAAATGTAGTTAAGGATTAAGTTTGCGTAGAAAAAGGTTAAATTTCAAGCTTTGTATTCAGTAAAATTAGAAAACCTAACTCTTCGAAAGAAAGGAATTAAAAATTTCTTTCTGAATAAAAAGGAAGTACAATTTTGCTAAAATCTTTTACTTTATTTAACAAATACGATAAATCTTTGGCATCAGCGTAATATGCATGTATGTGTATGTGTATTTATCTATCCGCAATTTCTAGATAAAGCAAATCCTCCACACTGAAAAAATTATTTTTTTAACTGCAACCAAAATATTTGGTACACACATTATGATTGGCAATGCAAAATATTTTACTTGCGCCAACAAAATTTATTATAGACAGAGCAAAATTCACAAATTCGTTTAAATTAGCGTAACCAAATTATTTACTTAATTTTTTTGGTTTCATTAAGATTAATTTAAAATTCGTTATTAATAAAATTATTTGTATTATTAAGTAAATAAATTTTGCAAAAAATTTGTAATTATTCTAATTGTATTAATTAATAAGTATTATACAGACGGCACAAAATTCGACAAAGCGAAAAGACAACGTGCTGCTCACTCGCGAGCAGTACGCGGTACCGCCGCCAGATGGACGCGGCAAAGATCTATTTCTCGTAAGTAAAGAGCCACAGGAGATGAAATAAAAGACACGGCATTATATAAGATTTTTCATTCATGTTCTAATGATGACTCTTGAAAAGACAGTCTCCAAAATTGGGCACTAAGAGTAAATATTATTTTGACAATACAATTATAAAATTAAGACGGAAAAATACCTAAAAGAAAATATTAAAGCAAGAAAAATATTTTTTCTTGCTTGAAGATGGCCCAAATAGGAGCCGAAACATTGAAACACATACATTTATATCTTTTTACATTTTTTAATTTATGAATTCATTTTCATCCATGTAATTTGTAAATGTTAATTATATAATAATTTGTACTCCTAGATCCGCACTGACTCTTATTTGTCCTTTTGATCTTATTTATTGCTTTTAAACAGAGAGTCTTTGCTTTATTTTTATTTTTATTAAAAATATTTTTGTTGCAGGAACTAAATAGAAGGGACCAAATTTTTTGGCTGGACTAATTAAACATTTGGTTGAGCCTATATTAACCAAAATATTTGGTTAGGTCTACCAAATTTTGATTATGACAACAAAATCATTTTTTCAGTGCAAACGCTGTCGATTGCAAGCTCTCGTTTAAAAGGCGACGTGGGAACGAAGCGCGATTCGTTTCTATTTGTCGCGGCGTTTCAAACGCTGTTAAATCATGCATCGAGAAGATAAATACACACGTCCGTGCGCGCGGGGGCGGTCAGATACGCACGTATTTCCGCCGAGACCAGTTCCGAGCGAGATCTTAATTGCCAGATAAACGGGGAAAACGTCCGATCGTCGAGCGTGAACCGCACGTCGAGAAAATGAATGTCCCGCGGGTCGAAGCCGTGACAATAATCATGTCCAGATGGGGGTGGAGTTCCCTCAACGGTTTTCGAGAAACCCGCGTGATCGCTATCGAGTCCCGGGGTAAAGGGGGCTAAAGCGTCGACGAGGGTGCTCTGTGTCGCGGTGTTATCCACTCGTTATGCGGGAGGGAGAAAAACTACGGGCGCGCGTTGCGTCGTCCGCGGCGATTTTTTCCTTGACGTTCCACTTTATTATCCGCGGCTCCGACGCGGCCCGTGCATTTTTCATGAGACAATTTTCTCTGTCGTGCCGCCGGCCTATTATCCGACGCGTATCACGTTGACGCGGGCACGCGTGCGTACGACAGGAGAGCGAAAGAGAGGGAGCTAAAGAGCCACGGAGAAAGTACGTGGACATGCCTCGAAAATGTTACGTACCGCAGCCGAGTACACGTGTAGATTCGCCGATAGGTGGTCGATTAATTTCGCGAGATCGCACGCTAAATTGCATCGCACGACGCAGCGAGAGACGCGCGGAGAGACCGGATCGTGGCACCGTCAGGGATTTATCTTTCGCTCCCGCGAATTTAATTAAACACGGGTTATTGGACCTCACTGCAAATATGCGCGAGTCGCCCGAGGGCGGAACACGATGCGAAACACCTGAGAGCGGGCAGTTTGCACCAAATTCGCGCGCGTGAAGATCATCTGTGACCGTAGGGCAATATCGTGGGATACGCGTCGGGGAGGGCGCGCGGAAAGTCGTAATAACAGACTTAAAACGGGGAGCAACGTTATCTCGACGGGGCACCGTTCATCTTTCGTTACTCAGCAGGAAAATCAGGAGCGTTCGCCTCCGATGGAAATCGACGTGAGGGAGGGTTCGGAGGGAGGGGAGTCGGTTAAATGCCGGTTCTCGAGGAGCCCGACGAGTTAATACCGCCAGGCAATCAAAGGGTTTACCTAGTAGCCATTATTTAATTATCGGCGTAATTTTAAATCGCTGTAAAAGCCACTTACAGACAGGGATAGTGACGGGCCGCCGAGTCGGCGTGTTATCTAACGATCTCCTCGGGAGAGGAGATCCTTTGTGCGAGCGATGGTGGGCGGGCAAGGATACGTTGCGCGTGCAAGGCGAGCGACTTGATCTTCGTTGCATACTTGCTTCTCGAGGGGGAGACTCGTATGTCTTCCTAATTTCTCGTTCAAATTACCGAAAGCATGCCGTTTACTTGTCGCAAAGAGGAGAAGAAGAAGCGAGGAATCCTCTCGGCCGATCGCGTAGATCGCGGTGAAAAAAAGGACTTCAGGACTAAGCCGTATTAAGCGCGCAACCATTATTTCGCCACGGGATTATTTTGACATACGTGAAATAAAAGGAGCGCCGGTAATGGCGGATGATGACTATCGTTTACATGCGCGCGTAATCGGCCCCCCTTCCCCGTGCCACAGCCGGAATTTAAATGTCCTCTTCAGGGTTCTAAGGACTACCTTTCACCCTCTCGCTCTTTCTCTCTCCCTCTTTCTCTAGTCCGTTCCGTTCTCTTTCGCCGGCGCACCAAACTCGGACTCGCAACTTGAGGAAGGTCGACGCACGCCGACGCGTTATTAAAATAAATTCATTAGCCACAGAGTAAGTCCGCGGTCGGGGCGCATCGTAAGAAATTTCCAGTGCATATACGCACCGTGCAATTATATTGTCATTAGCGGCGTGTGTGCGCGATACCGCGAGCGGCTTCGCGATGTGCACCCGGGGGGCGAAATGGCGTTCCTGAACTACCAGACGTGAGTACGTCACGCGGTAAAAAACTGCGACTCGTCGTTAAACTTGACGACGAGCGTGATTACGATCCTTATCGAAGGATAGAAATGTCAACATGTCCCGCGATTTCGTGAAGTCGACTTCGATCGCGAGATCGAAGGTTTTCTTTCGCAACGACGCGATGCGACGTCGCGACGGCGACTTCCTCTTCAACATCGATCGACCAGGGATCGATTAATTCGCGGAGCAACGCCGGGACGGCGCCCGAGTAATATCGGCAAGAGAGCCGTGCGAAGCCATGAAATTATGCAAATGCCGATACGCGCACTGCAAGGTGTAGATAATTGCATGAGCGCGGTCAAAATGCAGCCCTTACTTAAAATCACATCAGGAATACCTGGCTCTGTGCGCGCAGAGGGAGGACCGGACTCTCATCAGAGCCACCGCCCGCTAAAGCACGCTGATGCGCGATCGTTCGTTTTCACGTGTTTTTGCAAAGCCACTGACATTAATCTTTTCTCGAATCGCAGCTCCTACCGCGCATTTTATGCCAAACCGATCCTTATTCCCAAATAATTTTTGTTCCGACACTCACGTTTGAAATTTTCTTCGAGGGAAAATCCGCAAGTTCGTTAAACCAGTGTTTCTCAACCTTTTTTTTTTTTTGCCCCTTTTCTAATATCAATTTTTATAAATACTTTGTATTATTTCATATTGAGTCACTTTAGTAAATCATCAAGAAATTAAGAGTTTTGAAAATATTTCATATTTTATTCTAACATATTTTTATATGAAATATGAAATATTCTTATTTTTAAACAAGAGATGGGATATTCTTCGCCAGTAAATATTGAACGAAGAAGAGATTTATTTCGACTCAACTGGCCAATATTTAATTTAAATCAATATATCGCGAATCGCGACATTTTTCGACCATCGGTTTTGGTCTTTTCTAAAGAGAGTGAAATGAATTCCCAGGTAGCAAAATATGTCATTTTGACGTCATTTTGACGACATTAGACGTCATTTTGACGTCAAAATGACGACAAAGAACATCAGCTTGCTATCTGGGTTTGTTGCGAAAAATTTCTTTACATTAAAATTAATTTCACTCTCTTTAGAAAGGACCAAAACCCATAGTCAAAAATGTCGCAATTCGCGATATATTAATTTAAATTAAATATTGGCCAGTTGAGTCGAAATAAATCTCTTCTGATTCTTATTTTTATATATTTGTGCATAATAATAACACTAAGATAAATCGCAATTAAAAAGATTGGTAAATTATGTAATCGCAATTTTATTAGGTTGGTGAAAATGGTTCATACTTGTCAAATAAAATTAAAAATAAAATTTTAACAATATCAAGGCAAAATTGCCGCCAAAATATTCTTGTTTTCATCTAAAAAGAATTTTCTTAATTATCTCTTTCAAAGAGCACCATTTTTCTAACTTCAATACGAAGCGACAAACCTTTTACAGCAAACCTAATACATTGTAATGTACACGGAAAGAACGGTTTTGCTGAAATATTAAAAAATTTGGCCAGATACAGATCTGAAAAATAATTTTGTTGGATCATCAAAATAATTATGTAGGACGCTCCAACATAATGATAATGCTGCAAAAGTTTTGATATTCTAGCAACTATTTTAGGCGTCCTACATAATTATTTTGATGATCCAACAAAATTATTTTTCAGATCTGTATCTGGCCAAATTTTTTAATATTTAAGCAAAACCGTTTTTTCCGTGTAGATGCTCTTCTAAAAATCGCGAGCTTCTATCGGGTCTTACCTTCGTCTTGCTTCCGCCAATGCTGCCGGGTCGGATGCTTCCCGTCTCGTAGAATCTCGTGAGTATCTTGGAGACGCAGCCGTGGGACACGAGTAGCTGTCGAGAAATATCGCAGGGCCTGACGCCGACCATGGCGAGCTGCACGATTCTCTGGCGCACGCAGTCCGGCAACGGCCTGCCGTTCACAAAGACGCCGCCTAATTGATTCACCCCGGCTTGTCCTGGAAGAGTATAGTCAGTCAGTCAGTCGCGTTATTGTGTTAATAGGGCGATTAAGTAACGATGGCGCGATAAGTCGGCCTAAGTCGGCCGGCCAGGGCGATTCGAGATTTCGCGTCGATGGAACGGCAAAAGGTGTTTATCGATTCAGAGGTGGACAGTCGGAAATCTGCTAATAATGCGCTCGCGCGGTCGTCCGGGAAGGTCGGCAGGTGCATTCTCTGACGTGCGGTCCCGGCTGGCCCTCTAATGACATTGTTACGACGAATATCACGGAAAGAACCTACCCTCCCCGCCTCTCCGTCCGGCAAAGACGTGTCATTATTTTCGGTAATATTAGGAAGATTGTGTCGCAGCGAGATCCAGACGACTCTACTCGAAGGTCGCTTGCAATTAACGTAGAATCAAGTAACTAGTTCGTCGGTTTTATGCAACAAAGATATTAAATGTTCGTTAAAAGCGTGGCACCGCGGCTATTGTTTCGACGCTTATGGAAGACGTCTTCCACGAAATACTTAATTTATTTCGTGTGAAGAGAAATAAATTACTTCCTGTTTATGCGAAAACGTTATATTTCGTTCCTCTCGCCGAGTTCATTTAAAAACTTCTTCAAATTCTAAATACGTAATTAGATGATACCTTATTACGAAACAACTTTCTGTTCGATAAAAATTTTATGTTAAATCGTAGCTTCGGGACTGTGTGATAAAAATTAGCATAATTCGAGGATTCGAGATGAAGTTTCAGGCTCATCAGTGAAGCGTAAAAGTTAATTGGGATGAAACGTTAAGACTGGGACGAGATCTCGGGAGTGGTCGTTTTAGAAATCGTTTTGTTTTTTTCTTCCTCTCTTAATATCCGCATTCATAAAACGTGTAATCGCGTAATTTTCATATTCGCCGGCGCGTGAATGCGAAACGCACAATGTGTTGCAGACTTAAATCACGGCGGACGACAAGTTATTTACGCATTGCATTCGCGACACGTCGTATAAGCGACGCGCAGCACTTGTCGAAAATTTTATAAAACCGATATTATTCCCCCGCAGTGGTGTCGTAAAACCGTAATGACCGGCTCGTCGCGCGCGAATAAAAACGCCAATTGATCAGCGATTTTATGCTCCGCCGTCGAAAATGGGTGCTTAAACGCGCGCGTTAAGGCGTCGAATAAAATCTGAGTTATATACGGCAGTCTCTGTTTGTCTACTCGTTACATCGAAACCGTTGGTCCGAGTAGAGTCCTAGATTATCAGAGAAGCGCGACCGGCTTATGTCAGTATCGCAAT
>NJRP01000019.1:809112-826116 GCA_003063835.1 Aphaenogaster floridana | reverse complement strand
CAGTGCTGCAGTGCAAAATATATTTGTGATATATTTGTTTCCTTCAAAACGCCAATTAATTTATCAAGATAAGACGCGATCTTGATTAACTCTTTAATCAAGTTTATTAAATAGATGCTGTACGTTAAATACGCGTGATGAGTACTTCAAGAGTGCACTTTCCGTCCGCGGAATAACTATGGATTTTTTTAGAATTACCTTTTAATTATTGCCGGGGAAGTTATAGTTTAAGTCAGCAAACGTTTGCGAATATCTTTTACAATTTCAGATTCTGAATTTAAAGTTTGAACTTTTTAAGAATATCTAGTGCTGTCGTGCAAAATATATTTGTGATATTTGTTTCCTGCAAAACGCCAATTAATTTATCAAGATGGGACGCGATCTTGATTGAATCTTTAGTCAATACTGTGTGGGGATTCCACCAATTTAAAAATATTTTATTAATGAAAACTGCAACTTATGTACATAATTCTCCATAAATTTGTCGTAGTAAAAGATTCAATATTTCTTCTCCATATTAATGCGTTTCGACCTTGACTTTTGATCCATTGTCGACTGAATGCATAGGCAGCTCATTAAGCCAAAATAATTATGAAGAAATAAAATGTAGTATGTATGGAATTTCTTGTTATCTAATCGTGTATGCCATAAATTCCATCACGATTAAATTATTTTATGTAATTTGTTCTCAAGAAAAAAATTAATTTTTCACAACGCTACTATTATATTATTATTGGTTTACAAAGTGATTGGTAGAATTAAGAATCACATTTATATCACGTTTCAAGAATATTTAAAAATTTTAGAAAAATATATATTTTATATTCTTCTGACAATAAAATAAAATGTACAAATCTATTTTATATGCTAGTTCTCTTCTTTCATTCTCATTTTCTTCCTCTTTCTTGTTCTTGTTACAAAAAAGTTTTATCAAATTTTTAAAGTAATTGATCAAATTCCCGAATAACTACATATATTAGAGATTATAACTTTATAGGATATACCAATATTTTTAATCTCCTCTTATGTTTCAGTTTTACATTTTCTCAACAGAGTGCAAATTGTCAAATTACGAGCGCAAGGAGGTTCTCTCGAGTACATAAAGGGATATCTCTCAAGATATAATACCGGCTTAGCTTAGAATTAGCCGGCTAATGCGATCGCCAACAACGATCGCTATCGCGCTGGCCATTTAGGCCCTAACCAAACTCTACACCTGCCTACCTATAATCACGATCCGCGCCCATGCTAACAGATTTTTTTCTCTCTGACGAGGGCGAGCACGTCGTACTCGGAATCGCGATTCGCCGATTCGGAATCGATGCCGAATCGGCACGCATCGGTCACCGCTCAGCTCGCTCGCGCTATCGGCTCCGTCATCATCTGTCTTAAAAGAAACACATGCGGGAGATAGCCTTAAATGGAAGTGTATCAAGATGGTTAACTACGGCGGCTGTTATTAAGCGTTTATCGCTCCAATGATTATCCGCGACTTGGATGTTGCTGATAATTAAGAGGTAACATATGTAACATGAGCTCGCTCTGATAATTAAAAGGTAACATTGAATCTGCAGAGTGCGCATTATGGGTCTCGATAATATCGTCCGACTAAATATAGCCTCTATAATCTTGCAAATAATTTTTCGATATAGTGACGCACTTCAAAATTATCCGCATAATAATATATATGGCAAAATAATATGTTAGACATATTAAAGTCTTCTACGATTTCGCTGCATTTCATTAAAGTAATCCAAGAAAGCTATCAAGGATTGTCAACAAGGCATTACGCAAATTGTTCAGTCAACAAGATTATGCATTGGCAAAATTAATCAATATTAATAAAATCACGAAAACCGGAACGGAGGATACTTTCTCTAATTTAGAAGACTTCTCGCCTGTGCCTTCGCCGGAAGAGCGAAAGATTGATCGCTCGATCGGGATCCAGGCAGGATTCTTTACACGGGCATCAGGCGAGGGAAACAGTGAGGAGAGACGGTAGATTATAATTATATTCGTTTAATAATAGGCCTATAGATGTCGGCGTTCGATCCACGGTATAAAATTCTTCGTTAATTACTGTCAAACTGCCTCTCAAAGCGTAATTTAGCCTTGAGCCAGCCGGGAGAGAGAGGGGGGGAGGACTCTTCTTCTGCGGAGAGGAAGAGGAGGAAGGTAGAAATTTTTATTTTCACTACCACCGATTTCGTCCTATGATCTCGCCGACGTGACGGTAGCTGACCCCGTCCCGGGGAAACCATAACGACGTGTTACATTCCCTCTCGCATAAATCAGGAAGCGAAGCCGACCGAATCGCGCCGTGAGATTGGCTATTTAGCAAACTAGCTGCTGTTTGTGACGAGCCGACGTCTTTTTTCGGCCAAGAATTAGCATACGCTACGCGTACACCGCTGAGACGATTTAACGATTTAATCCTCTAACCGCTACTTTCTCAAAATTCCCAATGAAACCGAAATGCACTACGATCAGTATTGTCTAAGCCTACCTATTATTAAACAATATAATTAACATTAATAGTAATTAATTATATTATTAGATTAATTAATTTACAGGGTTTTAAAGATGCTATTCGCATTAATATTATTAGATTGATTATCAATTTAATTATGTATTATTTTCAACTTTAGCTAGGAATTGCGTTTCAAGACTGACAAAATTGTTGGTGCGTAGTTTGCGGGGCTAAAATAATATATATATAAATTCGCGGGAAAAGATTATTAGGCACCTCGATCGAAAATGGCTTTTATGTATGTATTTGTGTTATTTAAATAGTAATGTTGTAAATTAACGAGAAGATTGATCATTTATTGAAAACTTTACTTGATTTTATTACAGGATTTTCAATCCCAGTTGCGTATTCTACACTGAGAAAAAGAAGCTGTTGCTTCAATTAAAGTGGTATCACGGGGTGCCAAAAACATAAGTAGTTCATTCAATTGTATTATTATTAGACCCAATGTCTGCATTTGTAAACCAATAATTCAATCATTGTTTTAATAATCCAAATATTGGGTCTATTGATAATACAATCGAATGAACTACTTATATTTTTGGCACCCCGTGATACCACTTTAATTGAAGCAACAGCTTTTTTTCTCAGTGTATAATTCGCGGTTTTAATTTGCTTTCTTTGATTAATACGGAGTTTTCCTTAGCGAAAATATCGCGACATCAATAATCTTCAAATTATAAGTAATTTGAAGAAAAGAAGCTTTCCGCAAATTAAGTTTTCAGGGATAAATAGATATAACGAAACTATATTCTTCAGTTAACGGAAGTAGACTTTTCGCTTTAATAGAATCTCGAATTGAAGTTTAGTTATAAAGATACACGATGTAGAGAATTAGAGAAAGCTGCAATAAATCACGATCTCCCTCGACATTTTCGCCAAGAAAAGAACGACTCTAAATTGACCGGAGAATTGGCCGTAGAAACTAAAATCGCGTGAACTGTGGGACTTGTAAACTGTAAATGTGTGTTCCAATCAAGGAAAGAACGGAGCTCAATCTGAAGAAATCTGGAAAGAGCAAATGTCTACTCACCAGTGTGCGGCATGGCGACGGACGATCACGTGCCGTATCTGAAACAGAGCAAGTACGCGGTCTTTAAGACTTAACGGCAAACTGCAAGTCGTACCGCGTGTACCAACGTGAAGCCGTAGTGCGCATCGCCGTATTAGATCCTTCGGAGTGGCGTATCGCGGGCACCGCCGACGTGGTGTTCCTCGTGTGTGCGTGTTCCTTACCGCGCGACGTATTATAGAGTATATAGCGGGAGTATAGCCTTCGCCGTTAATGAATTTAAATGTATTCAAAGGGCGCGCTTGACGCTTGACATGGCAACCCTTAAATATGCAACCGTACCGATAAGGCAAAGCGCGGCAAAATATTGCCGCCGGTAGCCGCAAACCGTGACTCTCATTCCCGAACAGATCGCGGCGAGATCGCGGCGGCGGAGCCGTTCTCCAAGCGCCGACAACTTCATTTTCATATTTCAGTTTTTACGCTAATTGCATAAATTACACGTGCGCCGCGCACGAGATTCTGGATCGTCGAGTCCGGGACCCGAAGGAGATTCGCGCCCCTTCCCCTTCGTTATTCGTCAGCCGATCCCTCCGTTATTTCCTATGTCTAACGTAGTATTGGCGTCTAAGTCTAATGGCTGTCGCGGCGTAAGAAATCGCGATTTGAGAACTCGCGGCGGACAGAAGAAGAAGGAGCGAGCGGAAAACTACGTGGAATGCGTGCGTAGCGTGGCGGGTGGCGTGTACTTTGTGATGCAAATTAATGCACGATTACCGAAACACCCCTCGCCCGCCCTTGCGCGGCCACCGGCGACTCCTTACCCTCGTAGTTACCCTTGCTTCCCTTCGCGCAGGTGTGTGTACGTGTGTGTTTGTGTGCGGCACAGCGGGGACGTGTTTCGAGGTATATACGTGTAATAAGTACGATCCGCCTCCACCCCCGTGACTCGATGCTTACCCCGGCATTAGGCCTGGTTACACGCTCGGCCCCCTTGCCCCCACAGGTTCTAATCTGATGTAACTATTACATACGTTACGCGGTATCCATATAGTCGAAATGGCTGTGCGCCGCGCGCGGAGTCTTGATGAAAACTCATTTCTTCATGCCCAACCATCATCTCCTTGTCCTCGTAGCGATATACTCCACTTTTCAGCCGACGCCTAATTTATACCTTCGATCGAGAGAGAGAGAGAGAGATAGCGCTGTTCTTTCTTCGTGCCCGAAAGACCTGCCCGGCGAAATAATTTCTAACCGCCCTCGTCTCTCATCAATTCTCCCCGTATATATATTTTTCTCCGTAAACGTAAAACGAGTCCGTGAGGATCTGCGGCGGATCCGCCACGCGAAGCGACGTGCCTCTGCGAAAAAAGCGGATTGCACGTGTGTCGCAGCTCGAAGGGCTACTAAATTCCACCGCGCAGCGATTTCAAGGTGTCAAGTTTTACTCGTTAAAGGTATACGGTCTACGATCGCGCGCGTTGTCGGCTCGATTCCCGACGACGAGCGGCAACGACAACGAGCGGCGAAGAATGCATGAGCTTTTTGTCACGAGACGGGGATTACTTTCGGCCCGACGCGACGGCGACGCTCGCCGGGCAATCTCCCTGGTCCGCGTCCCGCGGGGATGAAGCCTCCCGTAATGAGGATTGAGCGATTATTATAAATCAAACGAACCGGAGGCTACGGTGAGCCGGAGCGTCGCGTTTCTCGCGTGCCACGTGTTTTGCCGATGTTACTCTCGCGAACACGTGTTCCGCCCGCTTTTCCTTTTTCCCTTTCTTTCTCCGCTTGCTCTCCTACCCACCGTAAACGCATGCAAACGTTGCGAATGCGGGTTGCATTCTCGTTGTGCGCAATTTTTACTCTCGCATTAATCAAGAAATAAAATAAGAATACGAAATAGATTTATGGAGACGATGTGGTTTACGTTTACGCTTCGTCAACCATTTCTTAGGGTTTTACTAGGTCGTCATTATTAGCGCGAATGATTGAACATCAAGGAATTTTTTCTATTCTTGTTTAAAATCATGGGCGCCCTTACAACTTTTTTCAAGGGGGGCAGAGTGTAAATACACTTAAAAGTACCATTTTTGTAAGGCTCTGCCAAACGAACGTTATTTAATATTTTCAAAAAATATTTTTTAAAGAAATATTTATACAGTTTTTATTTTTAATAATTGTCTAAATTTCAAACAAAAATTATCTGGTTCATATTCATATTTGTTTAACATCATCGGTCTTATTCTTAATATTATTTGTTTAAAAATTATCTGGTTGTCAATCGTAAAATCATTCTAAATTGAAAAAATTAAAATCCACGGGGGCATATGCCTCTCCTTGCCCCCCTCATGGGCGCCCATGTTTAAAATACGTTATATTAAACATACTTTCCTAGTCCTTTTAATAATCGTTAAAAGAACAATCTCTTTTTAATAATTCTTTTCTCTTATAAGTAAAAAAATCTATAAAACCAGAGAGATTGTATCTTGTCGGCGTTAAAGAAGAAAATAAAAGTTAAAGCTTATAACACGAGAAATACGAAACCACGATCGGTCATTTTCGATCGATTCGCAGATCTGAGATTTCCGGCGACGAAGCGAGCGGGTCGAGACGATTTGAGAACCGCGGCGGCCGCGGTAAATCGCCGGTAAGGTCACGCTTTTACGTGTAAGGCCTAAGCGAAATCTAGTTTTTGTTTATTCATTAGGCTACCCCGCGCTTTAAGTGGTACGTGAAGGAAGGCCTCGCCGCAGCGGCGACGTCGGGCGGGAAACGAAGCGGGGGAACCGCGAGGGGGGTGGACCGACCGCGCCGTATCACCGATACGCCACCAGCCATAAAAATCTGAATATATTAGGCCTACATGCGCACGACATCTCGCTCGGATCGTGAACACGTTACCCGCGATAATCTACGCTCGTTTCCAGCACACTTTGCACGTTCATGCGTACACCAGAGGCGGCTACCGTGCGAACGGGTTACCCCCCGTCCTCGTCGTCGTCGTCCCGGCTCTTCTTTCGGTTTCGAATCGGATTATCCTGTATCAATTAGGGATTGCTCTTTGCTGTAATTTATCGCGACGCCGTCGGTTTGACGAAAAAATAAAAGATTCAGCAGATGCAAGTAGGATCGCGCAGTAAATTTCGTTGTGGAAGAAGTTAGGCGGCCGCCTATGTTTCTTCAACGATTTCGTTTAATAAATTGCATATACATAATCAGGAAGGTTGCTTTTCGAGCGTACGCTTTACGTGCACTTTATCTGCGACAACGTTCAAGGTTAACATTGACGTACTGCGCCTGAGCAACGTTCGTTTCATCCTTCGTAAATCGCGCCGTGCGGAATTATCTCGTACGAGAGTGCGCGCCGGCGGCGCGCTGACTCTGAAATTCAAGATTTTTCGAGCTTCCGCCATGCCGAGCGACCTGGGCGGATAAGAAGCTTTCGAGAGCGCGGTAAGAAAAATCGGCGAGAGGGAGGGAGAAAGAGACCGTGAGGGGCCTGGGGGGAGGGAGGGCGGATAATTAGAATAATTCGGGCCGCTGTGGTTCACGCCATCCGGACGAATTTGCATTTTAAATGAAGCGATGGCGTGCCAAGGGCCCCACCGTGCAGGCGGAGAGACGAGGAGAGCGGAGAAGTGAGAGAGAAAGAGAGAGAGAGAGAGGGAGAGAGCGAACGAGAGCGGTAGAACTTTGTGCTTTATAAGGAACTTTAATATTTATCGCTTATATCCCGACCGAATAAGTATATGTATATATCCGCCCTTTCCTTCCTCGCGACCGCCGCCGCAGTCACGGGGGCTCGCTCGTGCTCATGCTCGAGCACCAGCCCCCGCGACGACTTCCTTCTCGGTTCTCTTCCGTCTCGCGGCGGCCCCCCTTCGCGGTCCCGCCGTCGGATCATTATCGCGTAATTAGCGCCGCTGATTTTCGTGTCGCGTCATCGCACGCGCACGCACACGCGACGATGATTTCAGTTTTAATCTGTGTTCCGCGCGACACTCCGCGAGGATCCCCGTTGTCGATCCCGTCGGGCGATAACGCCATTGCGGGTTCTCTTCTCTCTCTCTTTTTTTTTTCGTATTTTGCGCGCCTATACGAGATAATCTGTCGTCGCGCCTTCGGATGTGTCGATAAGTATCGGGAATTTCCGATGCGAGATACCGAGGAGAACATATCGCCGGCGCACGTGCGCGAATGCGGAAATATACCTCCGGGAATGTAATATATTTAGGTCAGATTTTATTATCGCCAGCATCTGGAGGAATAATCTCTGCAGGAATACGCCTTTTCCGTTAATTCCTCAAAGACCAATCTGCAAGAATAAAGGCCTTCACACATAAAATCGCGTAAGGACGTAAAACGTAAGCGTAAGAAAATCGGTCAATCTTAATCGAGTATTTTCCCCTACTGGGGTTACGGACAGCACAATACTTGATTGGGATTGGTCGATTTTCTTACGCTTACGTTTTACGTCCTTACGCGATTTTATGTGTGAAGGCCTTGAAGGCCATTACACATAAAATTTCGTAAGGACGTAAGACGTAAGAAAATCAACCAATCCCAATCGAGTATTGTGTTGTCTTTAACCCAATACTCGATTGGGATTGGTCGATTTTCTTACGCATACGTCTTACGTCCTTACGGAATTTCATGTGTGGCCTTAATCGCGTAAAGCGCGCCGGCATCCAACGAGATGTATACAGCTGGACAGGGTTTAAAATCATTGTGGGCACTTCGGAAGAAGTGAAAGATGGTTCAAAAAGGTAGAAATAGTCGAACGTCCGGAAGAATTATTAATCTCCGTCCACCGGGTCCAATCAAGAACTTTACGTCGGCGACGTTCGTCGCGGAGGTACGCGAGCGTATATTACGGCGAGGGGTGAGTTTTTCTCGATACGCAAATACACGGCGCATCGACTTTCGTGAAAGTCAACGCTGAGTTACCGTCGGGCGTTACGACGTAACGCGATGGGTACCGAGCGAATAATGAGACGCGAGGCGGATCGGTCTAATTAGGGGGGCAAGAAAACCCGTCGGATAATTTATTTATCCAGCCGGGGCGTGCACGGCCACAATTACACGCGGAAACGTCCATCACGGCGCGTTCCAGCGAGAGGAAAAAGGAGGGGGCGCAGTCCCGTGTACATACCTGTTGATTTTTTATGGTATCAGTCCGCGGTACTCCTCAGCTTCCGTGTGGCATCCGTTCTCCTCGAGGACCTCCCTCGCGACTAGCTTCTCGTAGCGACGGTGTTCCCACGTTCTCCGCTCACCTCAGTCCTCCCCGGTGTCGTTCCTGCCGTTCTAGCTTCGGTTCAAATCGCCGACATTGCACGCACGATGTTACGTTGCCGCGCCTCGAGAATCCTGGCGAAACGTCGTCGTCCTGACGTGCGTCGCGCACAGGAAGTGACTCCGCTTTCACGGCAATGGGACGTGGACGCGACACGAAAGCCGGAAAGACGAGTAGAGAAAGAGAGAGACGGGGAGGGAGAGAGGTTGACTGTATAATCGTACACCTACGAGGACACGTCAGATGACGACAGGAAGGTTTCTCTCAACGACCACCTTTCGCCGTGTGAACTGATGATCCGCTCTTTATCTCGGCGCTTCCTTCCGTGCGCGCCGTCGTCCGTTCCCCTATTTTTATTCCGCTCCGATAGCCGTGCAACGTGCGGTCGGCTGTCCTTGATGGAATCGCGAAGTGGACGTTCTTCCTTTACTCGGGGAACGCGCGCATTCCTTGGCTCCTTTAAAGGTCCGACCAATCATCAAGATCACGGCTTAACCATCCCGTCAGCAGGATCGCACTCGTAACTGATCGCACAGAAGCCAATATATCCCGACTTGGAATCTTATCAGTCGATCTTCCTCCGGGCCAAACGTCCTCGCGGACGAACCCTCTTAACAATGCCCTCGCTGTTCCATTTCCACTTGCAATTAGTTGGGCTCACTGGTAACCACGCGTTCAACTTCCGACTCCTCGGGAAAAGCCCTCCACCGTCGGAAGTCGCAATCCCGTGGCCGCGATTCCTCGACTGTTTCCTCCTCTTCTCGGCAGGCCGGCGCTCATCACCTCGTACCCGCGCAGAGCACGTGCAGTTACTCCTGGTAGCCGGCGGAGTGGCAGGTCCGCGCGACGCGAGGGCAAACTCGCGGTGGAGACCGCAAACTGCGGTCGGCCGCTCGGCGAACGCGCTCGAGGAGAAGGACGTGGAGCGTCGACGAGGCGGAGGCAGGCGGGAGGACAAGCGGCACAAGCACAGGTACCGACGAGCAGAACGCGGCAAGGGCGCGAGAGCGCGGCGAGAGATGCACGCGCGCGCGAAAGAGACGGAGAGAAAGAGGTAAAGGGAGAAAGGCAGAACGCAGAGAGGAAGCGAGAGAGAGAGAGAGAAAGAGAAAGAGAGGCGGTCAGGACAGGATGATGTGGACCACGCGGAGGACACGGCGTGTCTGAAGTGGGCTCGGCCCGCAAACGGGGGTTACGGGCTTTGCTTTCGGTTAGGTCCCCCGTACCCTCTGCCACCGCCCGTGTCTACTCCTGGCTCGGTCGTACGCGTCGTGTGTGTACGCCGGAGCGAGGAAGAGAGAAAGAGAGAGAGAATGCACGAAAGCGAGAAACAGAACGAGAGAGAGAGAACGAGAATGAAAGGGGGGGGAGAGAAGGTGACGGTAGCGTGTCGTCGCGTGCTGGATGTTGTATCGGGCAGGCCCGCGTGGCCCGTGGCTCGTGGCCCGTGGCCCGGGTTGTGCCCACGGCGAAACACGGCCCGTGGCCCCCGCCAGGAGACAGAGAGAGAGAGAAAGAGAGAAAGAGAGAGAAAGGCCGCAAGATTGGAGGGGTTGGCTCGGCCAACGAGAGCGAGAGAGAGAGAAAGCCGGGGGTGGGCGGGCAGAACGCGTTCTCCCTCGTACTACTACTTTGCCTTGCCTCCTCGTCGAAGCTCCTCCGAAGGGCTCCTACTCCTTCCTCCTTCTCGTGCCACCGCGTTCCCCTTTTCTCTCTTCACCACGCCGCTTTTCTCTCGCTCGCCCGCGCGCTCTTGTGCGCGCGCACGCACGCACGCTCGTGCGCGAGGGTAGTCGGGAGAGTCGCTCTTTCTCCCGGAGGTTGGTTCCGTGACGTCCCCCTCTGCCGCGTATCGTATAGATGTAATTAAAGGGTTTCCACCGCGGGGCCCGCCGCGGCGGCGTATTTCGTAGGACCGCACGAGATCCTCGAGCCATGGCCAAACGATAGCTTTTCGAAGAGAGTATCGATTACGCGTTAAAAACGCTCCCGCGGAAGAATTGACCGGGTGCCTTTTCGGAATATCGTATTCCGCGCGACGTATTTCCGTATTCCAGCACGCTTGCCACCACTCGCTTTTCATTTCGAATCGGCCGCCCGTTTTGCATCGTCGTTATGTGCAATTCGCGCGAACTTAGAGCCATTATGCGTGACAATTACGTCTTTACAGCACGCCGCGTGTTACGTCGAAAGTTTTTCAACGCTGCGAAACTTTTCCACTGTGACGCGCACGCGAGCGCAAGCACGATTCCCCGCTTGCGTTTCGCACAGCTAGCCTTGGCTAGTGCAGCAAGTCTTAGCTAAATAATTTACTTATTTATAAAAAAGAAAATCTTTTAAAAGATTACTTAATGTTTCATTTAAAGTTTCACGTCTATACACTAGCAGATAATATTGAGAATTTGGAAATTGGTACAATATTAAAAAATCTATCAAAGAAAATAAAGAAAAAAGAGAGAAAAACTTGATATAACAATTATTGAAAATATCGAATTGATATACGCTTAGTGACAAACGTCTATTAACTTAAAACATTTATTCGTTAATACACATGACTGATTTAAAGGTTTATATTTCTCACAGAAAGTGTCATATATAGTTCCTGTTATAAAATAATCTGTTTCTTTTCTCAGAATTCTTGCAGGAATAAGAAATTTGACTTGTTTGAAAATTTCAGAATACACATAAACGTTTAGTACAGCCCATAAAAAATTTAATACTAATATAATAAGTATTAATAATGTGTTAACGGGCTAAATGAGAGCCAAGCGCGGTAATTGGTGCGCAATGAGTGTTGATATGATATTTCTTTTTGAAGAGTTTTTTATTGTACGTTTCGGTCCTAAGGTTTGGACCATCCTCAGCATCTATTAATGTATTATGTATTTATAATATGTTACATTGTGTTATATATAGAAATTGGTCGAAACGGATTAACATACGATTATTTGTAGTGTACATACGTGTTGAGTGTGCGATGGTCAAGAGCGTGCCGTATCTCGTCCGAGATACGCTTGTTTTAATTCTTTGCGCCAACATTAACACACAATGTCATAAGAGTCGACGATAATTTTCAATTTATAATGACAGTTGCGAATTGTTCCTTGTAGCTGGCAGTACCTCGTCCGATTAACGCAGTAAGTTCCTCAAAACCTTCTTAACATCGCCACATAATTCATTAATTAAGCGTTCAATTAAGGTAATCAATAACATAAAGGACATTAACAACCACGTCCCCCTTTTCTGAATGCGTCTTTTCACGGCTAGAACCTGAATACGACGGAATTCACTTATAACAAATCGGACGAGATACGGCACGCTCTTGACCATCGCACACTCAACACGTATGTACATTACAAATAATCGTATGTTAATCCGTTTCGACTAATTTCTATATATAACACAATGTAACATATTATAAATACATAATACATTAATAAATGCTGAGGATGGTCCAAAACCTTAGGACCGAAACGTACAATAAAAAACTCTTCAAAAAGAAATATATCAACACTCATTGCGCACCAATTACCGCGCTTGGCTCTCATTTAGCCCGTTAACACATTATTAATACTTAAGTATTAGAGCCTTAATTTAATACTAATATAATAATATGATAATAATATTCTTTATTGCACAAAATCTTACAAATTTTTTTTAATACATTGATTTTCTCGAATAAAAACTTAATCATCGGAGGAACCTCGATTGTTGTACATGCTTTATTATAACGCAGTAGTCATTCTAATAAGGAACTAAAAAAAAATAATAATACTTCAATCGTTGATTTCTGATTAAAGTGCATTATGACAGTTTTAGATTATCATAATGATATACAATATTACCCTTATTATGCAATACTAGCATCTAATAAATTAAACAACAAACCAATTTATATATTTTATTAGATATATATTTATACACACAACACACATTCGATATTTTATAAATCTAAGCGACATTAAATAGCGTACATTCAGCGTTAAATCTGGTTGATCCTAAATTTTATTCGCTTAATGTAAGGGTGACGTTCAATGTCAATAGGACACGAGGCGGGCGGCCGCGTTTAGCGCTAAATGTATGGCGCGAACACGGACCTTTGTCTCTCGTTTGCTCAACACGCGAGATGTTTGTAAGGCGAGGTTGTGTAATACCTGCAACACCGTTTGCGAAGAAGAGACGTAATCGGCTGGATGTGTCCAGACACGCAAGAATCCAGTACAATCGATAGTCCCGTCCCCCCGACGAATTCCACGAAGATCGAAGTACGAGATCGCCTCGCGAAGCTCCCTGGCACGGACGCAATTTGACTCAGTCCTTGGCTGAGTTCTTACGCAAGAGGCGTATCGTTTTCTCGACAATTATATACCCGGGGCCCCCTTGTCTCGTGCGAGCCGGCATCGCCGTTTTAGAACGATCTCCTCCACGGGCGATCCGCGAAATGCCAGGTTCGACATACCGTGGTCTCGGGGTCTTCATCGATCACGAAGGACGCGAAGGTCGGATGGATGGTACACATCCGCACGATTCGAAAGGCTTCGGTCCCGCCGAGAAATGGTAATTTGCGGGTATACTCGCGCGAACATTAGCTCGCTCGGCTTTCGCGTGCCTCTCCGCCGATCGTCCTCTCGTCCTCTCGCTGCTCTCGTTTCGCCCTCCCGCCTGTTCTAGATCACGTTCGCGCAACAAAAACGTATTTCCAGAATCAGAATCGAGAAACACCGCGAGTTCGTCGTTTCGTATAGGAACAGGCAGAGCTTTCGAGTATATGTATCTTGACGGAGAGTCAATTTCCCGTTGACAGGATGAGTTAGCGCGTCGCGTACGCAAGTTTCGTGGCGTTTAATGTACGGAGTGTCGAATGACAAATAAACACGAGGGTAACTCCGCCGTACCCGGCTCCTGTAACGACCCCCCGCGGAGTGATTGTAGGACCCCTTGACTCCCGGCACCCTCGTACCCTCGTCTCCCCTGGTGTTGACGCAGGTTGCGCTCTTTCACGGATCATCGCCGGTTAACCAGTGTTTCCGACTCGTTGCGGTCGGTCCGAATGTTATATGCCGCTGGACCTCTCAAACACCCTTGTCCGACCATCTTTCTCTCTTTACCTCTTTCAGACATAATCGATTTTGCGAAAGTTAGAATCGGCGGATGTGCCTGTCCTAAGTTTCATCTTAGATCGGAGATTAAAAGCAGATTAATCCTTTTGCGCACGTCGATATATTATCTTCGTATCTCGTACGTCTTTTATTTGCTCGGCTCGCGCGAAAGTCGTTAAAAAACGGAAAGAGGACGACGAATTTGGAAGATTATTACTTAGATTAGTACCCGCGCGCGTACACTTCAGAGCGGAAACTAGGATACGAAATTACGTTACCGCATCACCTTATCAGATTCGACGTAATAGCGGCGATGGGACAACCCCTAACAAGGTAGAGATCAGATCATTACGACAAATTAATTTATGGTCGCTGCGCGGAATACTCCAAGGAGGAAGGTTACGAGGTGTATCTGGCTGGGACTCGAATGTGTCCTGTGTCCAGGACAGGTGAGCGATTTCCAACCCTCGGTAGTACCATCCCCTCCGCCCGGGGCTTATCTGACGAACTTCGGTTTACACTGACGGTGTATTTCCCCCAAAGGCCTGATATTCTTCGCCGTTATTATTAGGTAATAACGTGGAAGGATGTCGTTAAGATTTCTGCCCGGCGCGTCTCTTTTCGCTAACAAAGTCACGTGAGATTTTGGCACAATTGTTGTTGGGTTAATTTACTCCCCGCGTATAACATTTTATTGAAGACAAAGAATAAAGCAGAGATGCTCGCGAAAGACTATTGTGTTTCTCTTTCTTGTTGGTCTTCTCAATGATGATCTCGCCTAAAATATGCAGCTGCCGCCTGTCGATCCATCAAAGATATTAGGAACGCGTCCCTTCCCTTTTCGCTCGCCTAGAAATCGTCTTTTTGCCGCGGCTATAACGCCGCAGATTTCACGGCGGCGGCACCTCGATCAAATATTAATCTCATGGATGAAACTGTAATTTATGGAGAGGCGACGAAGGATAAGGAATCTACGAAAAAAGAGTGTGCAAGGTGCACCCACCATTTCTATAAGGCTATTAGGACGGAAGCAGGCAGGTAGGCCGGCCAACGTATTTTCCTGCTGTCTTTCTCTCCCTCCTCCCCTCTCTATCTCTCTCTCTCTCTCTCTCTTCGAGGACGCGAAGAAATCTTTAAGCCCTACGGATCTTGCTCCCTAATGATTTTTCCGCAAAGTCATTTTTCAAGATCGTTCCCGTGCGGGCAAGGGCAAAACTATAAATTATCGCTTGCGAATAGCGTACCATTTTCGCCGATATCGCGCGATTATAATGTGCGAGTCAACGGATATGGCTGGCTGCTGGATTAAACTGTTACGTCCGCCCTCTTCCACTTACTTACCCCGTCCGTCAGATATCGAGCTTCGAATTCCGGTCAAAGCTACCCTGAGGCAGCGTCGATTCCCAGAGTCGTAGGATCGATGACCAACGTACGCCAACCACCCTCCCCATCCGTCCCCCACCGACCACCCCGCCGGCCGCCCCGCCGGATCCCCCCGGCTTCTCTTAACGACGATGATAATATCGCGCGGTCTGAGTGGCCCGATGACACCCGCGCTGATACACCCCGGCCCTGTTATTGGCCAGCCCGCCGGATGGATGGTATTAGGGGGTTTCGCCGATTGGCGGCCTCTTTGGAACGCCCAGGAAGGATGCGCAGCTGCCAGGACATGCGTAATCCGTCGGCTTGATCGACGTCGAGGGAGTAACGCACGACGTAACGATCATTCCCACGTAGTAGATGCACCACCACCTCGCCATTTCTTCCCCACTGTGGGCGACACTTGACATCCTCGCCTGCCTTTCGCTCTTAAACGTAAACTCGACCGCGGTGAATTTCAGCGAGTCGATTCGAGTTAAATCCCACGCTGCTTTAAAAATTAATTGATACTGTCTAAAAGTGATGGTGCAGCGTCCTTTAAAAATCCATGCCGTTTAAAAATTAACTGACACTGTCGCATTTGTCTAGAAGCGACGGAACGCGTCCTCCACGTCAGAATTTATGCGAAACGAAGATATAAAATATTTATTTCACGACATGTTTAGCTCTTGATCGAGTCGCAGATTTTGTTCGTAAAGGGGTTGTCGATGGTCGTTGTAGGTGCCGCGCGAATATCCACGACGTGTGGAAAAAATCTATGTTATTCGGACGTGCAGTTTCGAAGAAACCGAGCGCTCGGAGCGGCGAGCGGAGAATTTCGATAATTACGAGCAATTGCTTTATTATCCCAGTAGCAGGTGCCAATAATGGGCGGTGCTTCTCTGTCTGTCGGCTCGTAGCTGCGTTATACAAACAGTTCGTTCTATTTATTCCGCCGTTTTTCTTGCATCGCTCTGAAACGCTAGAGGCCAAAGCGCATTCGCCAGCCACCTATACAAAGATTGTAAGGAAAACGATTCGTATAGGAATACGAATCGTATAAGTATACGAATACGTTCTCGTTTTTTTTTCAACTTCTTCAGACTTGACTCCTTTCTCCGTGTGATTTACATAAAGTTTGGTTTATGCAAAATCGAAAAAATATACGTGATATTCACTAAATGGCTTTTATAAAAACAATCAAACATACATTGAGAGGGATACTCTGTTTAAAATGTTGTTTAATTAACTAAATTTAATTAACTGAATTTAAAAATAATTCTTGAAGACCTATGTGTATTGTAATGTGTAGCTTCGGATTTGAAACGGTTAAGCATGCATCTATAAACGTAATTATAAAATTCTTATCTGTGAAGCACAAGTCACACTGCAGTAGATCGTAATAAAATAAGACATTATTATAACGCACTGACTGCTACATCATATATGAGTAACATTTTTTGTTTCCCTATTATTCAGGTGACACCAAATTTTTAAGTTCAAGAGTGTTAACAATAATATTTTAACCTAAAATGACGTTTTATGGAGAAAGGAAATAAATTATAGTAGAAAATGTGTTCAGCTTCCTAAGAGTTTTTGTGAAATTGAGTGTCATTCATACATGAACAACGTGGCGACCACTGCACTGAAAAAAAAATTCGTGGTAAACTTGTGAGATGCATTTAGTAATACTTTTTTTGAAGTA
>NJRP01000019.1:757056-795233 GCA_003063835.1 Aphaenogaster floridana | reverse complement strand
AACAAACATAGTGAATGTTGAGACAAACATATATAGATGCACTACACAAAACAATGTGAATGTGACAACTACAGGACGTGGCTGTACCAAATGTTACTATTATTGTATTTATGGCAACCTTGTTTTTTCCGTGTGCGCAAAACTGACGGCAGAGACGCGACGTTGATCATCACGAATCGAACAACGTGGAACTGCCCGATACTCGTTGCCACACATCAATTAGAAAAATCTCCTAAACCAATTCAATGTAGTCCGATAATAATCAAAGTTTCAAAGTAAAAAGATATAGAGATCACAGAAATAAATTTGCAGCTTTTACATGATCCATATTATTCTGAACTTTAAATAAAATCATGCAATGTAAGAAACTAATGAGAAAGATACTTCTTACCGAGGCGCTGAAGCATAAATTATGCTCTTCAGAAAATTGACGAGTGTTCTCCGAGAGATCGGAAAGTTTGACATGCAGAAAGTTACGAAGAGAGAGAAAGAGAAGATCGCGATGTGATCGCGACCCTAAATTATGCGCGCAGATGAAGCTGACGATAATCTATCGATCACAATTTAGTTGTGAAATCGGCACGGCCTTTTTAAACATTTAAAGGTGAGCCCGTTTAAGGCTATACGCACGCTCGTGCCGCATAAAAAAGAAGGATGGAAAAGAGATCAAGTGGAGAAGACGTGCCGTTGTCTCTTTAATTTCGTGACGTGCGTTTTGCACCTGGTGCCGCCTCCTTATCACGTCGGCAGGCTACTTTCTAAAGACCGACATTTGCATTTTCAACTAATAGGCGATCAAACCGAGAGCGTTTTGATAAAGAGTCGAAGAGTCGAAAAAAAGAAGATATATACTTCTCTTATCTAAAAGTGTAGAGTGTCGAAATGAACATGCAGTTGCATGCCCACCCAGCGCGGAGTAGTAGAGCCATTCGATGAATTCTGATTCTGATTCGAGATATCCAGATTATCGACTTTTTTGTTTCGATTTACCTCGTTTCATCGACGGCGAGACACTCGCGCGGTAAACCCAGCAGGTGAGTCTGAGATTCGCTCGCCTCGGTGCTCCTCGTAGCAAGAAGTGATCTTTATGGCTTCTTGGTGACGATGTATACGAATAAAAGGATTCACACGTACGAAAGATGATGCTCGATCCCTTATACGATTCCCCGCTCGTCCGGTCTCTTCCGAAAACGCAAGAAAGAGCGCGAATAATGGCGGCGCGATCGTTCCGCGCGGATCGTCGCCGAACAAAAACGCGGATAATTGAGCCATTACACGGAAATGCGTAATAAACGGCACAAGTAATTTTCCGAGTATCGAGTCGTTCCCTCGTCGTGCTTTTTTCACCCCCTCGCCCCTCCCCCTCCTCCGACCGGGCGCTAAATTACTCGTATAGCTACCCCCGTTTAAGTACGTCTCGGTAGGTATGCCGTAGTCGGATTCTCGCTTTTTGTCGCCTCATCGGAACGGATCGAGCCCGTCGTCGTCGTTTGTCGTCGGATAACATCGATTTCTACCTGTCTTTTTCCGGCGCGCGACCCGAACCCGGTTAAGGGATCGCGTCCAGATTCCGATTTTGGTGCGGCTCGCCGTCGGCGTCCCTTTTGTGAATCATATCGCACACGCGTATCCCGGGGGACGCGTCCGCGTAGAAATGCCCCGACGATAAACGACGGGCGCGAAGCAGGTGAGGTATAAAAGAAAAGGTAGCGAGCATAAATCCTGTGCAAATGTGCGATTGCGGATCGACGATGTTTGTTACAGGCATCGCTCCAAATGATATCTATAATAATAATAATAATAATTTTATTAAATGCAAATAATAAAAATGCAAGCTGGGTACATATGTATGTGAAATATAAATCCAGATATTAAATTGCAGACCAAAGGCGAGGTTACAGCTTAAATGCTGATTTGATTCCTAACCTGAGTAATATAATAAAAGTACTGTAAATTAGCATAATAAATTAATAATAAACAGAGAAAAGAAAGAAGTAAAACAGAAATAATAAATAGTAAATTGAAAGTATCATAAACATTTACGATATAAATTGCATGTAGTAATTTGTATGTGAAGATGAACAAGGGCGTCTGCAGGATTTTTTCCAGGAGGGGGCATGATTGAAAATATTACTTCCAGAATTAGAATACTTATAATTTGAAAATAAACCTTTTGAAATTATAATCCTAGGATTAGGGCAGAGATCGGCAAGGTTAGCACAACTTTGTCTTTCTTTTATTCAAAAGCAAATGCTTAAATTTTTGCTGATTCCAGGGGGGGCAAATGCTCCCTCTTGAGCCCCTCCCCCTGCGGACGCCCATAAAGATGAACAAAAGTAGGTATAATAATACAGGAAAAATAATAATTCAACATAAAATTCTAACAAGTTACAATTATTGTAAGGTATTATAGAAGAAGAGTTTTATGACCGAACATGAAGCAAGAAATTATAATTCATTAAGTGAAGTGTGTGGTAATGTATTTTATTGATTCAGCACGGAACGAAGAGAGTGAACGTAGGGATCGCTCGACTTCGGCTGGCAATCCGCTCGCAGATGACTTATTAAGGAGCGCACGTTAAACAGGCGCTGATACCCGATAATGATAATTGATTGTGCTCGGCATTTTGTTGGAGCGTCATGCGATTATTCAGATCAACGTTGGCGATTATGTGACGACGCACATGTGGGATGCGATGCGACCAGCGTAATCATTTAGTGCGGCACAGTCGATTTTTCTTGCACAATGTAACTGTCGATGTAGTCGCCTGTTACATTGTGCAAGAACGCCGACGTTATCGAGTGAAATGCATCATGCGAAGCGACAACGATCCTTGAAGATAACGAAAGAAGCTTTCGTGGCGTAAATGCTGAATTCTACGCGTAGCGGTAACGAGCACGCGCAATCGCCGCAATTAAACGTCGGCCTGCGCGAGTAAAACGTTCAGTTTGGTTTAATGCCCGAGTCACAAGTTGAGGACGAACGTCCTATAAGCAGTTTGCGGTGGAGTCGCCGCTAACAAAGTTGCGAATCAATTTACTAGCCAATAAAATACAATTTACATGTGATACTTTCGAGCGAATGGCTTTAGGTGTACCGGCGCTCTGAAAGAAGCCTCGCGACGTGCTCCTGTCATTCCCTGGCTCAGAGAAAAAGAGAGAAAGAGAGTCCGACTTATATCCATCATAAACATTTCAATAAAATGATAATCGCCGGTCTCCTACGATAAGTTTCTTAAACTCGTACGGATTTAATCGGGTAACGTCAGTGGAGAGGAAAATTATCGGTCGGCCGCCCTAAATCAGGCCCTGTGAGAAAAGCGCTCTTCGATCTGGCTCGAAAATCCTCCTCTCGCCGAGCGCGAGAGAGCCGCGGGAACCATCGGGACGACCCTCCGCGGTGAAAGGTTACATCGACCGCGGACGACGTCCGTGATGTCGTAAACACAGATCACCTTTATGGTTAATACATTATCGCGGTGACGTGTAAGTAATAATGTTTCATGGACGCTGCCAGATGCGCCAATGTCACACTCCACGGGTCCGGCCTATGGCGCGCGCCGCGGGGGTCCCGTAGGTCGTCCCTATCGAGGACCGCGTGTGCGGTTCTCTACGCGTTCGCGATCCCGCGTGTACGCGCGTGCGTGAGTGCGTGCGTGAGTGCGTGAGCGAGTTCGCGAGCGCCCGTGCGTGTACGATGCCATTATGCGCGCGCGTTACTTTCCCGCGACGACCGCAAAACTACCCGCGATTGATAATTACGCCAATTACGCTATTAAGCTGTTTATACAGGCACCGGATCTTCGAGATTGCGTAAACCGTAGCGCATCGTCCACCCTTCGGGAGGTGCTCCCTTCTAACGTTTAATCAAACGTAAGACAAGCCTATGTACACAGTAAAAAACATTTTGTACTTGTGTTGAAACCGGTCCTTGTTAAAATTTTTGTGTTGAATTTTTAACATACCCGAGTGTTGATTTAACATAATGTGATTATGTTATTTGAATATTTTGTGTTAAATTAATATTCAGCATTTCTTAGTGCTAAAATAACACAATTTATGAGTAAGCGAACAAATAACTTTTAAAATAACGTAGTTTTAAAACGTAAATTCTAAGATAAATGAATAATTAAAACGTAAATTCTAAGATAAATGAATAAAATGTACGTGTTAATTTAACATATTATAAATGTTAATTTACTGAGAAGAAATATGCTTCCATAATTTGTTTCCAAATTGTATCAAAGTGTTACATTTTTTGTGTTAATTTTTACATAATATTTGTGTTACTTTCTAACATATTCATCTTATGTTGAATTAACACAAAAATTTGGATGGATCGTTTGAAACACGTGAAATGTGTTCAATTTAACACAAATTTTCCAACTGTGTATGATACGAAAGCTAGATATTAGCAACATGCAGAAGAGATTCTATTGCTTTTATCATACTCTATTCTCGAGATATTTGATTCTGAATAGAAATTTTCATTGTGAATATATGCAATACTTCATGTCTCAGATATTCTCTCTTAATTTGGTATATTTGTATAAGGCAGAAAATTAAACATTTTTAAAATAACCATTTAAATAAGTTTTGGAGAAATTTTATACAAATGTACCATGAAGTTTCAGAGAAATATATATCTTTCGATGAGTTAAAGCGACAATATTTGCCAGGTGGACAATGCATGAACGACGATGTGTCAACGAACTGTCAACGTAAAACGACGAATGTCTGACGCAATAATTAAAAATGTAACAAATTAATAACGAAAGAGGTTAATCTATGCACATTTATAATCCAGATTACATTTAATTTATTATTTTTCAAATATAATAGCAAATAAGTTTTTTATATTATACTTCGTTATTATGGTATTTTTTATATTATACTTCGTTATTATGCTATCAGTTTTAGATCAAATGAGCAGCTTATAACTTTTATTTTGTTTTTTTAAAAATATTTAATAACACATAAGATTAATAACGATCGTGCGTTTCGGAATTTTAAATCAATGATTCAGCTTTCTGAAAGGTTTTTGTTACGTACAACTCAAAAGTCATAAAAACGATAAGTAAAGATCACAAGAGTACCCAGGCAAATTGTATGCGTCGAATTTATTCTGCCTTCGTTCGCGTGGTCCTCTCACACGCCCTTTCCCAATCTTCTTCCACGCTATTGTTAGTTCGTTCAGAATACCCCCATCGAGTCATTGACACGAGGTAATCTCGAAATCGCACGCATCAGTCGGGAGACAATTTCCGGGCGGCGGACGCGAGGAGCGGAGGGAGGTGGGCAGGGAAGGCAAGAGAATCGCTCCTTAGGCGTTTCGTAAGAATTTCGCGTCCGCGGCCGGATTCCAACGACTGGTTTTACGTCGAAACTGCAAATGGATCGGGGCCTAAAATATGTCGGCCCAATTTGCCGGTGTCTGCTGCCTCTGGGGCCTGACCAAGCGGCCGACGGTCGCGGTTGCCTCTCCTTACTCTCTCGTTAGTCGCCCCGAGCTGCTCCCTTACACACGCGTACCTTTCTCTCTTTCTCCTCGCCCTTTCCCCCCTTTCTTCCCTCCACCTCCTTCCGTTTGCTCATTCCATCCGGCACCGCCGCCACCTCCTCCCCCTCGGTTTTCGGCTCGTGTTAAGGGAGATATATGCGGTGCCTCTCCCTCGGTGAATTCGAGTTTGATTGGGCATGTACAGGTGCTCGCGAGGGACGTCGGTAAGTACGGTAAGAGAAACGGCCTGTCGCTGGTAGCGAAGTGTATGCGTGTCCCGGAAAATCTCGGTTAACAGATTTACGTCGAAGTGCATCGCGTGTTCGTTCGTAATAGGATCAGATTTAATATCGAGGCTAATTACCAGAAGAACTAATTTTTTGAGGCTAATTTCCAGAAGAACTCATTTTTGAAGCTAATTTCCATTCCGCGACTCCTCCAGATAAATTATATCGTGTATCATAAGCACATTTGTACCTTCAACCCGACAAACAATTCCTTCGAGATAACGAACATATATAATTCTCGTAATCACGTTGAATATTACACATGTTAAAGAAAATGACAAAGATTGCTTGACATAAAATCTTGATACGAGGAGAAAGGCCAATAAGGACCAAAACGCAGTTGTTGCGTTCGCCATCGAGGAAGATCCAAAGCGGATATACAGAAATGTCTGGCATTTTTTAAAAATTTGGACCGCTGTCCCGTTATCTGCACTCGAAGAATCTTAATTTGCCAAATGCGTTACTTGTAAATTATTGGAACATGATCAACACACACGATTTGATCGGTATCTCTCGAACATCCATCCGATAGCAATCGCCCCACGACGATTCTACATTTTTCACGTCGAACCTCGACTCGAGTCCCGCCAATGTAAGAGGGCAGATGATCGAGATTAACTCTAAATTTAGGTCGGCGATGTGTACGTCTGTCATCTCGTAAATTCGGGTAAACTGACGGTGACTATAAAGTCACCGGATTGTACCGGCAAATTTTCAGAATCAGAAGAATGAGCGATCGGCCGAGTGGACGGGACGACTTCATAAATCTCGCATAATCAAAATTTATCACGGATTAAAAAACAGCTGATCCCTACGATATTAATTAAAAACGGTAGCCGCGCGATTGGAGAAACTGCAATTCAGATCTTGCAAAAAGTGAGCCAATCTTGTCTGTCTCTTTTTGCCTGCGGCGACGTATGATTGACGCGCAGAATATCACGCAATTCTCTCTTCAAATTCTTACAAATTCGTAATATATCGATCCTACATCATTACCACTCATCGTATACGTATCGTACATACGCATTAAATATCATTAAATACTCATTATATATTAAATAATTATAATAGAATATTTTATTGCAGAAACTTCTGCAATAAGATATTCATGTACACAGTTGGAAAATTTGTGTTTACATATTTTACGTGTCCTAAAGGGTTCACCCAAATTTTTGTGTTAATTTAACACAAGATAAATATGTCAGAAAGTAACACAAATATTATGTAAAAATTACCACAAAAATTGTAAACTTTGACACAATTTGGAATCAAATTGTGGAAACATATTTCTTCAGTAAAAAATTAACATTTATATTATGTTAAATTAACACGTACATTTTATTCATTTATCTTAGAATTTACGTTTTAAAACTACGTTATTTTTATATTAGTTGTTCACTTACTCATAAATTGTGTTTATTTTAGCACTAAGAAATGCTGAATATCAATTTAACACAAAATATTCAAATAACATAATCACATTATGTTAAATCACTCGGGTATGTTAAAAATTCAACACAAAAATTATGGTTCAGTCTGCTGGTAACCGTTCGTGCGCTATGACTTAATTTCTGTGTGCGAAATAATTTTTTGACTACCTTAATTTTATATGACGATTATTTTATACTTTACATTTTTATTCAACTATGACACTCTGCATATGTAAGTTTTTTACTTCTCATCATCTCACAATACTCAATTGTCAAATACTGTTTCTATTTGTTCGTTATCACAATTTCTGTTTTCAATTGTCTTTTTAGTTCTCTGGACTTTGACATATTTTTGGAACATTGTCATTTCCATTGGATGTAATTGTGTATGATCCATATAATTAATCTTAATTTAATCACTTGAGAAGGACCAAAATCCATAGTCGAAACAAATCTCTTTGGTTTATTATTCACTGGCGAAGAATATTCATCTCTTACTTGTTTAACACAAAATATTCAAATAACATAATCACATTATGTTAAATTAATACTCGGGTATGTTAAAAATTCAACACAAAAATTTTAACAAGGACCAATTTTAACACAAGTACAAAATGTTTTTTGCTATGTAGACATTGCCATTGCAAAGATTCCTGTTTCAAAATTTAGTCGCCAAAACCAATCGCACGAAATTATTTGCGGGCCGCGATGGGTCTTCCCGTTTTCTTTCTTTCTCTTCTTCGGTCGCTGATCTCTTCCTGCCGCGGTCGCGATCGGGGAATTAAAATTGTTCGAGCTCGCTCCCGCCGTGGATGTTTCTGCGGAAAGAAAGAAACGATCGGCGGACACCGTGTGGCACAACGAGGCATGGCCAATTCCGAGGCGGGTGCATAAAGCGCGTTTTGTCGGACCGCCGCAGTTTCGTGGCCGAAAGGGCGATTGTACGACGGGACGCACGTATACACGTCGCGAGAATCATCCAATTATGGCACGGGAAGAAATACTACCGGCCTGATTGGATAGTTAAGACGTTCTACTCGCGCCTGCACGCACTCGCCCGACCGCAAAAATAAAACGATCCCTTTCTCGCATCCGCGGCCGAGGATCAAGTATACCGTGGAACGTTTTCTCGAAAGGCTTGCGGTTTGCCTTCAGTAAACTGTCGTCCCTCGAAACTGTGTTATCTTCACAAAACGAACCGCGCGAGATCGTTCTCTCTGTTATCGCCGCGGACTTACCGGAGAATTATAATCGGGTTGAAAAGCTTCCATAACTCAATTGTAACGCGTCACGCCGTTATCCAACGCGCGCGCGAGCGCGTTAATTAAATTAATTGCGGCGGCGAGGAGATGACCAGTGGCCACGCTAGGGTTACACGAGGCTCGCCAACCTGCAATTTTGTATCGACTCGCGGAAATCGTCCAATTATGGCGCGAGAGGAAGAGACCGGCGGCCTTTATCGGTTAGTTAAGACGTTTTAAGAACGGTCTCCCTCGCGCCGGGCGCTGAATCACCATCCTCTTTCTCACTTTCGGCTGCGATACGTGAACGGTTTTCACACTTGGACATCTCGAACGAGGCCGTGCAAATAAGTCGCGCGTATTAAGCCGGTCCCACACACAGCGCGAATATTTACGAGTGCGATTATGCGCGAGTTCGGCCGATGCCGAATGTAGACCTCCTACACTACTCGTGCTCGGTTACTCGTTCTCGTACTAATCTAAATTTTCCTTTGACTCGCGACAGTTTACCGACAATCAGCGGGAAAGGGCGAGCACGAGCGCGAGCATCAAAATAGTCCGAGTGTCCAGTCCCACACTACTCGCGAATGCATTCACTCGCGAATATTCGCGATGTGTGTGGAACCGGCTTTAAACGCACGAGGGTATGCCGTCCGCGTCGAGATTGATCCAATTACCGTAGAGAATTGAAGGCTAAAGCCGATCCTACACACATCGCGGGTACTCGCGAATGAACGAGTTCGCAAGTACATAGTATGGGACTGGGCACTCATTGTCAGACTATTTTGATACTCGTGCTCATGCTCGCCCTTTTCCCGCTAGTTGTCGGTAAATTGTCACGAGTCAAAGGGAAATTGGAGACTGCTCGGGAATTTTCGTGATTATTCCTGCTTGCTTGCGAGTGATCAGTCGTCTACTCACGCATTGATCGAAAGAAGACGCCCATTCTACTCGCGAGTACTCGCGATGTGTGTAAAGCCGATTCCACACACATTGCGAATATTTACGACTGCGATTATGCGCGAGTTCAGCTGATGCCGAATGTAGACTTCCTACACTACTCGTACGCGGTTACTTTTCGTACTCGTTTTTGCTCATAATCTGTATTCAGCCGGTCCACATACATCGCGAGTACTCGCGAGTAGTATGAAATAAAATAGTAGTCAAAAATTAAAAAAAGTAAAATAGTAAAAAATAAAAAATACAAAATAAAATAGTAGTATAAAATTTTGTCCAGTGTAACATCACATCTTATAAAAGGGTGCTCGAAATATTTCAGCTCATGGGCGCAAAACTGGTAGTGAGTGAACAGGAGCCCTAATTTAAATCACCACTGACATTCGTATGGTGTGATGGTTAATGTGTCGGTAGACGACTGATCACTTGCAAGCATGCAGGAATAATCACGAAGATTCGCGAGCAGTCTGGGAACAGTCCCGAGCAGTCTCAAATTTTCCTTTGACTCGCAACAGTTTACCGCGAAAAGGGCGAACACGAGCATCAAAATAGTCATGGGCGCCCTTACAACTTTTTTCAAGGGGGGCAGAGTATAAAACTTAGAGTTGTCAAACGAATGTTTCTTCAAATAATATTTTTTAAAGAAATATTTATGCAGATTTTTATTTTTAATTGTATAAATTTTAAACAAAAAATTATCTAGTTGTCAATAAAATCATTCTAAATTGAAAAAATTAAAATCCAGGGGGGCATATGGCCCTCCTTGCCCCCCCTCATGGGCGCCCCTGAAAATAGTCCGAGTGTCTAGTCCCACACTACTCACAAATGCCTTCACTCACGAATATTCGAGATGCGTGTGGAACCGGCTTAAGATCAGCTTCATGCAAGCAGCCGATGGAAATTAAATGATTTTCAATCCGCGCGTTGGGAATGACACAGCCAGATATACAACATATCGCGTTTTAACGCGATCCATAGAGAGCTTATCGCTTTATCGGGCGCGACGCGGTGCGGCGGTTGTTCGAGAGAGTCGCTCTTTCCTAAATTCAACCCTTTAACGCCGCGCGTATTCATTAGGGCCCGTTCGGGGATCGTAATCTTAAATCTCGGCTTAATTCCGGATCGTTATCGGGAAGAGTTATGGGGTTAATTATCTTAATTGTTCGACGTGACTGCGAGAATGCGGCGCGTTTTATCCGCGCAGCGACAACTTTGTATCAGAAATAGTCGCGGACGTTGCGAAAATCACCCAATTAAGACCGAGGATATAGACAGATAGATACCCCAAGGAGATAGCTCAGGGTTTCCGTATCTAGAGGCACGGACTGCTTTACAGTGACGATCCACTTAAAATGTTGACAAAGTCCCGTGTTTAGTTCTGCCAATCGACCGCGGCCCGCATGCAATTCGCAACTAATCTCCGTCTAATTGACTTCCTTCTTTTCTCGCAGCTGCAGATACGCGATAAAGGAAATAGATTTAGCCTCTACCGCGCGCCCCACCCCGATCAATTAATGCAGGTCTCGAGCAAAATCGAGGAAAATGAGCGCCGAGTGCCGTAACACTTTCTCGAGAACTCGTAACCGCGCGCGTTTTGCAAATTAACCACGTAATTCGTTTCGCCGCGTAGCGAGAGATGCCAAAAAGTGTTGAATATTCCCCGCGACGGCCTCTCACCAGCGATCTTCGATTGCGCAAGCTAATTAAAAAATTAAGAGCGACGGATAATTTAATTCATCGTTACGTAAGGTCGCCTCCGTTTGCGGAGGGATATTCATCGGAACCGGTAAGGGGGGGGTGGGAGGGAGCGCGAGGGAGAAAATCACGAGTCGGCGCCTTTATCCGTGGTTTTATCGGTTACTCTCAGGCCCAGAACCGTTCCTCATGAAAGAAAATCATCCAATTACAGACCGGCGCCTATCGCTTTCGGATCTTTCGGATCGCTCGGGCGAAAGAGCGCGTGCACGAGGGTCGCCGAGCGGGGCGGCGGAAGGTGCCACGGGGTGTTCAATTATTTCAATCGCGGGCGGCCGGAGCGCGGCGAAGGGGTCGGTCGCGTTTTGAAAATGGGTGTGAACGCTCGTGACAACTTACACAGTGTTATCTGGTAGTAGCAGAATGCGCTGGTAATCCTCCGGTAAGCCCCCGCTAAGCCGGGGATCCACGTGCCACGTGATATATACGATACACCTCAGGGGCTTACCCTTAACAGCCAGACACAGTTGCACGGAAACGCAGTTGCTGCGGCTTATTCGATTCGGATGCAGCGCGCGCTGCAGCGACGCGAAATACATCTCGACGATCCGCCGATCGGCGACGTCTTTGCGCGAGCGAGAAACCTAATTGCATCGCCTCGATCAGCTGAATTACAACACATCCGAGTCGTTCCAAGGGTTGGATTGTATGAATCATTATGTGGAGAAATGTTATAGGGTTAAAGATTGGTTTACGGAGTCAGGTAGGAATAAGAAGAAATATATGGGAAAGAGTATGGAACGATGAATTGGACAAGGTGAAAGGAAATGTGTTGAGAAAATTGTGGAGAGAGACGGAGAATATTAGAAAGAAGACAAAGGGATAGAGTGAGGTGAAGGAGAGTAAGTAGGGTGGCGAATTGTAGCAGTCAGAGGTTTGATTGGTCGTGTATATAGGAAGAGAATGATATAGTACAGACTAGGTGGAATAGTAAGAGAGCGAAAGTGATTAGTTGCGAAATAAGAATAACGAGGTATGGAGTATGGATGAATGAGTGTGTTAAGGAAAAATTGTAAGCCAAGTTCACTTCTTGGCTATGTAAGCTGAAGTTAATAAATTACATACATACACATCCGAGTTGTTCGGAGATTTCTGAACTTCTTCTTGGGAACTCTTCTTAATTACTAGTTTAATTTAGCAGCGATTGAATGTTGAAACGATATATGTTGGCTTGGCGTTCAACAAAGGAAGAATTGTTCGTACGCGATAATGCCCTTCGATTCGAGAGTCAAGTCATCGACGTTGAAACTATCAGGGGATGCGTAAAGGGTATCTGGAGGGTGACGCGCACGTGCGAGGGGGTCGCGACCGAGGCGCGTGTCAGATCGATCCGCGGGAAAGCATATTTAGAGTGTTTACGCTTGCTACGTATCGAATCGAAGTAGCGATTGTATCGCATATTTTGTAAACACGACGGCACTCCACTTTCTACCTCGCATTACAAAAGTGTGTCAGAGGGGATACCCCGGTGGTCCCCGATCGTAAATCTTGGAGACATCGGAAATACAGGCGCTAATGTCATTATTAAATAATCGCGTCGGATAATTCCACGTTGCTAATTCTGTTTGCGCTCCCGCCGGGAATTATCTTAAAATCGTAAATCTTCCCACCGTATAATTTTGGAGGGGTAATCGACGGTGCTTTGGAGACTGTTGAACACCGCGAGCTTGGGATCCCATCGATTTTACGTAATTCCCATCATTCCGCTGCGCGCGTTTCAATAAAAGGCGAGCCCGAATGAATATATATTCGTTTTTGCGCAAGAACCGCGAACTGGGGATCTGTGATAATTCGTCGACCACCGTTCACGTTGGTGCAGCGGCTGCGGGGGCACAAGATTGGGGGATCGGCCCGGTTGACGACTACAATTACGGAATCATCACGGAATCGTTCCCAAATACGTCGTGTGTGGGACATAAATTTCTGGTTTCTCACCCGCCCGTGCTTATTATGACGTCCTCGGGAACGAGCGCGCGCTTAATCGCCGAACTTCGAGGTCCAAGCGTGTGTATCTCGGAGTCGTTAAAAACTCCGGAGGTGGTCCACCTCGTCAAGCGCGATATCGCGCACGATTGAATTACATAATAACGAGCTATCAACATGCCGGATTGATACTCCGCTTTAATGATTCCGCCGCTTTTCCTCGTTTCCCGCCTTCTCGCACGCCCCGCGATCGCCCGCGGACTTTCTACGCGCGTGAATCCACCGCCTGGGGGACGACGTCTCTGCGACCGGCTCGTGGAAGAATCCGGCCGCGTTTCTCTCCTTCGTGACTTCGCGGACAAGTGTGTCAACGTCATCGACAACGGTGTAATTCGTGTCATTAAGCTCAA
The DNA here is from genome assembly GCA_003063835.1 of Aphaenogaster floridana. Classification (NCBI taxonomy): domain Eukaryota; kingdom Metazoa; phylum Arthropoda; class Insecta; order Hymenoptera; family Formicidae; genus Aphaenogaster; species Aphaenogaster floridana. The sequence continues at coordinate 781,730 of NJRP01000019.1, read as the reverse complement.
ACAGAAGATGACTGTGCCGATCGTTTGCGATTTACACGTGAAATCATTTCACACACATTTGAGACCAAAAAAGAAAGATACGACTAGAAATGTAGGAAAGATTATTCACCAAAATTTATCGGCCGCTTAAAAAAAACGCAAAATGATGCAGATTCGTGGAAATGTCTTTTTCTTTCCTTTTCTTTTGTTTCTCTCTCTCTGTCTTCTCGCCCTCCGCAATTCTCTCTGCCTTTTCTCTCGTCTAACGTCGGAGGTCTTTGTGTTTCCTAGATCTCTCGCAAGCTCCAGCCATATACATATGCGTGCCAATTTCATGGGAATAATTTGCAAAGCGTTACACGAGTCCCGCAACAAAATTGCATACGGATCGAGAGGTGCCTTCGAACGCGAAGCAACGGAGATGCATTGCGAAAGGCATGCCGGCGTAAAAGCCGGAGAGAGGAACGAGGTGAGAAGATCGAAGCGAGTTCGAAACCTTTTCATTTGTTTTACTGTGCCCCCGGGCGCGATCGGTATCGATAGAGTTATTTTGGTCAGGCGAGCACGAGCTCGATTGTAACGGACTGCAAAGTGACTGTCTACTCGAAGGTGCAAGAGCATCGAAATTACATTCCTTGAAACGATTCTCTCAATCCGTTTCGTAAAAAAAAATCCGCGCGTTATTTTATTTACTTTTATACTGCATCTATACGTAAGAGCCACGTTATACAAATTTTTTGCCGTATCGTAGTTTAAAACCTGATTAAACCTGCACAATTTATCCGTCTATCGGCAAAAGTAACAAACTTTCTTTCGCTTTGATCTTCGAGCGTCTCTCATTTTTGTTCGCGTAATAATTCCGTCAACGCTACCACCGCAAATTTCCGCGGAAACAAGCGGATCGGCGTGAGTAGCCTCGAACAAAAATAGTCAATACCGTCCACGGGTGTCGTGCGATTCCCGGACAGCGGCGATTGCTCGAGATTGCCGGGACAATCCGCCAGCGTAGCCGGGCACGTGTGTGACCACGTCATTAGGACCACCCTTCGCGATTGCGGTGGCGAACGGTGGCATCCTTTTCGGCGATGTAATGGCGCTTCGTGCGGGGACCATTTAGCTCGGAGTCCGCGGTAAATTGTCCCGAGCCCCGGAGGTGCGACTGCAAATGACACCGGGTAGCGCAACGCGAGCCGCAAAATTGCGGCGCTCTAAGCCAAATCTCCGCGCCGGCTGCGAATGTGTGTTCGCACGAATGTTCGTCCTACTCCCCTGCACGCTTCCCCGGATAGGACTTTGTATCGGGCGGCTGGGTGGATTTCGGGGCACCCGGGGCGCTCGAACGGGCCGGCAACGTTCATCCGAGACGGTCAGGAACGAAATAACCCCGTGAATTATCCTCCTGTCGGATAATACGCCGGTGATGTAACAACGATGCCTAACCCGCCCGCTACCTCGCATGCCACGATGCATTACGGGCCGCTTGTAATAACGACGGTAATAATATTAGTAGCATCGCTAATGATCTTGTATTATCCTGGCTGTATTGCGAGCCGCTTAGCGGCTCGCCGGAAGAAAGTAGCGGATTTTTGAGTTTACTGTGTGAAAACGTTCGCCAGACACTGCGATCCCCCGCATTCCGTGATACGATGTTAACGGCGCGTACCGTAATAAGACGTTCGATACATTATTCCTGTTTTCCCACACACGTCCGTGATACGTTCATTGCGAAACACGTTACGCGTAGCGAATGTATGTTTAATTTTTTCCGCATTTCTCTCGGTCGCGCTTTTTGACAGGTCGAGGAAGAGCGATCGCTCAATCATATCCGTGTGGTTTTACAAACGCAGACACGTGTCGCAACGACGGGGCGGACGTAGCTTCGGAGTTTCGTCGGTTTTAACCATTTCGTTGGTGAGCAGAATGGGACTGTTGTGTCCAGTGTGACAAGAAAAAAATTTTATCGAATATAGCCGACAATTTAAAGGTTTTTGGGATCGTTGAATCTCCGAATTTCGAGACAAAATTGCAAAATTCAAAATAGATACAAGTATTTGATACAAGTATTTGTTTGTTCTATTTAAGTAAAAATATTTAGTTTTGAGTGAATACACATGTTACCTTAAATATATTATTTTGTACTTTTACATTTTTTACATTTAAATAAATATTTTATAAATAACCTAATAATATTTTTAAACTTAATTAAATTGTAAATTTAATTTTTTTAAATCGCCAATAGTAATAAACATATGTGATAAATTTTTAAGTCGACCCAACTGGCAAGAGATGGTATTCTATTAATTACCACGTATCAACCATACGGATTGTGGTCCTCTACGTGTAATAAATTTAATATTAATAAATACTAAAGCATCTATTAGATTCTCCCCCCTCCCCCAACACCCTCCCATCACATTAATGGAATACCATCTCTTGCCAGTTGGGTCGACTTAATTTATCACATATGTTAATTAAATTGTTTTCTAATACTAAAAAATCTGATTATCTTGAATATAAAAATCACCTAACAGTAAATATTTTCTAAATCGAAAAGAAAATAAATATTTAATTAAAAATTATAAATATTTTAAATATTATAAATATTTTAATCAAGAGATTTTAAAACTTGAATACAACAAATGAGCTATTAGACCGAATAAATAATTTTTTTGTATTAAGTAAAATTTTTTCTATCAAGATAGTTTTTCTCTCAGTGCACAACCTCAAGCTAAAGAATCGGAAAAGTACAATTTTTTAATTTCGGATCCGCCATTTTTGGTCTACCATTTTAAATTTCAAATTTTCGACTTCAAATTTGGATTCAGCGATCCAAAAAACCCTTAGGTATGACATACCATCAAAATTGAGGCATTTTATATATCAAAATAATCAGGTGCGCATTATTGCGTCAGTGCCACCAAAGGGGTTAATAAGCGATCCGGTCAGTTTCGTGCGTTTCACGGTGGAGGCCGCAAAGAAAGCGCGAGCATAGAAGGGAAACAATTTTTCGACGCGAACCATAGTCCTGGCACGTCACAGATAATGACTCTTGAAATCGGTGCGCGTTCCTGCTCTTCATTGGAGCTGCGGTACGAGAGAACGAAGGAAGGACGTTGGGATTATGGAAAACCTACACCTACACCTATACACGGTCACGTCTTGAACGGGAAGGCGCAAACGCTGTCGGTCGTAGACCATTCGTGAACGTCCCTCGACGAGCGGTCGTACAGCAACGCCAACTCGGTGATATTCCCGGAGACAAATCCGCATTCCTCGACGGGGAGGACGATGCGCAAGAAGCCGTCGTCGCGGATCGATCGATGCGACACACACACGTACATATACACGCGCATCCTCACGTACGAATGGGAGAAAATGATCGGTGACGACAATTTGTGAGAATGTGGTAGCGAATGATGTAATGATTTCTTGCGGCATACATATGCAACGCACAACTGAGGGAATTTTTTTTTAATGCTTTGTACGGAAGATAAGTCTAAACTCTTTGTAATTTATGAGAAATATATATATTCGGTTTAAGAATGAATAATTGTAAAAGAGTCGATTTCAACATCTGAATTCGCTAAATTTGAAATATCTACTTAATAAGGGAACCGAAAGAGAGAATAGATATATATTTCTGTTCTCTTGATTTCCTTAAAGAATAAATATTTCAAACAAATCCACGTGTTGAAATCGATTCTTTTACAATAATTATTCTGTGAATTACTACTATAATAATTAATTATGTAATAATAATTAATTTATATATAATATACTATATATATCTTATATGTGAGTTAATACTATTGTTAATTTCCTTTCTCATTAAACAAGTTTCAGTTGTAAATTCTAACTCGAAGTTGATTTGCATATTTTCGAGGTGAAGATGCCGGGCCTTGTCGAGGTAAACGTATGCTTAGAATACAACGACGATAAAACGCGTCTAATCGCCAGATGCCAATCGTAAATGTTGTCCCAAAATTTACACACAACAAATCGCAATTACGACTGGGGGCACGTGTGCGCTTCGTCGCCATCGGGGCCTCAATCAGCCCCCGGTCTGCCAGGTCTCTTTCCCTCCTTCCCTCCCCTGCCCTCCCCTCTCTCTCTCTCTCTTTCTCTGTGCGCGAACACGATTTACGAGAGCCACCGGGTACGAGAGGAGCCTCTTAGAAAGTCAATGCGAAATTTCAGGGCGCCGCCTACTTGCGCTTAGATTGGTTGGTAGAAGCGTCCGATGCACCTATTACTGGCAGGACAACGCGCTCTGTCTCCCCCTTTCTTGCTTCGTTGCCTTTTTGCGTGCGTCCGTCGCACGGACTAGAAGAGAAAAAAAGGAGAAGAAGAGAAAGAGAAAGCAGGCAGAGAAGAAAAGGGATCGAAAGGGGCTCGGGAGAGGAAAAAAAATTGGGGGAGGAAGGGCGCGCTTCGATCTTTGCCTTCGAGGGGACAGTTGCCGTCGCCTGTGTTCACCTGCCTTTGAGAATCTAAGCACACGAAATCACGAATGCCTATTAGCCATCGCGCCAAAGTGTCCGGCAGCCTCGGTCAACGTGCAACATGCACGACTGCCGTAATAGCGCAATCGTTTCGCGATTGGCTCACGAGAGGCCACGTAAAAAAGGATTAAAGGATTCTTATAGGAATCGAAGAGAAGATCGTCTCGATGAGTCGCGTTAACAATGCGCGCGAAGACGTAACATTCATGTTTAAAATATTTCAACAATGAAATATGGTGTGGTTATTGTTAGCCTCCGACCGATTTTCCGCTCTCCGATCGGCGCACCGTGACGCGCTAAAGAAGAAAGAGCGATTTAGCGCGAGCATGCGAGCTCAATTATCGTTTCTATGCGGCAGATTATCGCGCCGCGTGAACACAAATTCGACTTTCTCGCCGCGGCGATATGCCTCCAGTCACGGCTGCCTGTTATTGTCGTAATAGCGAATGGTACCGACAGTTCTCGTCGCACTTTTAGCAAACAGATGGTCGTGTGCTTCTCTTGAAATTTTAAATACTATCGGCGATCTAAACTATTATATATCACAAACGAATTTTCGAGTAAATAATTAAGACATTTAGATACTGAGCTTAAAAACCGTGAAGCACGCACGCGTTCCGCGCGACGAGCCGCATTATGAGAAGCGTAACGTGGCTTAACGCAAAAGTTTTCGGTATTATTCTAATGCACAAAGAAACTCAATTTTATATCACACATAGAACGAAAGTTGCAAAAGGTCTGCCGCTTTTCTACCAAGTTTTGTATTGAATAAGGTTAGAAAACCGGTGTCTCTTTGAAAAGGCATTGAGAAATTCCTTTCTAGATGAAAAAAAAGTATATTGGAGCCTGTTGCGGCAATTTTGCTTCGATTTTGCTGAAATTTTATTTTCAACTTTATTTGACAAGTATGAAAAATCTTTTTGTACCAATCTAATATGAAAGTTTAAAGCTGCGCAAGGATTGGGTGATAATCACCCTGTATATCGGAGGTGGTCAAACTTGTTAGAAACACCAAGATCTACTTTCAGCTTCCTCATCCCATCGCTATCTAGGTTTATATGTGAAGTAAGCATGTTTATTTTATTTTGTGTGTTTGTGTTGCGACTGGGCATAAAACAATAATAATTAAATATGATTACATAACTTAATTATGATTACATTGCAATTACAATTGTTGTATTGTGAATTGAATTTCACGTTGTCCGCGATCGATCGTTCGATGGCGATCGACCGTTTGGCCACTTCTGCTGTATATTTTTGCACATCTTGATAAAAAGAACTTCCGTCGTTTTGCACAATAACGATCGTCGATGTCGAGACAACAGGTAGCCGGGCCCGGACTTTCGACAAGTTGTCGGCCTACGATAATTCGTGCGCGTTAATGCGCGGTTGAGGAGTATCGCAATCGGACGACATTAGACGTACGTCCACTATATAATATCCCTCGGCTGGAGTGCTGATCATAGGCTATCGTATATTTAGGCAGATGCGACAGAAATTGAACGTCTTCCCGGCCTCCAATCTCCAACGTTCACCGTCCCATGTTCTCTCTCTCCCTCCCCCCTCTCTCTCTCTCTCTTTTCCTTCTCGTCCTGCGTCCTCCCGTTATCTGACGCGTCATTGTCGTCATGTGGCGGCCACGCGACACGTATCGGATGCAAACGTGCATCGACACATATCGGCTCTTATATAGACGGACCGGCCTAACTGGGTTACAGAATGCATTAATGCGCGCGGACTCAATTACAAGGCAGACGCGATTTGGGCCCGAGTAATTTGCCAGATTGAACGTCCCTCGGCGAGTGAGCAATTTAATTTTGTTGTTTCTTGGAGCGACAGCATTTTTAAGGACGCATGTATTAAAAAGTGGTTGTTGTTCCAATAAATTTTTAGTGTTAACTCTTTACTTTGATTAATGTGATGCGTCACAGTTGTCTGAATTACGTTAAAATTATTTATATCGAATATGTATCGTATATAATTGCATATAAGTGGCGCAAATTACCTGAGAAAGTCTTGATTACATTAATAATGTGGAATTGCATTCTTAATGTCTAAAATTATCATATCAGCGAGAGTAAAAAGAAAAAAAAACAGGACGGTTAATCGAGGGACACTTTTCCGTCGAAGTCTTACCAAATTTTATTACGTCATTACATTATAATTCTCGTAAAATTTGAATAATAACACTTTCAGAGATGTTACGAAATATTTAACCTCCGCTTAGCGCGTTGATCGGCGCTTGCGCCCCTTTATTATAATAAAATTGCGCTTTATGACGTCATAACTTAGCGATACTGAATTTTCATTTAAAAGGTAATACAGCGAAAATACATCAAAAATGTCGAAAATCAGACAGAGCGCTACCGATGTGTAGCATACAACGAGACATTTTCAATTAACATTTTATACAGCAATCGACTTTGCGTTCCGATTAATTTCGAGCGTGAAAGTAATCAAGGGAGCGGTGTCGACGACCCGCAAAAATTTCGACGGCGACTTGATCACCCGTCTGACTACGTCAGTGTTGTCGGGATTAGGGAGGGGTCCCTCTCTTTAAGGCCTGTCTGACGTGAACGAAGGTAAAAGGGTAACCTTTGATTTTCGCAGCCTGGCATTAATTTGGGAATGCGGGCAAGTACGCGGATCGGGGAACTTAATCGCAGCTATAACTATCCACGCTACACTGTACGGATAATCGTTCCTGAAAAATCAAGGTATCCTCGACAGCAGCGGAAAAACGCAACGAGCAAAACGAGCAACTTAATTTCCTAGGCATCTACGGGCTATCCGTTAACGATCTCTTAATTAGGCCAAAGCCTAGGCAGCGCGCGTTATCCTCCCCTGGTGAAATTACGGGGCAGTGTCGATCGGGGACGTGACCTCCCCGGCCGTGCGGATCCAAGGCCGGTCTTAAATCAAAATCAGGCAACCTAATTGCCTCCGATACATTTTATATCGATCGCCTCCCGTGCGTTCCGATACCACCGAAGTGTATCGTATCGTTCCCGCACGCGCGCGTTTGCGGCACGCGTGCCGACCGGGACTCGCGCGAGAAGGCGAGCCGAAAAAAAGATTCTCGACATAAAAAAAGAAAGAGAGGGAGGTCCGGGCGAGCGAGGAATAAAGGGAGCGAGCGCGGCTACGCGTGCGAGACAAGTTCGTCTTCTCGGGTGCACCTGATGATACGTACCTACGCGCGATCCCGCGCGCTCCTCCTTCATCCGCTCGTTCTTCCGCTGGGCTCCTTTTCGACCCGTCGCGCACGCGAAATTTATCTCGTTTCTGCCGAGACACCAGGTGAATCGGTCTAGAAAAAAGCTACAGTCGCGTAAAACCGTACACCACCACTGATTCGTGCGTACAATCAATTAACACATTCTATCGACACCTTTGTCGATTCGCCGGACTCTCGATGATGGCATATCTATCGGCTCATTAGCTTCTTTTTCTTCTTTCTTCTTTTTTTCGCTTCATTTTCTTCTTTTTCTTTTTCGCTTCATTTTTCTCTTTTTCTATTGTCTATTTAACGGAAAGCATTCCCGACGCTTTATTTGAAGAAATGGATAATCTTATTTCCTACGCGAGAGGCTGGTAATTCGTATGATCGATATGACACGCGATTGACGTGGTACACGTATCGTTCCCGGTATGCGTGTACGACGGTAACACGCGGTGATGGGCACCGCGGCAAACGAGCAGTTTTCATCATTCCGCAAATCGTTGCCGGACGTCAGAGAGCTGGCCGTGAATTAAGATTAAAGACGTTCCTCATCTCCGTGGGCTCCCCCTAATGACGGTAACCCAGACCTGGATTACTCCCCGGACGGCGTCGCTCGCTACTGTTACGAGCGCGCGGCCGGGGCTTACGAGTTAATTACAAAATTACTCCCTTAGGATTTTAACGGGCTGTATAGAGAGCACGAGGGAATTGGGGCGCCGCGACGCCAAGCCCGTCCGGGATGGGTTCGTTAACGCTAAATCGCAGACGAGGTGGATAATGCGATCTTCAACGGCCGCGTGAAGATCGGTAGACACGAAAGTCCCGCGGAGTCTCGATAACGGACTGAGCGATGCGACTGTCAACCGATGACACGTACGTAGCCGAAGGCTTCCCGATAAGAAATCGCTCGTAAAGATTAATTAGCTGCATTAATCAACGGCCGTAAATCCAAACGGTCCGTGCGGCACATAAAAGTGCTCGTTTTATTGTAACTCGATCGATCATGGAATCCGATGAGATTAAGATAGAAATTTATAGCTTCCCGCTTCTTTAGAAACGAAGTGAAATCATAGCCTGGAGGCTGGAAATATTGATAAACGAGAAAGAATACGACATTGCACACGCATTAAAATATGTGTACCACGAGAGGATTGCAAGTTTCCAATTTTAATTTGCTATTTAATTTCGAATGATATGCAACGTACACATGTCTAACGCAACCAGCGAATATCTAATTCACGGTTTCCTCCTCATCTTGCTTGGCTGCGTCCAAAGAAAGTTTTGCTCTTGTTTGCGCGAGATTAGGTCCAATAGGACGGCGTATTATGTCGAAGATTACAGTCTAAGAGTGTTCTATTTGGCAGTCAGAGAGGATTATGGCAATTTTCGATCGGTATCTTCCAATCATTCCAATGCGCTTTCGTAAAATTTCTATTTCCTACGCGGCAGATGTAATTAATCTGCCGGAGTCTACAACCACGTCAATAAATCGGACGAGATTAGTACGGCGACTCTATTGTAATCATCTATTATAGAATGCACATCGTTAGAGGCACCACTTAATTATTCTCTATTTGATGCGTAATTTCAATATGCACGAAATATGTGCTATTATTTCTAATCGCTCGCAGCTGCATTCTCCGAAAACAAAGGGAGACCAACTAACGAGTCATCTAGTATTTTTAAAATCACCTGACCATTCTTGCATCGACTTGAAAGAAGCAACTTGGATTGCACAATGCTGCACGAAAAAAAATGTGAGTTTGATAACAATAAAAATGTGCGGTTTTAAATAAAATCAAATATTTTTTGTCATAAATATATATACATATCTAAGATGTATCATAATAATGATAAATGATAAAATAAATATTACATTATGCGAATTGTCTACATTTTAATGGTCACACACGGAGAAAATATTATATTAAAAATTACTATGTATGGTAATAGCCGTGGACCATTGCTGGAATTATAAAAATTTTTACTATGTTATTATATTAATAATTATTAAACTCTTTTGTGAAAACATAGTAAAAATTTTTATAATTCCAGCAATGGTCCACGGCTACTGCCATACATAGTAATTTTTAATATAAAATTTTCTCCGTGCACAAATAAATTTTTCCGATGAAGAGTGAAGTGGGCTTTATATTGTTGTTCTGGTCTTAAAACTTTTGTTCTAAGTTGTTCTACGCGGTTATAAATATGTTCTAAATCGACAACTTTGTAAATTATGTATTTTGTTTATGAAAAAATGGCCAAAAACACATCTTTTCCAAAATTCTTATTTTTTCAATATCTCTTAAAGTTTTTGACCAATGAAACTAATACTTTGAAACAATGTTTAGAACAACTAGAACAACCTGGAACAACCTTGAAAAGTTTGATTTCCGAAAAATAGGGTGCCAGGTCGAAAAATTATTATTTTTTTCATTTTCCGCGAAAATTTTTATCATTTAAATTTGATCTTCTGGAACAATTTAGAACAAGTCTATAGAACAACCTGGAACAACTTTTTAATTTCAAATTTTCAAAAATGGGGTGCTAACTTCACGCAGGTAATAGTAGATATCTTATCGGTGCCAGATAGCGAAAAACGCATGAAAAGGATATAGTGTCATGTATGTAACGTCAATAGCATCAATAGCGTCAATAGCGTCAATCGAGCGATTTAACAGTTTAGATAAATACAACTTCTAGAGGCAGACGCTAATCGTAAGCGTCAAATCGAAACTATGTGACCACGTTGACGCTGCTTTCCAGCGTATTATGAAATGGCACCTTAATTGGAAACAATCTTGTTAATTCAACAAGTAACGAAGCACAGTTATGAAACAAATACGTATGCTTGCTTTATTAAAACTGTTATAGATATAACAAGATTATATATTTCCAATTAGACTTAACGCTATTAATATATATTTTTTTCCATGTGCAATTCAATAACAAATATTCCAATTACTTTTCGAAAACTGCTCAATATTTCAATAAAAAGTATTCCAATTACTTTTCTAAGGCTGCTTACGTCTCCCCTATGAATAACAAAAATGCTTATGAAATAAATTGCGCAAGGACATTATGATCTCGTATATAGCTTTGTTATATTGCCCAACAAACCCGGAAAGCTTGATCAGAAGCAGAACGTACGAACGCATAACGCTCGAAATGATATACCGAGCGAACGACGCGGAAAAAATAATCTCGCACGGAGAAAAGAACTAATTACACAACGTTAACGTGTCGCAACACTATGATACGGTCGATGATCAAGTGGATGCGCTCGGCACTAGGTATTTCGACCACGACGACTCATCGCATCGCCACCCACATGTAAAGTACAGACATCATTCACGAATATTTTAAACACACCGAGAGTATAGATCAGAGGTGGCCAAACTTAGAAGCACCAAGATCTACTTTCAGCTTTCTCACCCCATCGCTATCTACTGTTGCCTATCGCAGCGATCTGAGTTTATATGTGAAATAAGCATGTTTATTTTATTTTGTATGTTTGTGTTGCGATTGGACATAAAAAAGCAATAATTAAATTAATTATGGTTACATTGCAATTACAACTGTTGTATTGTGAATTTTTACCATTATCGTTACCGACCATTATCGTCGACCGGTCGATCGCGATCGATCGTTTGGCCATCTCTGGTACACGGTAAGAATGGTTTTGTTGAAATATTAAAAAATTTGGCCAGATACAGATCTGAAAAATAATTTTGTTGGATCATCAAAATAATTATGTAGGACGCCTAAAATAGTTGCTAGAATATCAAAACTTTTTGCAGCATTATCATTGGAGTGTCCTACATAATTATTTTGATGATCCAACAAAATTATTTTTCAGATCTGTATCTGGCCAAATTTTTTAATATTTCAGCAAAACCGTTCTTTCCGTGTATAAATATTTAAAAATATCCATCTTCAACTGTGCGGTATTCCGCGACTATTCTTCGTTATTCCTCGATAGATTCTAAATGGTTTCGGGAAAATCTGTCGACAGCATCTCTGACGGACTCACGTAACCGAAGCCGAAACGACGTCGGCAATTATCGCGACAGATTTATTATGAATTTGTCTGACGCGCGTCGTCCGGAAAATAAGATAGCCATTGACGCGACGCGAATAATGCACGCGGGGGGGTCGATGTCTCGTTTCTAGGACGTGCCTGTGCGCGCGGGATTCTGCTACCGACGGCCAGATACGCGACATCGTTGGACGCCATGTTCTTGGTAATTGGTTATCGGATCGGATGGCACGATCGCGGCGGTGGCGGCGGTTTCGAGCGGATGTACATAACGGTCCGAAGTCGTGCCGATATGACCGGGCCGTTCGTCGGAGGTACGAACATAATCGCGACACGTTGTCGACGCGCGCGTAATACGGCTCAAATTACATATGCTGCCGAACGCGATAATCGTGCTCTCAACAAATAACGGGCCCCGAACTTCGCTCGCCCGTACGCGGACGCAGTGGATTTTCGTCAATCGAGTCGATGAAATCGTATAGATAATCATTACGATCTAAATTCCTCGAAATTAATTGGAAGAATCTTTTAGTAGAAAAAATAACTATATATTATCTATGTGTAGCACGAAACGGTGAAATTAGTCGATTTAATATACTTTGATTATGATGTTACACACGAAATGCCATGCCATTACAAAACTAAGCATGGAAAATGAATTTTCTTCGACAATTTAATTTACTTTCACTAAATTTAATTTACTTTAACTTAACTTAATTTAATTAATGTATTTCGTACAAGATTTATGTACAAGATTTACAAGGAAAAGAAGAAAGAGAAGGAAATTGTATGCGCAAATACGCAAATCGTAAGATGCCAGCAAGATTGCCGTTACAATAGGTCTGTTCGTTTTAGCTAAACTTCTTGCACAGTTCATCTTTCCTCTTTTTCTCTCCAATGTGAAAAGAAAAAGAGGAAAGATGAACCGTGCAGGAAGTTCAGCTAAAACAAACAGACCTATTGTCTATCACAGATAGAAAGATAAAAAGATAATAGATGAATCTAAGAGAGAATGAGCACGTAACATATATTATACATGAATAAAATAAATAGATCGAATGAATAGATATAATAGAAAAGTAAGCTTTTCCGGCGGGAAAATTGTCTGAGAGCTGTGTCGTAAGTGCGAGCTATTAATCATACGTGCGATTTTCCGTCATCGTTTCAATATGTTAGTGGCGCAACCACACACACACAGCAGGCGACTGACTACGCAAACTTTTCGTCGCGGATCCAAAGTAATTTGTACGCGTACGTGTACGTGTTGCGCGAGTACTTTCATCTACTCTTCGATGTAGCAAAGAAGAAAAAAAAAAGAATCGACGAGGCGAATGCGCTCGCGCGTCGCGCATATGTGCACCGGAGTGAAATCTTCGTGACTATCCTGCCGAAGAAACATAACACGCGTTCTACTCACTCGAGGAATACTCGTCAGACTCGTATCTACAACAATCAACTTTCTTCGATCAAGCGTATTGATCGCGTGTTGAAACGAAATCCCTAACATTCTATTTAAAACCGAAGAATTTCAATAATTCCCAACTAGGCTTTTAACAAAATCGGAATTTGCTAATTCATTTGGATATCCAAATATAAGGAATATAAAAAATATATAAAAGAATCTTTTATGCACAGAAAGAACGGTTTTGCTGAAATATCTAAAAATTTGGCCAGATACAGATCTGAAAATACTTTTGTTAGACCGTCAAAACTATATAGGACACTCAAACATGATGATAATGCTGTAAAAAGTTTTGATATTCTAGCAACTATTTTGGGTGTCGTACATAATTCTTTTGATAACTCAACAAAATTATTTTCAGATCTGGCCAACTTTTTTAATATTTCAACAAAACCATTCTTTCCGTGTATGTATAACAGGTTCTATGAATTTTATATATAATTTAAATCAATTTTAGTATATTGTGTCTTGCAATCAATTTTTGGTGATCCGAATAGTGTTCGAATCTGAATTCGCGGATTCAACTCTTTGGACATTAAGATTCGGATTGCCAGAATAACTCGATTCAAATCTGAGTAATTGGATAATAATAATAATTTCGAATATATAAGAGTCGTTTATTATTATTATTATGGTTATTATTATTATATGGTTATTATTATATTATGGTTATTATTATTATATAGTTATTATTATATTATGGTTATTATTATATTATGGTTATTATTATATAGTATTATTATTATGGTTGGAACCGGTTCCAACCATAATAATTAACTATAATAATATAGTTAAATTATGGTATTTGTAACTATTTTTTTGTTATTATTACTAACATTATAGCAGTAATAACTATAAAAATGGTGCACCTAACCATAATTATTTAACTTTTAATTATAGTCACAAATATCATAAATTTTTCTCTCAGTGTATATTCATCGTATAAGTGTCCAGATATTTATGGCCCTAATCCTAACGCGAAGCAACGGTAGAATTAGTTACTACGCTATTAAAAAGCAAATAAATAAGAAACGTTACGCGTTAACGTCAGCCCTGTATGCGGACTCGGATTTAATACTTGCCGCAGCATCACCGTGGGATCGGGCCTTTCCGGTTGTCGGGGGTCATAAATTGCGTGCTGCGGAAAAAGAGGCGATTCGCGCTCTCGCAAAAGTCACTTGGTCGTCGCGTTAGTCCAGGCAACGTCTTAATGGGATATAGCCGAAACTGCAGGTTGCACGGCAGTCCGCCGTCGTCCAATTGCACGGCAGTTAGAACGCAATTAAAGTTACATAATCTGCCGAGGAGCGTTCGCCAAGGGCCCGTCGGCATCGGCATCGGCCATCATCAGCAATGCGTTAGTTGACCGAAAAGTCTTCCTAGAACCCCGCAGGTGCGCGACGCTTGCGGCGACCCCCGTCGCAGGTGCAGCACGCTTTTCACGATAACGCCGCAGGGGCGGCTCGCGCGCCTCTCAATTTTCCTCGATTCGCCCGCGACAACCGTGAGACATTTAATTACCCGTCGTCCTTTATCTTCGTACAAAGTGCCCGCTCGTACGATAATGGCGGGGCGAACGAACGGCGAGCGATTACATTCTTAACGTAACCGCGTTGACCGGTCACCCCGTCATTAACGCCGTCGAAATAAAACGGTTTATATTGCGCTCCGCACGCGGCAAAAAACGGTGGTTATCGTAACGGACCGGTTTGCGCGGCGATTCGCTCGCTCCGGCATCGCGATCCCCGACGATCGCGCGATTATAGTCGCGTTATCCTCGGCGCGCCGAGGATAGTAGTTATACTTGACGCGAGGAAGACGCGCCTTTATCAGCGCACGATGTACGGCCGGACATGCCGCGCTCCTTTTTTTAGGGTGTCCCTCGGCCGTATCCCGTCGATTAAATCATACGGCGGAAGAGGCCCCGCTTTACGACGCACCGAGGCCGAAGTATTATTACCCTCCTTAACGCAGCTTCCGAGCAGAAATTCCGGGGCGCGTCCGTATACGGACGCCCGAAAAAGATGATTAATAACGCTCGCGGCCACCGAGAAGCGCCGCGATATTACGCGCCGGGAATCAGTCACACGCCGCTTCCTTCCCAAACCAAATTCACGGAGTTCGTGACGGTGGAACATTAAGCGTGCAACTGCCGGGGCACTCTGTTCGTGTATACCTGTTTGGCGCGTCGTACAATTTTGGGGAAAGTCGCGCGCCGCATCTCCTTTCACTTATCCGTCAAACGCCTCGTTAGACGCGCTACTATTAATATGGATATAATATAGAAGTGGAATAGAGCCACGTATTTACGTACATGCGTTTCAATAACGATTATCACGTATTATATTGTATTTTGAATAATCAGTACGATGTATAGTCATTTTATTATTAAAATACGATGTATAGTCATTTTATTATTAAAATACGTTTAATATTAAGGCCATTAATAATAGCCTTTTCATTATGGCGGTCAAAATGTTATCTTCGATTGATATATGTAAGTACCGAATTTTTTATATATTAAGTTTCATCTTGCTTTTATATATATAATAAATCCTGTCATTTTAAAATAATTTTAATACAATATTACGTTAATATTAAAAATAATAAAATAATTAAAATACAATATTATGTAAAATATATACGACGCCCGCCCGGAGTGTAGGGAGGTCCAGGTTCAAATCCTGGCTGAGGTAATATTTTTCGCAATCAATTCTTTACAGTTTTTCGGGTTGGGATGGGAAGGGGAGAATCTTATAGATGCTTGTTAGCATCAGTATATCATTAAATTGATTTTCAATTTAATGTTGTGATATTCGAAAGCTGCTGCGTTTTAAGACCGATAGTAACGGCGCGCAGTTTATAGAAAAGTTACACATTAATATTATTGGAGCACTAAAATCCGCTATGACCGTCATTGGCCTATCTCTCAATTTAAATTGTTTATACAATATTATGTTTTATAACATTTTTTAATATTAAAACATGGTAATATAAAAAAATTAATTTTAATGCACGAGTTTTTATTTCAAATTAGTGCAAATGTTTGATATCATTACTTTTGTGATAAAAAAGCAGGTTAAAACAATGTCACAAAATATTCTTCAAAGGTTAATATTCTTTTTAACTTAAAAATACTTTTCACTTAAATATTTTTAATCTGATTTTTTTAAATTTCTTTTATAGTGACAATTAAATTTATCTGATGATTTCTAAATAATTAAGATCAATCTTAACGTTTTCTCGAATTTTGCCCCATTTTCTAATTTGTTACTGTAATAGTGATATAATAAAGTATGCATTAAAGCGAGATTTCTTTAGCCTCTCTACAGATACGTGCATTTGACTTTTTACTCTTTAAAAAAAAAAAGAAATACGTATGGATATGTGAAAAAGGAACGTTGAAAGAATGTACGGAAGAAACGCGTGGTAATATGCATCGCAAGTTTACCGTGTGCATGAGAAGACAGTTGTTAATACCGGTTAACAATTAATAAAAGAAGCTACTGACAGGAGGGATACGCTGCTCGCGTGAGAGCGCACACGAGGAGCCTTCACAAAATTCGATGTTCATGTTCACCGTCGGGCGGTGCGAGCTTACGTGATCGCACGCATTTTTTCGAAGGGCGTACGAGCGACGTCCGGGATCCGCGGAAAAGAAAAAAAGGAGAACGATGCAAAAGGAGAACGCGGATCACGTCGTAGAAAACGCATGCTCCTCGTTCGGATTCACGCCTCGGTAGGCCCGGCGCGCTGTGGCCGCGCACGCAACATAAAAGTTTCCAATTATAATGCACGGCATGATACTTCATTTCGTCCGTCGTCAATTAAAAGCCACGAAACGCCCGGCGGCGGCCATCGCTACCGAGTAATTTGCGCGCCGGTAGCGATGGACTATCCTCTAAAAGAAATGCCAGAGAGAGAGATAGAGAG
The DNA here is from genome assembly GCA_003063835.1 of Aphaenogaster floridana. Classification (NCBI taxonomy): domain Eukaryota; kingdom Metazoa; phylum Arthropoda; class Insecta; order Hymenoptera; family Formicidae; genus Aphaenogaster; species Aphaenogaster floridana. The sequence continues at coordinate 764,592 of NJRP01000019.1, read as the reverse complement.
GGGGGAGGGAGGGAGAGAGCTTATTATCGAACATTCTGCCGTGGGCCTCATCGAGACATTGTACAGGAGCATTAATGCCGTCCAGAGCGCCTGTCATTCACAAAGAGACTTCATGACACGTATGATTCACGCCGCTTTCTTTGCAAAGAATTAAGTTAGGGTAGAGTTTTTATAGGCAGGCAAAAAAAATATGCTTTTATAAATACTACAGAGAAATCTAGTGAGTATAAGCGTACAGATCGGCATTAATACTTCCGATTCTACTGTCGGAGAACGTAGCACGTAATATCCAGAGGGAGGGAGGGAGGGAGGCAGAGAGAGAGGGAGGGAGAGAGGGAGGGAGGGAGAGAGAGAGAGAGAGAGAGAGAGAGAGAGAGAGAGAGAGAGAGAGAGAGAGAGAAAAGTGAACGTCTTCCGATGAGATAATTGCGCAGAAAGCGATCATAGCCGCGATTTGCACAATCGTAGCATTTACCCCCAGTATAGCGTGACTTTATAAAAACAAAGTCTTCATTTAATTAATGACTTCAGGTATTAACCGAAATTAATTTATTGCCTCTTATTATCAAACTTGAGACTCGTGTTCCGATAATAGCTGATAACTATCTAAATGACCAGTCATTAAATGAGCACTGTCGCATTTGTTATATGATATAAAAGACGTTAAACGATAGCTACGTAAGATACAAAATAAACAAGCCCTAATCTAACATATACGTACTTAAATGTTCTATATTTAGAGTATACCTTAAAGAGTTTTCCAAGAGTATCATAGCGACAAATCAATTTTTTTCTATCCAAGATGTTACGATTGATTCGCGAGAAGGGCACAACGCGCCTCGTTGCGATATCAGATAAAAATTCGTGTAATTCTCTTGCAAATTGCTTGTCCGCTCGTTGTGCATTAGCCACCGTTAATGCCGAAGGTAATTAACATTGTGGATCAATCGATTAAACAAGGGTGGTCTCATTTGGGCGCAAGAGACACATTTATCATCTTTACCGTAATATTTATCGGAAGGGACACGAATAACGAGACGACGTGCCTGTGTATAACGAGCGTATACCGCCGCGAGGCGGTACCGACCCTCGGGGATGCTTGAGCGGCGATTAATCGTTAAAAATTGCGGTCTATCTTGATCCTCGATCGAAATGTGCGGCGCGCATGCGAGCGGCCCGTATTAACATACGGCATTAGATATTCCGCATGCGAAGCTCGCGCTTACGGTAAGCGCGCGCGGTATTCGCACAGCTTTACTTGGATTTCTACAGCAATTACACGCGCGTAATGGGCACCCTCGCGCGCCGTCGATACGGTTAGTGCGAAAGCTCAGATTGCGCCCGGGACAAATGGCATTGAACGATAATGATAATGACGATAATGCCACATTTAAAAGTGTGTAAAATGTAACGGGTATATATCCTATAACGATTGACAATTACGAAGCCGAGGAGGAAAGCATAAAATACTATCGTCTTGACTCAAGTGAATTAATAAAAGTAATATATAGTATATCTTCGCTCGATATATCCTGTAACGATTGACAATTACGAAGCGGAGAAGAAAAGCATAAAATACTATCGTCTTGACTCAAGAGAATTAATAAAAGTAATATATAGTATATCTTTGATATATCCTGTAACGATTGACAATTACGAAGCGAAAAAAATCATAAGATACTATCGTCTTGATTCAAGAGAATTAATAAAAATAATAGACTCTTCGAAATTAAATTAACGAGGTTAAAAGGGCATTTAACAGTCAGGCGCGGTAATTAGTGCGCGAACATTTCATTTAAATAGAAATAATTTAATGTCACCGAATACATGTTTCGGCTCATTTTCGATCGCGAGTAGAGACGTAATAAAAGTAGAGAAGATAAGAAAATAGAGAAAATCAAGAGAATTATGATATACGAAAGTAACACGCGATGCCAGTTAATGTACAAACGATTGGCGACGCATACGGTCTAATAAGGCGCAACGAAATAACGCAAACGTACGTAATCAGCATACACGAGGGGCGATTAATTCAATTTGCCGATGCATATTAAACGACGTGGTGTGAAAATACGGAAGCTATTTTCCTGATATTGTAAATCTTTCGTTTAGCATTACGAGCTCTCACCGTAGATCAACCGTGAAAAAGCACACGGCAGGTACAAGGATAGTACGTCGGTTTAGCCTTTAGCGTTGCGTCGCACATGGCGGCTTCCAATTTTTGTGACAAGGAGAGACGGAAATCACGGTGTTGCACATTCGCCGACCATAACTCCGTGTACGTTAACTTCCTCCATTTACTTCGTAGCCAAGTATACGCACTATTATACATACATATCTATGCGCGTGTACGCGCGTGCGTGCGTATATGTATATGTATATTATACATTATTTTTATATATAATTTTACATAAAAATTATACATATATTTAATAATTATATAATATCATGTAGTATTATAATAATTATGTAATATTATGTAATATTATAACAATTATATAATATTGTATGTATATTATCGATAAATCTATAATCATTTAGCATTTAGTCACATACAGATTAGATGTATCTTTCATAATTTTGCATTAAAGATTATATAACGTATATATAACCACTTTTATAAAAAAATATATCTAGCATTATTTATAATTGCCTTTCCATTAATTATTTAAACATATAATGCATTTGTATACATTATATACGTGTTGTGCGTTTGTAATAAAATTAATTTTTTCAAATTTATTTAACGAAATAATGACTTCTTTTAAAATAAAGCTGTAGATAAAAAAATAGATATTTTGTGCAAGTATTGATATTATACATATGCAAGATCTGCTTATATATCGCCGTTTGTATTGAGCAGAGAAAACATTAATTTATGTGTTAGTAGATATTTAATACTTCGAAGAGGCCGAACTTTAGGCTGTCGCGAAACAAATTCGTGTGTGTGTTCATTTCCTGAACTCGCCCAGGCGACTTTTTTGCCGGTGTACGTAAAGCAAGACTCCGTACGGATAAATATAAGCGATGAGGTGCAGGGAAAGTGCTAAGCTATTATAGCGCGGAGTATATAAGGCTCAGCCTAGAAAACGAAGCGGTTCAGTTAGTGGTCATACGCCACGCTAAAACATACGTGAACTCAAGAATGAATATTAAGGTAAGTCTCTATCCATACGTAGATGAAATTAAATATCAAATATAGTTGTATAACATAAGTGTTGTAAAATTTCCTTCTCTACGTCTGCGAGCTGTGAAATGATACTGATTTGTTCTCATTTCAAAGTAGGACGAAATATCTCGAGTCTAGTGTCTTGTAATACTTTTGTATATAGACATCTTTAAATTTTTATTATTTGTTATAAATAATAACCTATGAATTATTAATTATATAAAGCTTTATCGTAACATTTTGGTGTGATTTCAGGTTGCCATCATTTTGGTGGCAGTGGCCACCCAAGTTATATGCGCGGAGAATTCGAGCAAGGCGGATAAAAGCTCGCAAAATGTCGAAGCGGAGTCAACGGAGAAGAAAACGGAAAAACGTGGACTCCAGCATAGTTTTGGTGACTTAGGCGGTGGCGGTGGCGGTGGTTACGATCTGCACGGTGGAGGCGGAGGAGGAGGCGGCGGCGGCGGCGGCGGCGGTGGCGGTGGTTACGATGAGCACGAGCATGTGAAGACGGTGACGGTTGTAAAGAAAGTGCCGGTACCTTACGAAGTAACGAAGCACGTACCATATCTGGTGGAGAAGCATGTACCGTACGAGGTGAAGGTCAACGTGCCGCAGCCCTATACCGTCGAAAAGCATGTGCCCTATCCCGTAAAGGTGTTCGTCAAAGTGCCGGTCCACGTGCCGCAGCCGTACACAGTCGAGAAGAAGGTGCCGTACGAAGTGAAGGTGCCGGTAGACAAGCCTTACGAGGTCAAGGTATACGTGCCACAGCCTTATACCGTGGAGAAGCACATACCGGTGCCGGTAAAGGTACCAGTGCCGCAGCCCTACACCGTCGAGAAGCACGTGCCCTTCCCGGTGAAGGTGAAGGTGCCGGTACCGCAGCCGTACCCTGTGGAGAAACCGGTGCCCTACGAGGTGAAGGTACCGGTGGACAAGCCGTATCCGGTCCATGTGCCGAAACCATACCCGGTCACCGTGGAAAAGCCGTATCCGGTGACGGTCGAGAAGCCGGTACCGTACGAAGTGAAGGTGCCAGTCGACAAGCCGTACCCCGTGCCGGTGGAAAAACCATATCCGGTGCCAGTGAAGGTGCCGGTACCGCAACCGTACCACGTTCACAAACCATACCCAGTGACGGTAGAGAAGCCGGTTCCGGTGCCAGTCAAAGTGCCGGTCGACAAGCCGTACATCGTCGAGAAGCATGTTGCGGTTCCGGTCGAGAAGGAAGTGCCGGTGCCGGTTAAGGTTCCGGTTCACATACCCGTTCACATACCGAAGCATGAAGATCACGGCGGTGATCTGGGCGGTTATGGTGGCGGCGGCGGTTACGGTGGCGGCGGTTATGACGGCGGATATGGAGGCGGCGATGGAGGCGGTTTCGACTTGCACGGTGGTTTCAGCGGCGGCGGCGGTGGAGGCGGCGGCGGCGGCGGCGGCGGTGGTTACGACTCGATTCACGGCTGATTCTCGCGACGACGAAGCGCGGAGCGGACGCGTGAAGCGAACATCGAGAAGCGCTTTCCTTTTTACGAAGCGCTCTCACCCCCTCGATGTTAGACAATCGCGTGCTTTTCCCCGAATCGAGATACCTTTCGCCGGATTAGTTAACCAATTCTCGTGAAGCAACCTCGAGAGCTGTACGAAATTTTTAGCTGCTTAAGCAAAGATCTTTGTTCCGTGATTATTAGCGAATTAGGAGGAATATGCAGGTGACGATTAGCTGTCGCGATTGACGAGTTTACCGACGTTTGTTCTTGTATTATACTTCCGGAAATCCAGGTAAACGTAGCGGTTATTCGGCAATACTCTTAGGCTGCGTATGTTATAATAAGTTAAGCGAAATCGATTGTTCTATGGGATTGTGTTCCCCCGCGGTAACGAATTGCGCATGTTAAAAAATTAACATATCCGAAGCCTAAACGAATGTTCTGCATACTACTCTTCTATGCCCTGGGAAAAAAAGATACGCAAGTAGTTCGCGCAGATTCTAGCGCGCGTTATTGGCTTAATCGTTCGCGGCAATCCGTTATGTCCACGCATAGTATATTGCTGTGAGGTATGTCTACCATACTGAGAAACGTTGTACCTAAGTAAGTTAAGTGAAAAAAAAAACTCATTGTGAAAATATACGTATCTTTTTATATCAAAGATTTAATAAATACTCTGCCCATTACACCTTACTTTTCTCGATCCTTGTCTTAATAGCGGATCTAAAATACCCGCGATCGCTCTTCTTATCGCGCAGAATTGGATGGAGCGCGCGAGATAATACAGAGAGATATAAAATAATAACATCGTCCGTCATGGTGTGCAGCGCGCAGATTCACGCTAATCATATCAAACACGTTGCGCACGTAGCGAGATTATAAATCAACGTCAAGGATTCACTTTCTCGAGAGAATTTCGTCGACTGTCGAGCGCGAGAGTTTCACTCTTCTAACTGCATTGTTCCCGTCGGCGAAGAAACGCGCGTTTCTTGCGTGCCGCATTATCCGAACGGTTGACGGCGTAAAAGAAGAAGGAGAAAAAAAAATAATCCGCGCCAACTGCGGAGTCCAAAAAGTACGAGTCAAGACCCGCTCGTAAATTACAGCGACGACGCTTTCCGCGTTTGCCTTCCGGTCTAGCGAACACGGTAAAAGCGCGACATTATTGATGTTGGCTTGTCGAGAGATCGTTAAGTCCCCGAGCGAGCACAGCAAACACAAAAATCACAGGTGCAAAAATGGGGAGCAAGGGGGAGGGGAGGTGTATATCCGAGTGCCAAGACAGAAGCTGCGCGAACTTCCGCAAACACTTTCGATTCCCGTGCGAATCTTGATCCCTGCGCCCGGGCCGCAATTAAGAGCACCAGATACAGGCGCGTTGCGCTTGTTCAAGAAAGCATTACTTTCTCCGTCGGGGCCATCGAGCCTAGCCGCGTATACACACGTGTATAAAACACGTCATACTCCAACGCGCGTCTACGAGACATCCGAGTGCCTATCGCCACTCCTTTCACCGAGTCGATCTTTCCCGATTGAAATTTGATAGGAAGAGCCTTTTTCTCGCCGCTTTTAAGTACATGCACGGGAAACACCGCTATAATTTATACGTGATGAGAGCGAGGTCCGATATCCGTCCGATTATTAAATACTTTCCGTTAGCCGTTAATTAATATTTTATGAAAATAATATTTTCACAAATTCATAAAAATTAATTCACTTAATTCGACGGCGGATATTCGCCCATAGGAGGAAAGGTGAAATATTTCTGGTGAAATTGGGTCGGCCACATTAACGAACGAATTTCCTGTTTCGTTACACAGGACGGACAGCCGGCTTTACCCCGGGTTTCCTATCGATATTATCAGTTGCCGCCGCGCCGCGGCGGCATAATTGAAATTCGCGGCGCGCAATTAAATGCGAATAAAGATTAAGATATCCGTTGTACGCGATCCATCTAAAAACCCCGGCGAACGTTTCACCGGCTTCTCGCGCCGGAGTGGCTCGTTTAGCCGCTAATAAAATCTGGGTTCCGTGTCTGTTTATACGTGTGGCAAAAAAATTACGGGAAACTCCGCTGCTCAATTATTATCGAACACGGGAGAAATCGATAATTACGCAACACACACCGAAAGGATCGCCGTAAAATCCGTCCTACCCCGCTCCCCTTCTCCCTTCGTTGTTAAGTGCAATTTATAATATCGGATGTACTTAGGTAGCACATTATTAGAACACGTAACGAGCTAACGACAGGATTAGTTAGTGGTCGATGAAACGATCGCAATACTCCGAGTACGCGACTGTTATATGTGTGTTTGTGTGCGTTTGTGTGTGTTGTGTGCACAGGTGACGTACGATGCAACGCGAGGAGAGAGACCGCGCGCGTTCGCGTTCGTTGGGCGAACGACCGGCTCTCCGTGAAAGTGAAAAAAATGACGACGATTCTGCGATGCGTGAATTATAGCCCCGCGGTAGCACAGGTATCAGCTCTTTCCTACGCCGAGATGCCGCGCGCACTTCCGGTTTTCTATCGCGCCCCGCGTTCTTTGGTAATAATAAGGAAGAAAGTTTCCTGCGCCGCGTCGCCGTTGCCTCGCGTTTCGTATTTCGTTCATCTGACGGGAGGATGCGCGCCGCGTTTCCGGAATCGGATCTGCATAATCACGGTTTCATAATTGTTTCAACGGGAAGATTACAATACATTGTACTATATGGTATTACCATTGGTATTACTATATACCCAAAAGTGTTTTGGGTGAAATTGTTTCAAGAGCAATTTCACCCAATAGCTTTCCGAATATTTTTTTAAATATTTCTTAATGCGTGTATCTGTATCGAGAACCACTCGTTTAATTTAAACAAAATCGATAATTGTCC